>JAGIKU010002689.1:1881774-2295944 GCA_020086695.1 Penicillium sumatraense | reverse complement strand
AATAGGACCTCTTATATTATATAGTATATATATTCTTTAGACCTAATTATATATAGAAGTTAATCTCTTACTCTTACTATACTAAAAGCATAAAGGTTAGAGAAAACACTAAGTTCTGCTACCTAGATATTAATATCTAGGACTATCTTAATACAGAATAAGATAGTAATCTTCTATAAGGATCAGTTTCTTTTACCTAAGAAGATAGTAAAAATTATACTACTGTTCTAAAAGAGATATATAAAACAGAGCGTCTTATAGACTAGTAGGAGACTATCAAAACACATAGTAGTATTTTAGATAGCTTTATTACTAGTATCGAACTATATATATAGACAAAAGACGATAAAGAGAAGTACAGTATCTAGTAGACACTCGAAATTTATAGAATAGGCAATATTCGACTCTCTCTTCCCTCACTACTCTATAGATCTATAGAGCCTACTACTACTATATACTATATAGCACTTCCTTAGTACACTACAATTCAGGATAACTACAAAACGCTTAATTATATAGAGATAAATATATAGGAGGAGCTTACTAATACACACTATATACAGATACCTACTACTAAAACACTATTAGAGTACTCGTCTTTATAATATAGTACTATTCTGTTTCTCTTTATAGTAGAGGTATAATTCAGAACAGTATAGCATAATATTCTAAATTACCTAGTAGGCTAGTAAAGATAAGATAGTCCCTTAGTCTGTATAGAACTTAATAATCTCTTTAGTAGTAATCTAGAGATTACAAAAAACCTTATCTATAACTAGCGAGAGGAGGCCTAGTATAAATACCTTCGTTATTTTAAAGCAATAAAGCGCTTAGAGAAGAAGGAGTTTAGAAAGTATTCTTTCTTTAATCGAATCAAGAGAGGGATATATATTAATAATTCTGAGCTAGGTCTCCTTCTAGAGGATCTACTACTCAGAGATCTACTAATATTATCTAGTAGATAGTAGCCTACTCTTAAGACAGATATTAATATAGATCTTATATACAGAGACTAAGGTTTTCTTTGTATTGTTATTATTTCCTTTTTATTACTATTTAGCTAAGAGATAGCTAAATTTCTTAGGGAGAGAGGTATATAGTAGGGATTTACAGTTTAATACTAGAATCCCCTATTATATATTTAAGGCCTTACTAATAAGGCTATTCTGTTCTGATTATATTATATTAGGTTATATTAGATATATAAGGATAAATAGTTTACGTTCAGTTAGTTCTAGTCAGGGAGTCACTCAAGGAATCAGTTAAGCGAGTCAGTTAGTGACTTAGGCAGAGATTCAGTAAGCGATTCAGAGAATCGCGTCAACAATCGAATCTTATTTTCATTTTCTAGATCACCAATTTTCTGAATATACTTTCCTGAGGTTCCTACTGAGGTAGCAGTATAGTATTTACTGCACATAAGGTTCTGTTATTTATCCTATCGTGTTCTGTTTATCTTATCCTATTCATCTCAGCATCACGCCTGCCTACCCCTGTCCTGCACACTTCGTGTGTGGTGGTTTTGTCCCTTTGCAATCGACCCGTCTGCTTGACAGACTGCCATCGAGCATTCCCATCTTTCAATAGTTAATAAAATATAATAGTAGAATAACTGTCTAATTAGGTAATTAGAAACCCCTAATATCCTGGTAGGTATTAGCCTGTACAGAATAGAACTTAGCAAAACATATATCTTACACCTCACAGATCTTACTAGTCTAATTATATCTTAAGTAAGGAAGTCAAGGGTGCATTCTGCATAACAGAATCACCTCTTTATAGTCCTATTAACTTTCTCACTTTCTTAAATAATGCTACGCAAAAGTGATTCACAAATAATGTTGGGTAGTCTCCTAAATTACGCTACAGCTGTTACCCACTCGCCTGTTAATAATCCCTCAACTAAAAATTCTATTACTTTATTGTTGCGAGACTTAAGTCTGCCTTGTTATGCACGTTCGATGTTACATCAGAAATCACTCTCAGCGCTTGACCCTTAAGAGGATAACGTATCGTTGGCCTAAACCTAACACACAACCAGTCAGATTAGACGAGAACAATAAATCGACGATTGCGTCCCACTATCTCTTAACATCAACCCCGCTATCACATGGCATTATGGTAAGGCATCAAATGCGTCATGTGAATACTACTGGTAGTAGCCAGGTCTATTACGCTAGAAGGCAAGGACATCCTAGCGCAAGTAGAGAGGACTAGGAGCATGATCATCAAAAAAAAGTAAGGCAAGTTATACAATCAAGAGAAAATGAAACGACAAGCCACGAATATTAACAGTATAGTGTAATCAAACCTCCACCCTCCCAATAGACACCTGGTTCTCATCCCCTGCCACAATATTCCATTCTCTAACAGCCGCTACCTCCTCCTCCGGAATAACCACATCCCTATTCAAATGTCGCTGCATATCCTGCACCGCACCACCAATTTCTACATCAGCCCTGGACGTCGAACACACAACCGTCATCGCATATAAAGTCGCGTTAACGCTGACAAGACTGTAAAGGTTGTCTCGGACATGGCCCGAAATTGCAACAAACGCTTCATCAAGGGAGGAAGCAAATGTAGCACCGATGCTTCGAAACGTTGAGTTCTCGTGGATGTTGAACCACATGATGTGCACTGATGGAGGGCCCACGTAGGTGTGAGAGAGGTTGTATTGCTCTATTTCGCCAGTGGTGGGATTTTGGTAGGATCCATTGACAATGGGTACTTTATGCAGCGGATGCCAGGGGGTTGAGTATCGCATTATGTTGGGTGAGAGACGGTCGAGCTGTGATGCTGGGCTTGAGGGGAAGAGTTGATTTGGATTTCCTGCCTTTCCAGTTCGCATGACTCCTACAAATACCCGCTACTTAGGCGGTCACGTACGCAGAAAGATATACAGAAGAGGATTAGGCTGTCTCATAGCCTTGCGAGGACCCCTGTCCTCTGTTACATCGAAAACAGCCCCCTCAATCTTAGACCTCGAATAGAAAACTGCATGGACTGTTGGATATAGGTAAACCCATGCCTGAAGGGGCTCAGGTAGGGCGCTGTGACCGTGGCGAGATAACGCGCGTATATCTAGTCGACTAAGGGTGTGCTCCCCTGATTATATCACAAAAGTACCTGCCGCTTTATATAAAGGCCTATCGCGCACGATCATATCTAGCAACACAGAAGCATCGAGACTACCCTGTCACCGCAAAAAAGCAATCACTCCGTGAAAGGGTCTTCTCGCAAACAACATGAGGCTCCAAGTAAGTGTCCCGGCTTTTTGGGTAGAAAGTTCAATTGGTGTGCTGTACTGACTTTCCCTTTCCCTCGATGAGGCCAGCGTCGTGTTCATCTGGCTGCTTGTTGGTACAGGTTCCGCAATTCCGGTCCCGGATTCTGAGACAAAGGAACTTGATACTACTCACAAGAAGAATATCATTTATCGAATGAACTGCTCGACTCGCGCGAATGCGTTCTTCTGTCAGCACCATGGCGCCTATTGCTCTGGCTACCATCTGCATGGGAGTGCATTCTGTCATAATGATTGCCAATGCATACCAGATGCTGGCTGCTCGAACCCTCGCTGTGGACTCGAAGATCTCGACGTTCAACCTGAGTCCGCCCCAGCTTCCTCTGCGCTCTGGGAAAGTGAGCCCACGCGGAAGCCGACAACAGCCTAAGAGCCCTGCAGGGGATACTGCCGACATTTAGTTGATTTTGGTGCGTTGACTTCAGCCAGTTAGGGGGTTTGTGGAGCCCATCAGCTTGCTATCTTATTTGTGGAATTGAACACATACTAGAACCATCTTGTATTGAAAATTCTCTCAAATACAGATATACTATGATAAACTGAATTATTTTGGAAATAAACAGTAGTATTATACCAAGATAGGTAACAAGCTAGAGAAGAGAAGAAGAGAGATAGTAAGTGTTAATATAGAGTGAATATTAGATAAATCCCGGAATAAAGATCAGCCAGCTAACCCACAGATAAAGTGGATTGTCTCTAGCCAGAACTGGCCGGAAATCGAAGAGCGTTTCAATATTGTGGCCCAGATAGTACCCATCTTATCAGAGGTAAACGAAGCATCTATATTCATTGCTGTGAATCAATCCATTAAACATAGAGTTCAACTATTAGCAAAAGCTAAAGGATATTATCATAAAACTCATAATACAGCAGACAATAGGTGCAAGTACGACAGGGTTTAAGAAGACGTTGATTTCCAATGAACTTCGTTCCTTGTACAGATATCTCGGGTTTAATTCCGATGGCTCGGCTTGGCGACATATGATCCAAAATCTACACAGTCCTCTAGGGCTTATCAGACCAAAACGCCTGAAGATAGTAGTTTCACTGGGTCTGAAGTATGTGAGCTAGAATTTCGTTGCACGAGCCTTTCGTATGTACTAGACAACAGTGGTTTCAAAGCACAACTGAGTCGATGTGATTGACTAATAAATCGACGATTTGCAGAATCTCATCCAGTATCGACCTGGCAAACTCCGACCATGACTCGACAGTGACTATCTCAATGCATAATATATCTCCCTTGGGAAATGCTTGTACTTTGATCTCACGCAGGGGCTCGAAATGTGGGTAGATCGTTTCCATGCGACTGCTGGCCGCCATGAAAGACAAGCCTTCGACATGCTCGACATCTTGATGCACGACAGAGTCGAACCAATCAACTGACTCTGGCCAATCAGTACAATGCTTGATAACTTCCTTGAGGCCAATTCCCTCAAATTGGGCACTTTCAAGATGCTGACGCTGGACGAATACCAGCAAATCCAACGCTCGCCACTCCTTTTCGAATTTCACTCGCACCGGAACATACTGCCATGATGGCCCTACAATGGCATCTCCGTTGGGTAGATCGATGTTACGACCACTCACAACTTCACCAAAGGTAACATCATCAAGAGAAAGACGTCGAGCCAAGCAAAGTGCCCAAGCAGCCGTGGGAAGAGTGGCGATGGTAATATCGCGTGATCGAGCGGCGATGCTGATTTCCTTGGAGATAGCAAAGTGGGCACTGTCCATAATGGGAATATCAGGATGTATCCTTGTCATGGATGATCCTCGAAGGAGGTTCTTCCAATAGGGAATACTGGCGGGCACATTGGTCTGAGTGACATGGTTGACATATGAAGAGAATGGTAAGCTCTTTGGCACTTGACGTTCCTCGTACAGAGCCGAGAGCTGCTGGAGCAAGATTGGAAGACAAATCTCATCATACTGAGCATGTGATATTCTCATGATCAGACTACTGGGGCCGTCAACATGCTGAATGAAGAAGAATTTGACGAATCGTGATCCTAGCGAAATGCGAGATTGCACATCCACGTCGCAAACCTTTCGGCTGAACTCTCCCAAGTCGATTTCGGTATCGTATTCAGCAATTTCACAATTCATCTCTTCGACCACAACTCCTAGTGAGATTCCATCGTGGTCCACGAAGACGGTTCGGAGAATCTCATTCATCGCGACTAGCTCCTGACAGCTCCGGAGAAGTTGACTGCGATCAATGATGCTATTCATATAGAACACTTCATATCTTGTTGAGAATCGAGGAAGTTGAACAGTTCCTTGAACAGCAATCTCTTGCAGCGGACGGCTGGGATAGGCATCGATGATCCTCCATTCAGGTCGTTCGAGCAGCGGTCGCAGCTTCATAGCAAAGCCATCATAGTCTGTTACATCAAGTGAGCTGAACTTTGAGTATGCTTGAGGCGAGCTGACTAGAGGCTTTGCCTCAACTGCGTTTTGGGTCATCTCAAACAGCGATCTGTGGTCAAATATTGTGGTTACCGTCAACTGAAGACCGTCAGCCCGAGCCTCGGAGACCAGCTTCATGGCACGAATGGAGTCACCACCCAGATCGAAAAAGCTATCATCTAACAGAATATCTTGCGCCGGAATGTCCAAGACCTGTGACCACAGCCTTTGCAGCTTGATCTGGTCAACGGTCATGTTAGATGTATCTGTGCGAGCCATTTTGGATTTGACTTGACGCTGCTCAACCGGTGCGTTCTTCGAACGGATAATGATGACCGAGCCCTCGCTGGTAAACTTCGCCAGTTGGTTCGTTGCAAACAAGTTTCCCGGTCCGGTGTGCCAGGGAGTATTGGGAATGAGATCCTTGGTAGGCAACTGGATTTCCCGCTCAACAAGCAACTCACCGACACCACCGATGGGAACAAGGTAGTTATGGTCAAGTGGATCAACAATCCAAGTCGCCGTGACACCGGAGTACATATACTCCGAGGGCAGGCTTGCTGGGCCGAGGACAGAGAGATGAGCCTGTTGCGAGACATCCTCACTAGCTGCTGAGTCGTAGATGTTCTGGATTTTCTGGGCCGGGTCCTCGAGCATCTTCTGCACCAACTGATCGAATCGATTGAGTACCGTTCTCATTTGGGGCTTATCAACTGTCATGGAATCGAAACTTGCCATAATAAGAAATCCGTTCTTATCAACAGTAAACACAAGCATAAGGGAGTATGAATTGAACTTCAATGCTTCCCGGGCAGCCTCTGCCTCACTAGTTGGAACGAATGCAGTCGCTGGTTGTTGCTCCTCAGTGGTCCCATTTCCTTCAATAGTGGGATGGATTACGATGCCAGTGCGCAACTCACAAGCCTCGCGAGCATCTGGAGTCAACCTTCTGATATGTTGCAAACCCATATGCTCATGAGGAATTTGATGCACCATCTGATCATGAATATTTTGGAGATACCTTGATGCCCGAGAATTCCTATCAACGCAAATTCGAACTGGGACAGTGGTGATCATGGGGCCTTCGATTTCCTCTACTGCTGCCACGGGTGCCGTGCGACCAGTCATAGTCTCTCCGAACACGACATCTGTAGAGGATGTGTACTCCGCTGCCACGAGACCCCAAGCCCCGCGAATGGCAGTAGCGATGCTTGTTGTCGAGTTGGATGACGTGTGTGGAACGTTGACATAGTGTTCCAGCAGAGAATCGGCCCGGGCTTGATAACCAGCACGAGGAAGTACCGGGAATTGCAGAGCCGTCGCTCCTTGCAGTTGATCTACCCAGTATCTCTCAGAGCTGGATCGGTCAGTGCTACCCAGCCATTTGATGAAGTTCTTGAATGGTGCTGGAGCTCCGATATCCTGACCCCGGTAGGCACGATTCACGCGTTCAACTATCAGTGGCATAGACCAGCCATCATATAGTGCGTGGTGGATACTAAGAACAATGTGCATTTTCCCTGTCTCTGCACTGTTCACGATACCGAATCGACAAAGTTCGGTGCCCAATGACATTCCATTCAGCGTATCATTTCGCAGGTAATCTTCCAAGTTCGAACTGTCTAGCCAGGGCTCATTGTTTCGTACAACAACCTGCATCAATCCCCGGCGAGGAACTTGAACAATCCTTGTGCGAAGAATAGCTGACTGGGCCGATACAGCTTCAAATGCGGACTTTAGTTTGTTTGCAGAATGTGCATCCGGCAGCTCAATAACTCTCTGGGCGACATATGCATCCATAGACTTGGCCGACAGTGCCATGAGAGCTTCCTGCAAAGGTGTACAGGGATACACGTCTTCCACCTCCAAGGAGCTCAAGTTGCTCAGAGAGGCGACTTTGACTCGGGCTTCTTCCGCCTCCCAATCAGGCGGGAGGAGTGAAAATGGCCGAACGTCGACTTGGGCACTGCTGTCCAAATATTTCATTTTCAACGCCATATGTTCCAAAACCGGGTATTGGAAGATATCAGTCACTCGAATCAGAATTAGTTGCTCCCTTGCCAGAGCAACAAGCTTCATAGCCTTGAGAGAGTCCCCCCCAAGACTGAAAAAATGGTCGTTTGCTCCAATTTCCACGTCAGCTCCGAAAGTCTTCAACCACAGGCCATGGAGTTTCTTCTCCAATTCTGTCTGTGGTGGGACTTTGGCTACCATAGAGGATTTCAGCTCCGCCATTTGTCGCCTGCTCAAGCTCGCTCCAAGAGTCCGAAGCTGTTTTCGGTCTGTTTTGAGCGATACCATGAGCGGCATTTGATAGAGCGGGATATATGCGGTGGGAAGCATATAGCGAGGCAGGTTCGTGGCGAGTACATCATCGATACCAGCGAGGAGGAGTTGGAGTGGCTTTGAGAACGAGGTGATCTGACTCACCGTCCCGCTCTTTTCGCTCTTTTCCTCTGCAACAAACACTACCAACGTGGCATCGGCCTTCTGGTTTCCTGGTAGAATCACTTCTGCCGCCGCAATTACTCCGGCGGGCAAGTATTTTCGAACGTGATATTCGACCTCCCCTAGCTCTACGCGCTGCCCACGAAGCTTCACTTGCTGATCAGCACGACCAATGAAGACGATATTCCCAGATCCGTCTGGATCATACCGCACCAGATCACCAGTCTTGTACAGACGCCCCTTGCGACCTAGAGTATCTCCTTCGCCCTCAAGTAGCCAGGTCGGACTTTCAATGAAGACTTCCGCCGTTTTTGCTGGATTGTTGAGATATCCATCACCTACTACCGGGCCTTCAACAAGTAACTCTCCCACAGCACCGATGGGCACTAAACGATTGTGGTCAGATGAATCGACAACCCAAGTTGTTCCACCGACTCCTTTACCAATGCTGGTGTAGGTCCTCCCTTTGGGAATATCGTTGTTGATAGTGCACCCAACTGTGCATTCGGATGGTCCATAAGCGATAACAATCTTCGTCTTTTGGCCCCATTCGGCCGCGTCGCTAGCGGTAATTGCCTCGCCTCCAAGTCCAATAACTTCGAGCGAAGGCATAATATCGGGAGCCAAAACCCGTGCAACAGATGGAGTCATATGAGCCATGTTCACGCTTAAAGAGCGAATAGCACCACTCAGATCATTGACCCGCTGATCTTCAGATGGAACACAGATACACCCTCCATTGGCTAAAGTGCATAGCATACAATCGACGCTGACATCGAATGCGTACGAAGGGAAATCGAGAACTCGAGAATGCGCCCCATATCCCACAGCCGCAGCTCGCGGAATGGCTCCACTGGTGTAGTTTGAGTGAGAGATCAAGACACCTTTGGGCTTCCCAGTACTGCCGGATGTGAACTGAATATACAGAGTAGAGGAGGCCGGGATATCAGGCAGAGGTACAGGCGGTGACTTGAACTCGTCACGAGCGATGCTCGGCCCAACGATGATCTGCTTCCCTCCTGGAACAATCCGCTGACCGAGATTGGCCTCCAACTCAGAAGTCAAAATCAAGTCTGCGTCCACTTCATTTGCAATTGTTGCCAGTCGCCCCTCGGGCTGACTGGGATCCATCAAAACCAGTGCACCACCGGCTTTCATTACTGCCAAAACACCAACAATGGTCCACATGGACTTTTCAAAACATAGCGGTACAGCATGTTCGACTTTCAGCCCGAGGGTGACCAGGTGGCAAGCCAGATTGGTTGAAAGACCATCTAGCTGCGAGTACGACATTTCCCCATCCCAAGAAATGACAGCAGGTCGGTCCGGTTGAACCTGGGCTTTAACGCTGATCATGTCCTGGATACAGCGATCTATGGTCGGTGGCATGACACCATTCCACTGCCAGATTTGGGACAGCTCTCGCTTTCCGATGCGAGTAGCCTGAGCTACTGTCTGATTGAGGTCCTCTGCGACTGAGGATAAGATGTCGGCGAAGATTTGGGGCAGGACCGTTTGTGCGGGCTGTGTGGCTGTAGGTGATTGGGGAACTCCGCGCAGGCAAATATGGCTTTGCGACAACTTGACTTCTAGCAGAAACTCGGCCTGGTTGACTTAGCAAATAAAGCTAGTATATCAAGTTTGTTTGGCTGGCTTACCTTTGCTCCTGGATTCGCATTCCAAAGCATTAATACATCTGGTACGGCTCCCTCGAATCGGCTCAATCTCTGAATTCGATCCAATGCCTGTTTCAATGATGTGTTCTCGCTTTCAATGGCATCCGCAACAGAACATCCATGAATCTCGGCACCGTCACTCCAGGCAAATCCTCCATCTTCACTGTGTACTGTGTCGCGAAACAAAAGAAGGATCCAGGCGAGAAGAAGGACTTCTTCGTGACTTGCACCTGCGACAGTAGGGAGAGTAACAGCTTCGGACCAGCCACCATCGTCTACTAGTGACTCTACCAAGGTGGCTAAGCTGGGCTCGACATATTCGCCCATCTTCAGAGTGGAAGATGAGAAGGCTCAAACTTGAAGAGGTGTTGAGGAGTTTCCGAGGTATGCGGCTGCAGAAATCTTGTCCTCAATGAGATGAAATTATTTCTCGACCTCGACTACGGGATTAATCTTCAACAAATCAATCCGGTTCCTGCAGAACATAGAGCCACAGCGGCCTGAAAGCTTCCGGTCACTTGCCGAGACTTTACCAATGTGCATGAGTTACATTGTCGCTGACCAGAGAGAATTACATATACAGTCGATGACAGATTAAAAAGCCATACCAATGTTACCATACATATCATGCATGTAGTACATACAGTACATACCACCCGGTTCATAACAATTCTCTGCGAAAGGCTCCGATCCTCCGCTGTGGAGTCAATCACATTGATGGTGACCCACTGAATAGACCAGGGAATTCTTGCTCGGCTGCGCCACAAGGCTATCATCGCAGACATCCTGTCATTCTGCAGAATATTACCATTTTTAGACACGCAATCTTCCGCTTCAGTTAGAATGATTGATTGCGATATCGGATTACTGCTGAACGACCTGTCGATCTATTTCTGGATTCTTGCAAGCCTCGCCGAATATGACGGAGGGTACCGAACTTGGCTCCTTTCTGCTACTCGTAATAGACTGCGCCAAGTGATAGTGCAAAGATACAGGCACGATACTGGTTACTAGCCAAGTTACCGGCCTCCGGAAAAGTCCTCGGCTCTTGGATTCTGATATTGCTACTGAGAATGCCTAGATGAAGGGTGATCAATTCCTAATCTTCGTAGACAGGTCCGATCCGTAGTATACCCGAGGATGAAGCTCTTATGCAGGTACTAGGGACTGGTTACTTATTCCCTCGTGGTCCTCTTTTGGGTTTGCAGCATCTCATCATGTCTTCGAGCGTTCTCCCTCTCGTGCGGCTACCGGAGCCATACAAAACTACTTATCAACTCTATGTGGTTTCCAATGAACAAAATATCCGCACGTTCCAGTTGCTTCGATCTCCCCGTGACGATGAAGGCATACCTCCCCCAAAACAGTTGGACAATGCCTCGTTGAGGTTCACAGACTTGATACATCCCGATTCTTCGTCCACACCCGAGGATAGCAACAACTCTCCTTGGGCTCGTGCTCAGAGGGGACCTTTTGTGCACTTGTCTTGGGAGAGCTCAGAGCCACCTACCGTGGGCCAAATCTGGAACGTCATTTATGCGATTCAGACGCTGAATAGTGACTTTGAGGCTTTTCGCGGAGTCCTGTCTGGTAATGGCAAAGACTTGATCTCGCAAGAGCTAATGGGCGTAGGTCTAGCTATTGCCCATCCCGAGCCTTCAGCAGCTCCCGGAAAGCCCGTTCCCACATCCACTGGTCACCAAGGCGAGCTGGTTTTCCTCCGTAGTAGCTTTTGGCAAGGGGCAGGCTCACCGTTTGGCACTCGCCCAGCTTGGGTGTCTGACCCCGGCGTCTACAGTTACATGCGCAAGCCCTTGAACAGCTACCCAGCTAGACCTCAGCAGAATACTGTGACCACCGGATTCCCTGAACGTCGAGTCCATGCTCTCCACCCCGTCCGACCTCCCAAGCCAGCCCCTGGCTCGCGAGTATACAGCAGATACATACCGCACCTGGATGAGTTTTTCTCGGTCTTTGCACTTGATTATAAAAGTCCAGAGCATCTGGGTCTTTTCAACAAGTGGCAGAATGACCCTCGTGTTGCCAATGGTTGGAACGAGACTGGAACACTGGACGAACATCGAGAGTATCTACGGAAAATCCACGAGGATCCGCACCAGATGGCTGTTCTGGCCAAGTTCAATGACACATTCTTCTCCTACCATGAGATCTATTGGACGAAGGTAAGTCTTTAAGCTCAAAAGAATCCAGGCAGGTCTGACCATACCACGATACTCATAGGAGGACCATCTTGGTGCATACTATGATGCTGGGGACTGGGACAGAGGTCGTCACTCGCTCGTCGGTCATGAGAGGTTCCGAGGCCCACACAGAACAATTGCATGGTGGTCCAGCTTGATGCACTACATTTTCCTAGATGACCCACGAACGGAGTTTGTCACTGGCGAGCCGAAGTACTCCAACTTGGCCCCCTTGACATACGACCACGCCACCGGCATGAATCTTGCCAAGCTGGTCGACTTGCCGCACAAGCGCTCGGCTCTTATACTTGGCAGCCGTGAAAAGTTTTTCCATGTAGCTCCGTTACGATTCGATGGGTCCGATGCCCTTGATCGGAACCCCTTCCGCTCACTGAAGCTGTGAGCTTTAGCCTGATACAGAATTTGCATATGTTATCTAGTTATATACATTGTGTCGTCTGATCAACGAGTCATAATTCTAGATTCGCGCAATGTATCCCAACTTGAATCAATTAGGAAATTTCTACGTGGGTGGTGCTCTCCATTTCATACTACTCGCCAAAGAGTGAACCCTTAGTATGCAGATCCCGCCAGTGCCCCATCTTCCACCTTTCGACAAAGGGTCAAAAGTATGAATGCCAATGCTGCCCAGTGCCCCAAGTCCGAAAATGGGAAAGATATACAATGCAATAGTCAGTGCCCCTATGGGTAGGCTATGCCAGTGGCGCGAAATTGATGCCCATGGGTGACCCGCCTGGGCATCCTCTCTGTTTTCTTCATTAGGTTAGCGTTATATCGTAATCTAACCTAGATAGGTAATTGTTTTGGCAATCTACGTAACTTCAGGTTTTTCAATTTCTCAACTAGGATATACTACTAGTAGTTAGTAGTCATTCAACATCACTACTACTTTAATTTCGATATAAAGCATCTTACTGTAAAATTATCGCATTTTAGAGATCAACTTTGCAACGTCTAGGGCTAAAATCTTCTAATTTTAACTTGAACTCTTGAAAGATACTGAAGATTCACAAGTCTTGGCAAAATCCGATAATGCATTAAAATCTAATAAAGTTGAATTATGCCTACCAGTATTTTATGCGTTCTTGGTGTAGAGCAAGGAGGGCCCCGGGGCTTGGCATTTGGACCAGGTCGGATTCCACCTGCGCACAGACTGAGCCTCTATAGTCTGGAGTATACAATTTGCGAAACGTACGTATCAAATGAATACACCCGTGAAATATATTTCGTACTCGTATTACATCAATCCCCACCGAGCATTATGGAGCATCTCGGCTCCAGGTTCCAAGACCCTCCCTGAGACCCCAAGACTGCAGATCGAAAAAAATAAACGATCTCGGCACTTGGCAATTAGTTTGATCTGATGAATTTTTTTTTTTTGTTTCATGTTCTGTATCGTCCGAAGTCGGCTTACAGTAAATCCTTGGTATTAGTGGATTCTGTAAAGAATATTGCCAAGCTGCGAATATAACAGTAGAACAGATGATCACTGTTTTCTCTCATTGTGAGCTCGCAGCCAAAAGACAATATTTGCACCATGGCTTCCGAAGGGGCATCCCCAAAGCGGAGCGTAGGTTACACTTGTGGCCTCTCCTCCAGGGCCGAAGACTTTGATTTCATAACTAACTCCATGTAGTGGAAGGAGAAGGCGAATTTTTTCCGCCTCTTCGTCTATGGCGAACCAAGCAGCTCTGATATCGCCTTACTGGCACTCGCGCTCGTGTCAGCGATCGCATCCGGGATTCCTTTTCCGATCATGTCTATCGTATTCGGACAATTGGTGGACAATTTGAATTCGACTACCTGCAACGCGAATGAAACCAATGGCGACTCATACCAGAATAGCATCAATGACAAAGTCTTGATGATTGTATATATCGGTATCGCATACCTCGTCCTTATCTACATATACGTCTTCAGCTGGAATATCACGGGTGAACGCCTTGCCCAACGCTTGCGGGAGAAGTACTTCACAGCCATTCTCCGCCAGGATGTTGCATTTTTCGACAATCTGCCTGCCGGTGAAGTATCTTCGAGGATCACGGGTGACATTACAACTGTGCAGCAGGGAGCCTCTGAGAAGGTCGGCATTGTGATCAATGCGCTGGCCTTCTTTGTCACCGCCTATGTTGTGGCATTCATCAAGGATCCCAAGTTGGCGGGTATGTTGGTCTCATTGACCCCAGCGTACCTGATTATGTCGCTACTAGGTGGTTATTTTGTGCAGAAATACTTTGGTCGTGCATTGGAGAGTATGACTCAAGCCTCCTCGGTCGCCCTGGAAGCATTCTCCAATACCATGGTGGTTCACTCATTCTCTGCCAATGCTCGACTGGAGGAGAAGTTTACCGAATTCCTCAATCCTGGGAGAATTGCGGGAATCCGCAGATCTATTGCAACCGCTACCCAGGCCGGTCTGTTGTACTTTATCGCTTTCTCTGCAAATGCATTAGCGTTCTGGCAGGGATCAAAGCAGATCGCTGATTCTGTAGAGTCTGATGGTGACGGCATGACGGTCGGAGCAACTTACACAGTGATATTCATTCTGGTTGACGGTAAGCACCCATAGCTGAAAACACGAAATTTTGTTCGCTACTGACATTTGCTTTCCTAGCATCTCTGATTCTGAGCGCTGTGGCGCCGTTCCTTCAAAGTTTCGACGCTGCTTCAGTGGCTTTCACCAAGCTACGGGCTGATATTGAACACTCATCGACCATCGACGGTACTGCAGAAAATACTGGACAAGCCTTGTCGGAGGTCAAGGGGCATATCGAGTTGCGCAACGTCTCATTTCGCTTTCCATCTCGCCCAGATAGCCCGGTACTTCAAGATATTTCGCTTTCATGTCCTGCTGGCAAACAGACCGCTATTGTTGGTTTATCCGGGAGTGGAAAGTCTACCGTAGCAGGGTTAGTGCAAAGGTTTTACGATCCCACTGAGGGTAGCGTTCTGTTGGACGGCCACGATCTAAAGGATCTTAACGTACGTGCACTTAGAAGCCATATCAGTCTGGTCCAGCAAGAGCCTTGCCTTCTTGATCGATCAATATTCGAGAATATTGCGCTAGGTCTCGTGAATTCCCCAGCATATGGTCATCTCCAACAAATACTCACTAGTGAAGCCCTTGTGGAAATTTCGGCGGCCGTGCGAGATGGCCAGTCCCTAACCCAAGCCTCTCTCGAGCATGGAGATGCCGCACAAGAGATAGTGGACCTTGTGAAGAACGCTTCCAAGCTAGCAGATGCTAGTCATTTCATTGAGCAGCTCGAGGAAGGCTATGGCACGCCCGTTGGATCCAGTGGTAACCTGATCAGTGGTGGCCAGAAACAGCGTATTTCGATAGCAAGAGCCTTGGTTAAGAATCCCTCCATTCTCATTCTTGACGAGGCCACTGCATCCTTGGACTCTGGGACAGAAATGCGTATTCAAAAGGCATTAGGAAATGTGGCTGTCGGTCGTACTCTCATCACCATTGCGCATCGATTATCAACCATCAAGAACGCAGATAACATCATTGTCATGCGGAACGGAAAGCTCATTGAGCAAGGTACTCACGGGGAGCTTGTGGTGGCGAATGGTGCATACGCAGAACTCGTCCGTCTCCAGAATGTCAATGTTAATGGTTCAGAAGAGGGATCTTCCACTCGGTCAGCATCGCCTGTAGAAGGAACTACGGAAAAGGCCGAGCCCACTCTGTCCATCATGCGTAAGCCGCGGGAGACAGAAAAACTGGATGGGTCTGAAGATGAAGAGACAAAAACTGAAGAAAAAAGCGGTGCTGTAGATACAGAAAGATCATTCTCTGCAACTGCCAGGTCTATGGGCGCCATGTTCCGTCCTTATGCGTTTGTGTTAGTCTTTGCCGTCGCCGGAGCTGTTGTCATTGGAGGCACATATTGTGCGTCTGCGGTAATTTTTGGTAAAGTTGTCGCCAAGCTCAGCGGCTGTGAGGAGCCCCAAAGCATTCGCGAGGCTGGAGAATTCTTCGGTCTGATGTTCTTCGTCCTGGCCATTATCGAATTTTTCGCAAACTTCCTCAGCTGGTCTCTCTTTGGATGGATAGCGGAGAATGTCATCTACAAAGTCAGAGTCCTATCACTAAGATCCATTCTCGAGCAAGAGCTCGCGTGGCATGAAGCAAATGATCGCAGCCCATCGCTTTTACTCTCGTTAATTACCAAGGACAGTAACGCACTAGCAGGCCTGACTGGATCCGTTGTTTGCACGATACTCTCCATCTTGATCAACCTGTTCGCAGCGATTATCATGACCCATATCATCGCATGGCGTATTGCATTAGTTTGCCTTTCGGTTGTGCCTTTGCTGCTTGGTACAGGGTGGATGCGTGTTCGCTCGTTATCCCAGTTCGAAGAACGACACCTAGAGGCCTTTGCGCGCTCAGTTGGAATCACCGTTGAGGCTGTCAATTCAATCAAGACAGTCATGTCTCTGTCCCTGGAACACGAGATCATAGGCACATACCGTCGCTCGCTGGAAGCCCCCATGAAAGCGATGACACGTCAAAGTGCGTGGGCCAATCTATGGCTTGCGTTTGGCTATGGTCTCAGCAACTTCCTGTATGCACTCGCATACTGGTGGGGTGCGAAGAATATCATTGCCGGGCACTACACACAGACGCAATTCTTCATTGTGCAACTCGCGCTGCTCGTCAGTTCGCAGTTATGGGGGCAGATGTTTGCCTTGGCGCCTGACGTGTCACGCGCCTTCCAGGCCACTCGTCGACTGCTGAATCTGCTGGACTTGGGCTCGACCACTAACCTCTCTGATCCTATCACTATCACCGCAAAGAAAGATGTTGAGTCGAATGACAGCTCGCGTGAGAAGCTGTCAGTGGATGCGCCCGATTCCACGGGTATTAGCGTCTGCTTTAAGCACGTCCAATTCGCGTATCCCGCGCGACCGGATACTCTCGTCCTCCATGGCTTGGACTTGAATATCAAACCTGGTCAATTTGCAGCACTGGTGGGACCAAGTGGTGCGGGCAAGTCCACCATCATCTCACTAGTCGAGCGTCTTTATTCACCGAAAGCCGGCAGTGTCGAGGTTGACGGACAGGATATTGCGTACAGTGATGTCTCTTTCCGCGACTCTATCGCGTATGTACCACAGCAGATTGTTCTGTTTGAGGGCACTATCCGGTTCAATTTAGCTCTTGGGGCGCGTCCCGGTCACCAAGTTACACAAGCGGACTTGGAAGACGCCTGTCGACTGGCCAATATTCATGAGGTAATTCAAGAGCTTCCCGAAGGATACGATACGCACTGTGGACCCAATGGCGGTCGTCTCTCTGGTGGACAGAAGCAACGATTGGCTATTGCGCGGGCGTTGATTCGCAAGCCAAAACTGCTACTTCTGGACGAGTCAACCAGTGCTCTGGACGCTGAATCCGAGCGTTTGCTCCAAGATGGATTAGAGAAAGCGAGCAAGGACATGACTGTGATTGCAATCGCTCATCGCTTGTATACAATCCGAAAAGCGGATGTCATCTTCTTGATTGAGGACGGGCGATGTGTGGAACAAGGTACTCATGCCCAGTTGGTGGAGCGGAGCGAAACCTACCGAGTCAACGCCTTGAACCAAGCAGTCGACAGTTGAATACCTAATAGATCTTTATTTTAAAATTTAGATAGCGATCTTAGATTTTGGATTTTTCAATACATATTTAATATCATTTGAAGTGACTTGAACCGATATCTATCTATCTATCTATCTATGGATATTGAACCATCAAATTCAACGAGTACTTCTAGTACAGTCTAAGATTTATATGCCGTGGGCTCTCCAAGGCGCATCCATCGCCAACAAACTGTCTCTGTTAGTTTGGAGTTGACCAAATAAAGGAAATTGATGACTGATTGACTTACTTCCATAGCCCAGATCATCGTTGAAGAACATATTGCGGATGGTATCACCCACCGTCAGCCCCATCGTGGGGAAATACCCAACAGCAGTCTTTCCGAGAGCAAGGGCCATCATGGGAGCCACCTCAACCAGTTCTTTGAATTTGGGCTCCGTTTTGTACAACTGGGCCAGCATTCGTTGGTGAATGTTAACCACGGCAAAGTGCCCTTGGTGCATCGCTGAGCCACCACGCTTGATACCTGACCAGCAAGCCAGATCACCAGCTGCATAGTGGAACTCCTTGTTGGGGACATCACCAGAAAACTGGAGACTAGGTGTAATTCGAACGTACCCCTCAGAGTCGCAGGCCTCTTTTGGCAGATAAGAGGAGGTGGGCGTGAATTGAGACACGGCATTTATGACATGATCGGCGAAGAGCTCTCGACCATCGGAAAGCTTCAATTTCAACTTCGCCGGTGAAGCTCCATCTGCTGGGACTGTCTCTTGGAGTCGCGCGCCCATCACAACCTCTACATCGGACTCAATGAGCAATTCAAGGGTCTTTTCCTTGAATTCCGCTGGGAGGTCTTCAGAAGAGAGCAGTTGCTGGCGAGAATGGACAAGTGTGACTTTGAGTTCAGGCTGAAGCATTTTTATTTCAGCAGCAATCTCGATACCCACGGCGCCTATGAAGAAGCAGCTGGTTAGTTCTTGGGTGAAAGAACACACAAGCAGGGTATCACCTACCGCCTCCAACTACTACAACACCTGCAGTGGCATTTTCGATAGTCTGTACATGATCAGCCGTCTCTGCGAGGTATGCTTCCCGAGTCAGCGACGCGGGGGCGCTTGGCCACTCTCTCTTCAAACCCGAGCATGCGATCATGTAGTCATATTTTTGTTCCACAATCCTGTGGCCTTCGTCACCGCCGCTCTGGATGATCCGCGCGATGCGCGACTTGCAATCAATAGATTCCACTCGTCCTTGGATATGGTCGATGTCCGGAGATTGAAGGGCGGGAATATCTTCGAACTTCTGCCAAAAGGCACTGGCATCGTAATTGGATCCTATGGCAAGAGGTTGACCGATAATATGGACTAAAGCATTGTTGTTGAGTATGATCATGTTACCATAGCTCGAAAATATAACATACAGTAACCGTCACGCTCGTCCACGATCGTGACCTGGACCGGCACCTTGTACTCGGGGGCCTTGTCAGCTTCGTCGAGATTGAAGCGACACTCTCGGCCTTGACACAGGTCGACTAAATTGAGTGTCGCGGCGAGTCCTGCATAGGATCCACCCACAACGAGGACCTTGAATGGCGGTTGTTCGTTGATACTGGGCATAGTGGCGACCTGACGAGTGGAAATTGGGAGGAAAACTCTGGGAGAAAGCAAAGTCAAGTCAGCAAACCCGGCATATTCCACACCCGGAGCAGTTCACCCGGATCGGCCTCATCAGAATCCTTCGATACGCCGTACTCCGCATTACGGCGATTGCGTACCTGAGCAGGTAATTTTGGTCTTATCAGATCCGACCTCGGGAGGCTTGGCGTCAATGCTCGTACCTTAAAAAGAGGTATGTTGAACATGATCATCTTCAGGTCTCTTCATATTGTTTCTCAATCGCATTCATAATTCCTACTACCACGAATTATTCACCTCATCATGGGTTTTGTTGTTCTCCCAGCTACTCTCCCTGACATCCGAGCTATCTACGATGTTTGGTTCGCCGCCTTCGAGGGCCAATTGATTCTTGATCTCATCTACCCTTATACCGATCTGAAAGATGAGGCCTTCCGTAAGATTCACACTGAAGGTACTCTTGGGTACTGGAAGGGGTTGAGCATGGAAAATACCTTCCAATGTATCGACACCAACACCAGCAAAGTGGTCGGAATGGCAACATGGCAAGTGTATTGGCGGGAGAGGACCAATGAAGAACGCCAGAAGCCTTGGATCGGATGGCTAGAAGGCGATCAGCGAGAGCGTGCAGAATGCTTCTTGGAGCAACTTTGGGAGAAGAAAGAAAAGTTCCTCGGTGCAAAGAAACACGTTTGTGAGTAGTAGCCAAGAATTCTCGTTCATGATGCCCGCGCGCTGATAAAAAAAAACACCAGATTGCCACACAGTTGCAGTTCATCCTGAATACCAAGGTAAGGGTGTCGGAGCCCGACTTATGAAATGGGGAATGGATGTGGCGGAAGAGTTGAATTTGCCAATCTATCTCGAGTCCACTGTCCAGGGAGTCCCATTGTACAAGAAACTCGGCTTTGAAACTTTATCCGAAGATATTTTGTTCAACCCGGAGATTACCAGGGTTGATAGAGAAGTCAGGGCTCCATTGATGGCAAAAATGCCTACTGCTGTTGGAAGTACTACATTTGAGGAATGGGCTGCGAAATAAACTCTCTGATCTGATGTATATTATGTGTTATGATTCAATTTGTTGAAAATCTACGCACGAAACCTTGGAATTCAACTTCGTCATAGGACTAGACAGCAAAATGCCCTAGGAAATTCACATGTGGATATTGCCAAGGGGTCACCGTGCGCCGAGAAGCCTAGTCTGCTGTACTTTACCTGGCCGTTCTCGCAGAATTTTATAGCTACAGCTCCAAATACACGAATACACCTGAAAAAAAGCCCCGATATATGAAAGTCTGGTAAACACGCGAAGCGAGCCGTCGCCTCTCGGCAGTCTTGGTGAACGGCCCATATACATTTTGGAGGTCTTCCAAGCGCATAGAAAATTCCGGCCAAGCCTTGGCGAGCTCTTGGTAAATGGAAGTGATTGACAATTATTATCAATCAATTTGTCAATCAGATAAGAGTTTGTCAAGCTGATAGTCACGCTACTAAGTCACGCATGTCAATTTGGTGGGGAGAGACTCACCCAGGTGGATATGGAATCAGGGATGTGAGTGCGGAAGTGCCGCCGCCACTGCCGAGTCCTGAACTGCCGAAACCTCTTGGAAGGCCGGTGGCTTGCGCCTCAGGAGAATTGAAGATGATGTTGTGGAGACAGTTGTAAGCGACACCCCTTGGCATACCGTATATGAAATAGGAGACATGCACTCGAATTGTGTTTTCGGGCACGGAGTTCATGACGCTTAACTCCATGCTGACATGCGATTCATACTACATAGTTAGTGCCGATCTTGGCAGCGCCGATCAGTTGATCAGACCCTGGCGCGTCAACCCGAACTAGCCGACGTCTGCATGAAAGGGTAATACCAATACAGAAAATACTATTGACTAGTGTACCATTCTTGTACCATACATACAAAGTGGGCCTGCTGATCTTATCTGATCCGAGTGCACATGTGGTTATCAGATTGTCGCTTCACGCCGCCAAGGTCACTTGTACGTTATAGACGAGCTCAAACTTCTCAACGCCACAGACGATCATCATAACGGAACAGGACCCGGCTGGATGGGCATCGGACCGACATCGCTGGGGTGCGAAATTGCCGAGCTGTTTGAATATTAGTAGAGATGTAAACCCAACGCCAGTGAGACAGCACCTTCTATCCACTGTTCCTGGAAACTCAAACCCGAAATGCGTATTATTTCCGCCTTTGCCGCTCTGTGTGGTTTTCAGGCCACTTTGGCTGTGGCGAGCACCTCCTGGCCCTGGCAAAACTACAAGTCCAGCCCCCATGAGCCTCCCAGTCTCAAGGTTTCAAAGTCTGGCCCAACCAGTCCTGGGTATCTTTTCTTCGACCAATCATGGGATGCACACCAGTACAGTGTCTTTATCATGTCAGACAGCAATGAGCTTGTCTGGCAGAGTCCCCGTGGTGACCTAAAGGGATTCCGTGTTCAGCAACTTGACGGAAAGCCGGTCTTGACCTACTTCAATGGTCTTGGTGTTCCTGAACCTTTCGGTTGGGGATATGGTATCATCCAAGTTCTTGACCAAAGTTACAAGAGCATTTACAACGTCTCTGTAGTCAATGACAACTATACAGCTCTGGGCAGCATCGACAGCTCCTCCTTTGTTTCCTGGATTGATATGCATGAAAACACGATGACAGCGGATGGTACCATGCTGGTGACTGGATACAATGTAACAAAATGTGACCTGAGCTCCGTTGGTGGCCCCAAGGATGGTTGGATTGCAGACTCACTCTTCTATGAGATTGATGTCAAAACCAACGACATCCTCTTCCGATGGAGTGCCAAAGATCACATTGACCAAATTCCATTGGAAGATGTGCAGCCTTTCTACCCAGTGGAAGACTGGGGCAACAATAGCAGTGCTCCATACGGTTACTTTCACATCAACTCCGTGGAAAAGTTCCGTGACGGTTCATACCTGATATCCTCTCGTTATTATTGCTCGCTGTTCAAGATTGCCAAGGACGGGTCTGTTGACTGGACCCTTCAAGTGAGTTTCAAAATTACATTGTCTCCAACAGTAGCTAATGAGAGCAGGGACAAACCGGTGGTGATTTCAAGTTGAAGGGGATTCAATGGGCCTATCAGCACGATGGTCGTATTCACAATGAGCACGAAAATGGTTTTATGCTTATTTTATTCGATAACGCCAATTCTGATGTCTCGAATGGAACTCATCATACCGAAGGCATGCTCATTAATGTGAATTTAGCCACTCGCGAAGCCTCCCCACTCCAAACACTTCACGATCCCAAGGACGAGATATTTGCTACTTCTCAAGGAAACACCCAGCTACTGCCCAAAGGCCACGCAGTAATGGGCTATGGCTCAAACCCGAAGATCAAAGAATACAATACGAATGGAACGTGTGTCATGACTGCTCAATTC
Organism: Penicillium sumatraense; assembly: GCA_020086695.1. NCBI lineage: Eukaryota > Fungi > Ascomycota > Eurotiomycetes > Eurotiales > Aspergillaceae > Penicillium > Penicillium sumatraense. Next base: position 2,273,223 of record JAGIKU010002689.1, on the reverse strand, counting down.
GGAGAAGACAACGTCGTCGCCAGCTACAGAGCGTATCGTTCCGCCTGGGTGGGCATTCCCACCACATCTCCCGATGTGTTCGCCTGTTCCAATGAGGCACAGAACAACACCAACGTTTTCATGAGCTGGAACGGAGCCACTGAGAACGAGAAATGGAAGATATTCGGTGGTCCCACTCGTGAAAACTTGTACCCAGTATCTATTGCCCGCAAAACTGGCTTTGAAACTACGGCATCTGTTTCAGGAAGTCTCAAGTATGTCCGCGTGGAGGCACATGGCTTGGGCATTGAGAAGGGTGTCTCGAAGGTTGTTGGTGTCAAGGAGAGTTGTTAAATATTAGTAGGCTCGTAGGAACAGTTGAGCATTAGCAAATGTATAATGGCCTAACTATTGCATATTCGTTGAATTCAAGAGAGATCCTGATTTTTAATCTTGTCGAGATCAGTATTCTCAAGTCCCGTATTTGAAACATTCCTTAGGGCTTTTATCAGATTTGATATGTTCTTATTGAATACTGACTACGGAGTCGACTAGAATGGGTTCAGACGGTTACTTCGGGACTCTTCCCAATGTCTATTGCAGAGAGGGAGAAAGATCCAAAATCGTCATTGACGTCTACTAATAAAGCACTTGGAAATTTCTCATTGCCTGGGCACAGTACTTGAGCGTTGAGAGCCATCAACATTTCAAACTGAGTTTGCAGATAGTGAACTCCTTAGTTCCTAATTCATACTTACTGGTAGTTTGCTACGTAGGTAGTACCAATAAATAGGTGCATTGTCAACAGTCTCCATCACGCGTTCCTCTCAAAAAGCGATTATCCGGAGATTTCCCATTCTAGATCACAGTCCCCTTGACCTGTTTGACGTTCTTGATTCTGATATCCCTCCACATGCCCGAACAAGCCCAGGCAACAGCAAGCATGCAGACACTTGTAATTAGCATGTATTTCTGGGCATCTCCGTACGCATGTGCAATGGCGTTCCGAGCAGCGCTTCCCCAGGGATACAAGAGCTGGGCGTTGATATCGGAGTAGACTGTCGCCACGCTCACATCTGCTGGCACATACTTTGCAAGTGCTTTCGGGAACTCGCTGGTCCAAATTGCGGCAGACACGGTAGACCCAATTGCGCTCCCAATACTGCTAAACAGGTTGAGAATGGCCAGTATAACGGCTATATGTTGGTGGTCGGAAGGTGCCATCATAGCGAGCTCGCCACAGACTACAACAGTTCCTCCGGCAAAAGCGACAAAAATCTGAGTCATACAGATATAACCAATATTCACATCTGGCTGACGGAACTCGATCATTAGGCCAACGCCGAGGATCATGAGTGGCATGGCGAAGTAGACAACCAACCACTTAAAGCGACCGGTCCAGCGAACCAAAAGTCCAACGAGCAGACACCAGAGACACGATCCGACTCGATAAATTGCTTGTACATAGCTAGCCTGCGTCACATTGAGACCCCAGACAACCTGCAGCATCGAGCCAAAGTAACTGTTCCATACCCCGGAGTTGAAAAACTCGAACACAAACATGAGTCCGGCAAAAAAGACCGTTCGATCCATCAGAAGATTGAACGGAATGAAGGTCACGGGTGCCCAGAACTTCTCGTACAAAGCGAATGCAATGAGGAGAAGCCCTCCAAATACGATCATGCATATGATCATTGGAGACCGCCATTGATCTTCCTGGTATGACCAGAGGCTGAATGGCAGAAGGAACAATGCCATACCACCTGCAAGAAGAATGATTCCAAGCAGATCAACCTCAATGCAATATTTCTTAATCACAGAAATCGTGATAGGACCCCTTGAGGGAGTCAACAGTCCGACCTTCTTTGCCTTTCGTTGACTGAGGAGGAACAAGATACATAGAGGAGCGACCACGACTGGCACGACAATGGTGAAGATACCAAAGCCCCAGCGCCATCCGGGGCCTTCCAAGACGCTCTGAGAGATAGGCCCACCAATCCAGGTGGTGATGATGTAGGGCGAGGTTGCAAACGACAACATGAGGACTCGATTCTTTAATGCAGATGTGTCAGAGATGAAGACTGTGAGACAATAGCTCACTCCTTGAGATCTAGATTCCGAAGAAGTTAGTAGGGTACTAGATGTGTATCTCAGAGACTTTGAGTGGATTTCATACCCCACAGCAGAGAAAACCTGAGCGGCAGCATACGTCTGAACGCCATCGCAAGCGGCCATCATGATGAACCCAACAACCCAAGTGAAAAGCATCAAGGCCAGTCCCTGGGGGCGACCCCACGAGTCCAGAATTTTGGCAAGAGGAATTTTGCTCAGTCCTCCGATGATATTAGACATGATACTCGTGGCAGCCGTTAGGGAATGAAGCCTGAAAGCACTAGTTACATATGGGTTGAGAGAGCGGATGACAACCTCCTGTATGGATGTGACAAAATAGATAAACCAGAGACTAGATTGAACGAAATTTAGTAGGTTGAATGTGACTCGCACATGCGGGGCAAAATTCGCTCACATCACATATGCCAACACCAATTCAGATTTTGTCCACACAGCTGCGGCAGCTTGGACAGCCCTTACACCAGCTTGGGCCTCATGATCAAGAGACTCCTGATCCGAGTTGTTGTCAATTTCAGTCATGGGAACCTCATTGCGAGGTGCTTGTGTAGCGTCTGCCTCTTTTTGCGATGCCAGTGGACTAGCAGCACCTAAGCCGTCATCGGTTTTACGATCGGCCTGCATGTCGGTCGATGCCATGGCAGTCTGCCCAGGTGAGAATGTCCTATTCTTCGATTGAGGCTTGGCTGTGCGTCGATCAGCGTTACTATATACCTTGGGTGCTCTGCCATTTCCGATATCGGGAATATAAAAATCTACTTTGGGCGAACGACCTTTGCCCACCTTAAGGCAGGTGAGACCGGGACCCGAGGGACGCTAAAGCAGTATCTTCGATTGCCAGTGCCACCAGGGGATTAAATTGGGGGCATCCCTTGGCGCATCTAAGCGATCCCGGTGAGTCATTGATAGAAAATCAAAAATTAATAAAAAAATAGAATGGAAAAAACAGAAAACAGAAATGTTAGGTTTGAGCCATGTGGAACGATACATTCTACCAGGCACGTCCTTTGCTGGCATTCTGACCCGTTTGAAGCTACAGCTTCACATACTTCGCCACATGTGCACTCATCAGCCAGGACATAAACTTGGCGTTAGAAATACTACAAGTAAGAGATATACAGTAGATAGCCCCTTGGCGTATTCAGGCTCCAACGGTATCGGTATTCCCAACCCGGATGGTATTGTAACAGTAACATTTCATACCTTCGTATTGTACGTTTCTAAACCTCAGGTCCTTCTCCCACTTTACTAATAGTATTTAGTATGCTTAAACCTCAAATTTCATTAGCCGCAGAAATATAATCAACTAATGAGTCAACCTTTGCCTATTCGGGCCTCATTTCCGATGGACTTTCGTAGGTCATATTCGTAAAGTTATTCTATATCGTCCAGTCCACAAGAATTTGGATACTCAGTAAGCTCCGAAATGCACAGGTGTACTCTTCAGTAATCGGAAATTTAACTTAAACCTGGAATCGAGCATTCACCGAGTCAAAACAGTAAAGCTTCCCTACTATCCACAAGACGAGAATAAATTCAACTATTCCGGCTCCTTCGTATTTCAAGAGCCGACGAGTCCGAACGGCTACTACGGACATAGCTTCTCTCTAGGATTAACTACGCCAAGAGCAGACTGAGAATCCTTCCACAATATTCTAGTTTCGGCGTTGCATTTCTAGTAGTAGTACTAGTTAAAACAATTCCCATCTCATATGGCCCCAGCCTTTTCCCAGGAGGGAGGCTATGAACCGGTTGGCCCAGAGGGCACCATGGCGGTAATTCTTCAGGGTGAGATCGCCCCTCGCCTGGCCAGTAAATTCCCTCATCGTGTGATTGGACATATTTTTGGAAACCCCCTGCCGCATCATGATCGCACAGTAGGAGCAAAAAAACTAGGCTCTGGAAGGCAATGGCATGACCAGCCAATTTGTGGTTATCCGCGCAGCGCGCAATGAAATTGCCGTATGTGTAGCCCCTTACCACCAGATTATCGTTCTCAACGCATGTCACGAAGGACAGTGCGGCGGAGTGCCATCCTGGGTGGAAGAGAGCAGTGCTACCATGACCGAGTATCAATTTCACAGCTTTCTGGTTGCTGATTGGCGTGTGAAGGCCTGCGTGCGCTCTTGCTTCTTCCCTCCGGGATGCCCGGGGCATATCGTCCACAAATCTATGGAGCAGTCTCTGACATTTCGGAACTTCTTCTTTTTACCAATGCAGCCGAGTGCGATGTGTTGTAGTTCATGGGTATTTTGAGTGTTATCTATTCCCATTGCTTATCAGAGGGAAATATTAGGTTATATATACACAATGAGAAGAACAAGTTGATTTCCAATCAATTCGGTCCCTTCTATAGATATCTGGGGATTAGTTCTGATGGTTGGGCTTGGTTCCTTATCTGCATCAGCCTATATCACAACACATTTAGATACTGATGCAGTATCTAAGGTCGGGGCAGTCGGCCTTGGTCGCACACAGTCGCCTGAATGTCGAATCGGAAGTATGGATGAGGCCTTGTCCTCTCTCTCGATCTTCTCCAGCAGCCGATTTTCGGATCAAATAGAGAGCTTATCGTTTTCTACACTATTCGGGTCAGCGGGCCTGACAGTCGCTTGGGACAGTGCATGTAGCTCTCTAAGTATTTCAAATCCTTAAAAAACGTATATAAGGACAGTACTAGGCTGTTGATATCTTTTATCTAGGTATATATAGCTTGCTACTCCCGAGTACTACTCGCTGAATTCGGAGAATATAAAACTATTTAGGAGTTGTCTATATATAGTCTTTATATTAGTCTATAATTTATCTATTACTTATAATTACCTTCATTATACATTATAATGTAATAGAGTATTAACAGTATCTAGATTGATTTTCTTTATTAAATACTAGTCTAATCTTATAATTTTATTAATCTGCTCTACTTAAGAATATACACCCTCAATAATATAAATTATGCAAAAAAAGAAGGTATAAAAGCAGCTTATAAGTACTTATAAGTTAACTTATAATAAGTCAACTCATGACTCGAGTTTTGCGAGTTGAGTCGACCTCTCTTCAGAAAACTCATAAGTCGACTCATATACAGCGCTCCATAGCGGCAACCGGCTCAGTAGCCTTAGCAGGGCATCTTGGGCGGGCAGAAAAGCGCCGTACTCATGCTCAGGTTTAACCCTAATATACCCAATCACAAACTGCTGAAGGTAGTGCTACCTTCATGTCAGGTGACAGTAAACACATCTCTCATATCTCACTAGATCTTTCTACGATACAAGAACACAAATCACCACATCTCATATTCTATCACAAATCTGAAGGAACCTAAAGCGTCCCACTTTGCAAAGATTAACCACAAAAATCTACATCACGAATTAAACAAGAAGGATATCTCTTTCCGTAAAGCAGTGCGGGGGTTTCTCCGAACCCTAGAGAGGCTGGTGATACTGCTCTCACCCACCACCAGACGGCCCTGGTGATCTTGTTTGGCAGGCAGGCAGCTGGCCAACGCCCTGGCATAGCGGCATGTAAATAGTGCAGGCTAGATACTAGGAAAATGAAATTCTTAGTCATTGGGCTGCCTATGGTGGCTAATGAAATTAGAAAAATAACCTAACCCGGCGTTTGGCGAGGTCTACTTGTTGCAGTAGAAACCACGTAAAAATAGCGCCTATACTGTGCGTGCGCACTTTTTGGCTTAGTGGCAGATTTCGCCTATTGACCGCCCTATTTTATGCGTCAGTACTTACAGTGTTTGAGACGTCACGTGTAAGCTTTTATGGGTCCTTCTTCTAATCAGGATCCTATATATATCTCTACTAGATTACACTCAAATGACTGGTATTGTTAGCGGTAGGAACCAGCTGTATTTTTTGAGTAGGGGCAATTGAATGCGACATTGTAATTCATATAAATATCTGTCAAATCTATAATTATTTTACCTTTTGTTATGCGACAAAGTCGGGATTTTTGGCGACAAAGCACCTTACTAAATGTTTGCGTCATAGGTAACTCAGCTTCCGCTTTGGTCCCTTAGGAAATATATCAGGTTTCGTTTTCAGTTTCAATGTCAGAATTCTTAAATACTGTAAAAAGTTTTTGCAGGTTAATTCTATTCATTATCCTGATCCGGAATACTCGCCACGTTCTTTATTTCTAAAACAGGCTACCTGGCCAATAATGACGTTGTGAATAATTCATCAAACCCTCGTTGAGAAAACCCCAAGGCATAAAAGAGAACCCTTGACAATTCAATTTTGAAAACCAACTTCACTAGTGATCGAGATTTAATTTACATCATGACAGACAAAATTCCCAATTCAATGCGGGCAGCCGTTGTGAAAGACTTCAATAAAGGCTACGAGGTTAGAGATGTTGACGTACCAGCTGACCTTGGGCCAAACGATGTCCTCATCAAGATTGCCGCAGCGGGCTATTGTCACACCGACCTTCAGGTGATGCAAGGCGTTTATGCCTCGGACGGTGCAAAGCCTGGTCTGATCGGATCGCATGAACCGGCTGGGATAGTCGTTAAAACAGGATCTCACGCAGGGAACTCCAATATTCACGTTGGTGATCGCGTGGGCTCTATCAATACCTATGACTTTTGCGGAACCTGCAACGCCTGCAAGCACCAAGGGCAACAGCTATGCGAAAATCTCACCGGGATGCTGGGCCTCACCATTAATGGTGGTTTTGCGCAGTACATGAAAGCCGATGCTCGGGTCGTGGCGAAAATTCCAGAATCTATTCCATGGGCTGAAGCTGCTCCTTTGTTCTGCGCCGGCGCAACAACTTATGGCGCTATCCTTGCAGCAGATTTGAAACCTGGTCAATGGATTGCGATGGTTGGCATTGGGGGTCTGGGCCACCTAGGTGTGCAATATGCCAAAGCAATGGGATGCAAGGTTATTGCTATTGATAATCGGAAGGAGGGTACTGAGACTGCTAATTCAGTGCCGGCACACCTCAAGCCTGATAAATCTTTTATTGTCGATTCGGAAGATGCTCAGAAACGCGTCATTAGCGATCTGCAATCTTCATTTTACGATACGAATCCTGGCGTGGACCGTGTCATTATCAATGCCGAGGCAAGGCAGTTGGTTGAGTTCTCACAGCAGTTTTTGAGAAAAGGAGGTGTCATAGTTGATGTAGGGCTGCCGTCTGAAACTTCTTTAGAAGTTGATCCTTTTTCGCTCAGCTTCAAGGAACAAACAGTCAAGGGTCGATTGATCTGTACTCCTGAACAGAGCCAGGACATGATAAATTTGCATACCGAGAAAGGCTGTAAAACCCATATCGAGAAGACATATGGCGTGGAGGAGATCAATGAAATGTTTGATCACTATCAAAAGAAAGATCTCAGAGGGAGACTTTGCATGGTATTCTGAGACTGAGGCACATTTGACAGAAATTCTGACATAAAGAGTCCCCCTTGAGAGTTTCACTTTGTGGAGCAATTTGTTTACCAAACTGATGTTGAAGAGTTAAACAAGCGAAGACCGTAGTGTATTTATAAATGATGATCGGAGAGGCGGAAAATCTACATAATGGTCTCTAAATCCATTGAACGACCAGGCTCGCGATGTAAAAATACAAATAGGAGCGACATATGTATCACATTCTCTATCACTTAACTCCCTTTTTGCGTCAAAACTAGGTCATGTGGGCTTAGTATTTTCTAGATTGATTTATACGCAATTCAAATAGAAATAAACACACTGGGGTTAATGAAAACGTGATAAATATGATATCTAATCCTGGGAGCCAGCAAAGTTTCCAATTGCAATTAATATCTCATACCGGCGCAATTGAGCACAGAGTGCTTAAAGTACCTACTTTAAGCAGAATGAGATATACAGTCACCAGGGAGGGTCACCTGGCCCTCTCTCTAGATATTTCATGGAATTTCGACCAGCTGCTTTTGAAATAATAAAATGGGTATTGGTCTTAGTCTTCCTGGAGATAGCTATTATATTGATTTGTTTTATATATACTATGTAATTTTTATTTCAGGGATTCATGATTAAAATGAAAGTTTAAATACAACAATACTGCATTGTGGTCTCTTTTGATCTAGTCGAGTTACTAAATCACAAGACGTGATTACTATGTCTAATAGAATTGAGTTATAGATATAGTTTACTTTTATTATTGGAATTCGACTTTAAAGCTTTGCCGTGTAGAGATTAAGTGTTATTCTAGAACCCATAGAAAGCTTCTACACACTCCAGAAGCTTAGTCTTTGAGAAAATTGTATACCATACTGGTAGTAGGAGTAATTACGATATACGTATTTTTCCTAGACAATGGTGGTATCTACAGTTATACTCGTTATAATATATACTCTAGGACAGACGCAGAGAGAAAGGTTTTCTCCTACCTAGGAGAAAACTTGAGAAACGGTTTTCTCTCTGCAGATTTTCAAATCAGGGTACATGATCTTAGGATCTATATATCTATAAGAATACATATCTCTATACTACGAGCTATGTGAAAGACCTTATGGTATAAGTGATAAAGATGTCTTTTGATTAGTACTATTTGAATCAAGCGCTCAAACATGTCAGCATAATTCTAGGGATACCATTTGAGACGGTCTTCATAGTATAAGACACCAGAGGCTGCCATCTTTGGTCACATTACTAAAACCCTTAACCCGTATCAAAAGCCAACCGAAAATAGAAAATAGTTAAAGAATATATTCCATTACCAGAGATTCGATTTTCAGTAGAATCAAAAATAGCCCAACGTCAAGCATGGGTATATTCCGCTATAGAATCGCTCCAAGCAGCGAAGTTCCGCTGCCTAGGGCGAGTGGTGGGACTAATTATAGCAGTAGCCTAATTCAAGCTCCCACAACCAACGAGAATCGTTGAAAAGCCTTTTTCTAAGTCACTAAGACTTGATTAGTTTCAATTTTTGGAGGGCCTAATGACAGATACTATTCCTTCGATAGGACTTCGGGCCTTGGAACGCCGTGTATGATTGTGAGAAAGAAGTATAAAATCCCAGACGAAACCCAAGGACCTTAACGAAATAGACATTCAAAAATAGTCGATAAATTGCAAGCTAATAGTTGGATTAGATTATCTTCTTGCCTCATTTTTCTCGATAATATTGCGACATGAAAATCAACTCTTCTCCTTACAAAGGCTCATTTTTGGCCGTTCTACTAAACTCCTCTGTTGTCTCAGCGGCATATAGCACAACCAACAGCTCTATACTGTTGCTGAGTAATGACTCGACAATGAACTTTGATATTTTGACCCCCCTTGGTGAGTCTATCACCGGAGGAGGCGATGTTGGGCCTATTCTCGGCGCAGCAAAGGACATTGAAGCCGGAAACATGACCTCCTTCAGCGAGGTCTTCTATAAGCTCGCCAATGACACCAAAGCTCAAGCAGAGGACCCGGAGAATGCCTACGACCCTCTCAATGTCAGAGAAACGTGGTTTTCTGCGGCATCGTATTTCCGCAAGGCCGACAACTACCTCCACGGTAACTGGAGCAATCCACTCATCAACAGTATTTGGGCGGAGCATCTTGAAGCGTTCGACAAGGGAATAGCTGCTCTGTCTATTCCTGGCAAACGTGTCCAGATCTCAGCTGCTATTAAGGACAATTTCACGATTGAGGCTATTTGGTATTCTGCTTCGGAAAGCAATAGTGACAAGTTTCCAACCTTGATTGTTGGAAATGGCTTTGATGCTGCACAGGAGGATTCGTATCATAATTTTGTCGCGCCAGCTCTGGCCCGAGGCTGGAATTGTATCACCTATGAAGGCCCTGGGCAGCCAACTGTACGTCGGAACCAAAACCTTGGGTTTATCCCGGACTGGGAAAAAGTCGTCACCCCCGTTGTGGATTACGTTCTGTCGGAGAAAAAGCAAGTCGTGGATGAGACCCGTCTTGTTCTTATCGGTAACTCTTTCGGTGGCTATTTGGCTGCTCGAGCTGCAGCTTTTGAACCTCGCCTAGCGGCAGCAGTGTTGATCGATGGTGTCTGGGATAACTACGCTGCGTATAAAAGGGAACTATCGCCTGAGATTATCGATGTATATGAGGCTGGCAATTACACTCAATTCGACGAAATCGTCCTCACAGCTCGAGAGGCTGGGGAGCTTTCTACTGGCGCCGCTTGGGGCATTGATCAAGGCCTCTGGTCGTTCTATACGCACTCACCGGCTGATTTCTTTACCAAGGTGAAGGAGTATAATGTGGAGAGTTTTATCAATCAAATCAAGATTCCTGTGTTCGTTGGCGATGCCGAGTTGGAAAGCAGTTATGTCGGACAGCCAAAGCAGGTTGCAGATGCGCTAGGTCACTTGGCCACTCTACATACATTTAAGGGGGTGGCTGGCTTTCATTGTCAGACTGGCGCTGGCCAAGAACTCTCGAGGACGATCCATGCGTGGCTGAACAAGACTCTGGGGAAGGCAAACACGGCCCGTGTAGGCATAGTGTAGTACTTTAGAAGGCTAGATGCAAGTCTGGAATAATTTTGATTGGATGCCTCTTTCTGGCTTTTCTTTCTACTATAAATCAATATTGTTTGGGAGACATATTATCTACGGCTTCTTTTGTTATTAGTTTAATTTGAGATTGCTTGCTCAAGTAGGACTATTTCTCTCTGTGCATTGCTAACGAGTAATCTATTCGTAATAAAGCGCTGCAATGCAATTAACCTGGTGCCCTCAGGGCTTTTTCAACTCTATTTTCCATTTCTCTCCACGGAGTAACGTCAAACTAATAAACCTTTCTTCTTTTATCTGGCATTTATGACAATATCTCTCTGGTTTATCTATTATTCTTAAAACTTCAGTCTCTCTAGTGAGTCTCTATTTGCGAGACCAGTCTGCGTGAGATTAATAACACTTGCACAGTGGCATAAAAGCCTGAAAGTAGCATGGTATGGCTATTAAATATGCAAGCTTCATCTGCGACAACTGAAAGTAGGTTTGAAAGGGTACTGGTTGGGCTATAAAAAGACATATACCAAGAATGACCCTGGAGTTCAAACTGTACGCGCTGAATATCAGACTTCTGATACAAATGCTCAATTCATGTTGAATATTATCCCTATTAGTTGAAATCGCATCTGGTTCCAACTATATCCCAATATCATAATTCTGCTGTATTGCCGTGAAATTGATTGCTATAATAAATCCTAGTATTGCCTCTCTTCCAAAATCAAGTCTTATGTTTAAGACCATTTTATCATCCGACAGGGGCCTATCCCATCTTAATTCCTGATTTTGAGATCTGAAGGGTGTCAGAAAAACGATATACTGTGCTTCATTAGCACGATATTGCTATTTATTCTCATCTAATACGTTTACAGCAAATATCTTAATTAGCTTTCCTTTGTTTTATCTTCCATTATATTTTTTACGCCTACTCGTAATACCTTAATATGAATTGTGTATTTAATGGAGAGTGAATACGAGGGATCCGAGCCTATATTAGATCTTCAATACTCGCTAGGTACTACCTAGTATGACGTTGATAAAATATGCACGCCAGGACTCTATAACTAGATCCCAAACAAGAGAATTTATTCATCAGGGAGAAGTAATTAAAGCCGTCTTTTACTGTCTTTGCCCGAGGTTCAGAGCGCTCAGTACTCTGGACCCACATACGGAATCGCACTCAGGTAACACAGACTTCCATCCCCTCCTCACTACAAAAAGCAAACAGGCATACATGCGTATTGCTGCTAAAACATTGGCTGGCATCTAATATTGTGTTGTAATTAGCGGCGTACTTACCTTCAGCTGAAGGTGATCAATGTGAAATAATCTAATAAATATGCCCTCTATACTGAAGGGCTTATGTCTTTACCTACCGTCAGAACGTTGAAAATTTCTGTTACGTAGAGCTTGTACTACTAACGCTATATATGGAGTAGACTCAAGCATTGGGATATTTTTAAATTGCTTTCGACTGGATTGGGTGACACCCATCTTCAAGCATTATACGATGCCAGCCTTCCTTTTAATTTGTCTAATTTAACATGATGTCATAGATGCTGCAAGGGGTAACTAGTTCTTGTAGAACCCATGCTGGTTAGATAGGTCATGTACTATGTCGATCCCCTTCCCGTTGTGTGCCGCACAATCCAGTCTTTTTTTTGAAAATTTGGCTTAAAGCTCAGAATGATCAGCTAGCCACTGTGAATATTTCGTGCTTGATCATTTTTCAAGAAGCTAGTTAAATAGGTTTCTATGGTATATATTTGATCTCTTTCTCTGCATTTCTCAGGTCTTCAACTATAAGATAGGTGTCAATATCATGGCTGAAGATTTTTCATCGATTCCAGTCTTAGATTTTCATGATGCAGTTTCGCCTCACACCAAACCCAAATTCCTATCTCAGCTCAGACATGCACTCGTCGACATTGGCTTTTTCTATTTGTAAAACACTCCAATGGTCTCAAAAACGAGGTGTGACTTTTTGCAGAAAACATCACAATTTTTCGATTTGCCCCTCGCTACCAAGTATGAGACAGACATCTCGAACAGCAAGAATTTTAAGGGATATACCGGGCCTCGTCAAGAAAAAACGGCTGCTGAGATAGACGAGAGAGAATCCTTCACGGTATTGATACAGCATAGCGCCTGAGCTTGAATCTATCCACTGACCTTTCTATCGTAGGTTGGTCTTAACGACTTCGAGTTATACTCTTCTGAGACTCAGGCCTCACAAGACGGTTGCTGTTTGGTGGGGCCAAATCAGGTACGACAATCTAAACTCCAATGATAAACTCGGTCACTATCTAACTAGCGAGTAGTGGCCCGCGGAGAATTCCGTTCCTGGTTTCCGAACCTCTTTTGAAGCTTATCTAGATGAGATTCAAAATATTTCGGAACTCTTGACAGTACTGGTTGCAGAGGCATTGGATCTCGATCCAGCAGTATTTAACAAATTTTTCCACAAGCCACGTCTCAATGCTGTGAGGGCAGCATCGTATCCATCTCCATATGATCTTGATCCAACAGAGAAGGAGTTCCAAGGCGTAGGTCCTCACAAAGATGGCTCTTTCTTGACCTACCTGTTGCAAGGGACAGAGCATACGAGCCTTGAAGTCCAGACCAAGTCTGGTGCTTGGGTCCAAGTCCCGCCGATTCCCGATACTTTCGTCATCAATATCGGACGATTGTTGGAGGCGATCACGCATGGCGTCTGTGTTGCGACTACACACCGAGTAATGCTTACTAGAGAGCAATATACAGGAACCAATAATAGACCCCTTGGGAAGCGAGTTAGCGCTGCATTTTTCCAAGTTTTTAGCTCTAATGTCACGCCAGAGCATCTAACGTTGGAGATGCCACCTCACGTCTTAAATCAACGGAAGAATACCGAGTCCGACCCCGAGGCATTCTTCCAGCAACTTTACAAAACGAGCTACAATGACGCTATTTTCATCAATGCGCTCACAAGTCATCCGGAGGTGGGGAGGTGATGGTATCCATCTGAGCTGGCCGATGCCTTGAAGAAGCAGACTGAAGGCTGATTTAGAGGGATGACTCCCAATGTACCCTCTGAACTAGGAAATTTTTCTTTTTTCTTTGGGTTCATTTTTCTTTGGTTTCTTTAATCAATCGTTCATATCGCTGGGGTAATCTCAAACTAAATTTACTAGACTTGCCACTTATCGTAGACTAAAACAAGAATATAGTATCTGAAGTCTACATCTGCAAGGAGCACAGCGCTTGTTCGTTGTTTAGGCTACTCTGCTTGAAGTCAGGATGCAGCTGAGTTCAATCTGCTAGGCCTGTTACGACCCTCAGTACTCGTGAAATACACGCTTTATTTCCCGGCTGCTTCATGAGAGGTTGGGGGATTTCTGATAGGAATGTCTGACATATGTGACTGACAAAACTCTATCTGTACTTGCGCCGGTCGCTTTTTACTCGCTAATATTCCTTTTCTGTCTGATTGTTATCTTATCTTGATGCATTTATCCGAAATTTGATCAATTATACCTACTTCCCTGCGAAATCAGACCCCTATCCCTCTTGTTTTCTAAATTTTTATCCTAGCGTAAAACAAACATTTTTTCAAAAAAAAACCAGAAGATCAGTTGCTAACTATTATGATCTATACAGTATATGGCCATTTTGTAGTCTAGAAGAAAGCTGTGTACGCAAAAGCTTACCTTTATGGCGATTCCTTAAAACCAAAAGTAAGCTACAAAGCACAGCTTAACTAGAGTACAAAAGCGCCAAGTCCAGCAATAATGGCTAGTGTAGATGGGTTGTTTGAGAATGTTTCAGAAATATTGTAGGCAAGTCTCACGAGCTTACCCTAAAACTAGGTCTCCAAAATAAACGTACCACACCGCCCCGAAACAGTTTCACGTTTGATATTCTGAAAATTAAAATCTTGTAATAGAGGGCAGTTATTTCACAGAGGATTTTTTGGGAGAGTGGCTTGGCATGCAAGATATGGCATGCAAGATATGTCACTAAGTTTAATTAATTCACGCGCTTTATAGGCACCCGAATCGAAAACCAACAGGGACGAAAGGCTAAGAGGTGCGGGGTTAACATTAGCGGAAGTCGAGATTACTGAGGGTACCCGTCACGCCCACTGCTTCTCCTCGTTCCAGATACTCTGATTTCGGCTAATGCGCTTTTCGCGCATAGATCGCCGCAGTAGCTGAGCGAAATGGCGAGACGTTATTACAAGATCCTCTTTTTATACCCAGGAATACTTTCGACTACCGGCTCAAAATTATCCCTTTTCCTTCGGTCCTGTATGTCCTTGTATCTATTCTATCGATAAATGAAACAATAGATAGCATTGTGTCTGTCTCCGGATATGTCACAGAATCTGGTGGCTTTCGTCTGAATGTCAAATTTCCCGCGATCGACATATTATTACTCTGTATAGATTAAAGTGGCGATCGTGGTCGACAAAGTTTGACGGACATGGTCTAGTTGATTCTTGTTTTTCCCGCTCTTGTGTTCAGGGTAGCAGGGATCGACATACGAGCCACTTACGTGCATAGATTCGATGGGGCCAGCTCGGCACCGGTATCTCCTGTCTCGCGTGAGCGAGACCGGACACTCATACTCCACTAAAAGAGATATGTGGACAGAAAACCTTCCAATTGAATTGACAGGTGGCAGAATGGAAGAGGTAGAGGAACAGATATAAAAGGCCTAGGTGAATGGCCTGGATTATTCATTTGTCGCTACCCCAAGGACTCCAGTTCACTCTCGAAAAAGCAGATCAAAATATCTGACCATGGCTAGTGATACTATCTTGGGACTTGTTGATGAGATTAAGAAGCAGGTATTGGAGCCTTCGGCCGGCAATGGCCACGGCCATTCCCGACTTCTTCAACTTGTCGACGATCTCAAATTAGCTATTGAGACACCAACGGAGACAGTTTTGCGTCTCATCTACCAGGTAAGTCCCATTAATACCTTTAAACTATCCGTCAGGGGGTATTAATAGCTTAAAGCCACCGGAAAATGCTGCATTGCGGACTGTGGTAGACCTTGGAATTTTTCCATTATTGGTCAGCCTTGAAGCCGGAAAAGGTATTTCGGCCTCTGATTTGGGTAAAAAGACTGGTGCGGAAAAGGGATTGATAGGTAAGCTCAATATCTTTCTGGTCTTCCTATACTTTCTTTCTTGAGAGCTTAAGTTTGGAAATTGATTTTCAGTTCGTCTTATGCGCGTTATGACTGCGCTCGGCCTAAGCGTCAGCTCGGAGCCGGAGGTATATTCGGCTACAGAAAAGTCCGTCAGTATGGTTCATCCGATCGGACGTGATGGGGTTCCTTGCATGTGAGACTTTTCTTTGTCTTCTCAGAATACAAAGTTCTAATTGCTTTAGTTATGACTTGACCGTTCCAAGCCTCACAAAACTTCCCGAGTACCTTCGACTTCATGGATACAGAAATCCACAAGAATATGCTAGCTCTCCAATGCAGTGGGTCGTTGGAAAAAGTCAATTCGAGTGGTTATCTGAGCACAAAGAGCATCAGGATCTTTTCAATTCTTATATGTCAAGTCGTCGAGAAGGACGGCCCAACTGGTTCAGTATATATCCAGTTCAGAAATTGATCACCGGGGCCTTGAATAGCCCCGAGGCGCCCCTTCTGGTTGACATAGGGGGGAATCAAGGACATGACTTGGCGAGATTCCGTACCCAATATCCCAATCATCCTGGGCGTCTTGTACTTCAGGATTTGCCCAGGATCATCTCTAATGCGAGTCATGTCGGGATAGACAAAGTCTCCTACAGCTTCCTTGATCCTCAGCCTATCAAGAGTGAGTTAAACCTGAAAATGCTCGTTCATTAATTCTACTGACAGTATCAGGTGCTCGAGCCTATTATTTTCGAGCCATATTTCATGATTGGCCTGACAGGATATGTCAAAAGATTCTATTGAACACTGTCTCTGCGATGAGACCTGGGTACTCACGTATAATAATTGTGGATTTTGTTTTGCCAGACACAAATGCCCCTCGCATGCAATCCGCCATGGACATACAGATGATGAGTATTGGCGCTGGGGTCGAGCGGTCAAAGAGTCAATGGATAGAGCTCTTAGGAGCCGCGGGACTGAAGGTCACTGGGATTTGGAATGTAAGTCCTAGCATGGAATCGATCATCGAGGCGGTCCCAATGGGAGTAAATTACGCATAGAGGTTCATATTATGCGAAAGGAGAAGATTGAGCTACTATCCATGATAAATCCTTCATAAGGATCCATCCTTATGAAGGAAATTTTATAATACTGGTAGCTTCCAACTTGGAGTTATACAATCTATTGTAGATGGATCTAATAGATCGATTATATATGCTACTAGCATATAGTATGAACCCACATGTTAGGAATCAAGTAAAGATACTTCGGCCTGAAGTGAATCTTTCAGGATTAGCTAAGGAAGATTTACATCTGATCAACTACTTTTCATTCATACCTGTACAAAACCGTAGTCATCAGCAATTCTGCCGAAAAGATCATACCACCTTGATCTGACAGTCCCGAGTGGTGGGTCGAGCTTGAGCCGCTCACTGAGGATAAGATATGCTGCCGAGGGCCACCACAAAGCTTGTTTAGAGCTAGTTTTTCCGTGGGTTGAATCAGATAAGCCAGCCCTGGCTATATCAACATCAACCAGCCCCACAAGCCCCTCTTTTACCATGAGAATATCCCGTGTCAACTAAGCCTGATAGGAGCCACAACGACAGGTCATCAAGCAATGATATTGCGTCTCAAATTTCCGATGATCTAATCAACTCTCAATGTTGAAGTAATGAAATGGAATATATCTGCGCCTACTGAGATTTCGAGTGTCACTTTTCTACATGACCTCCGCATAATATGGCAAAGCCAAATCGCTAAAACCCAATCCTGAAGTACAGCGGTCTATGGTATGTATATTGTTAGTAACTATGTTATAAGAGTACGAGTGTAGATGACACTTCTATCTTTACCACTCCATAACTACCTATGTACCTTGATGCTATAACTATAGGTATAATTACTAACTGCATTCATTAGGTAATAAATACTCAATTATCCTTAATATTCTTATCAAGTTGAGACACAGCCTATCGAAAGGTTTATAGATACAACTGTCCATTTGACTTGCATAAAGGAATCCGGTAAGCCGATAGCGTATGTCTGGCAAAGCTAGACCCGGCCACTGTAGCTTTCAACAACAATCAGTGCCTCATTTAGCAGACTTGAGGGATATTAACTATCGACAACGGTATTGTCTGCTGAAAGTATAAGGTTAACAAAATAACTGTTCGCAATAGGCCAGGTCTCCCTCAGCAACATGTATGATGCATTAAGGGGCGATGGTCATACACATTGGATGACCATCACCCCTCCGCGTCAGCAAAGTACTGTTGTTGATCTGGTCGCGCAATCCAGCCGCCCATATCTACAAACATGAAGGATCAAACTGGGAGTTGAATTGAAGGATACGAGGAGTTCCGGTAATATTTGCTCTGTGCACCTTATTGACCGCCGGGAAAGGCCACCCAATACAAGTGTAGTACACTTGTTTCGTGCAGCATTGCCAGTCTTGACTTGAGGCCACACTGTGCTGGCAAGCTCATTCTGATACTTGGTATTGACGAGGGAGTTAACGGGACGGTCCCAATCAAGGCAACTGACAGGTTGGCCCTGGAAGTATGTTGACGAAGAGTTTAAAGAAAGTGTGTCGGAAAGACCGGATGCATCTCCCTTGGTGGCAGCATAAAGGGCCTTGCCGAGCTTGTTCCAGGTTTTGAAAAGTCCGGACTTGATTTAGAGCGACGAGTTGGCATTATTTCTGATCTCTTCGGCAGTGATATCTACGCTGCAGGTTCCCTTCGACTTACACGAAGGTGCGGGGAGGGGCTTCTTGTCCGCTTTCTCGAGCAGATTATCCCAGACTTTCAAAATATCGACTGAAGTGCCATTTAATGGGTAACCCTTGCTCTTTCCACACCACTCTGCGAAATTTACCAGCGTGTCTTCGTATGTGAGCGACTTTACCGTAAGGTATGAAATCGGGTCTGTGCTATGGTCTATGTTTCTATCAAGGACTAAAGTACGGATGTTTTGGGGGGAAAGCTGAGCGTATGTCTGACCTATTAATGTCCCAGAAGACAGACAAGGTAATTCAATTTTTCGTTTCCAAGCCGCCTGTCGGATCGCTTCAATATCCCTAGCAACACTGATCGAATCCATATGTTGCACCGAGGGACCGCTCATGTTGTAACAACTCTCGCCAGGCTTCTGATATTTGCTGACAAGTGAATCGAGTTGCATCTGGTTAGGGGGCCAAATTGAGGCGCGTTGATTGTGATATTCGGGGTCGCATCTAATGGGGAGCTTATTCCCATGCCACTAGGATCAGGTCCAATAATATCGAAACGATCTGAGACCTGATCGCCAACTAAATCAGCTGCCCCTGCGATATATGGAATAGCGGTATCCCCTGGTCCACTGGGATTAAAGAGTAGACGCCAATCCTTTGCTCTGGCTTCGACGCATTGCGACGCAACATCGCAAGTTGTACTTTCTCGCCATGTGGGTTATTCTAAACAATTGGCACTTCAAGAGATCCACAGTCATATCCAGATCTAAGGTCGCCAAGACTCGGTGGACATTTTGCCCATTTTATTGTTGAAAAGGATGGACTGGCAGGCACAGAGCGGGCTTCGACAATTTTAAGGATGGCCGAAGTTGCCAGTAATGAAGCGAGCATTTGTGAAGAATAAATGGCAGGATGAGGGAAGTTCGACCTTTTAGAGGCTTCTTTTTTCGTTCAAAACTAAGAGTGTTGAGAATACTTCATTGGTGCCGTTGAGGCATTCGAAGAAATTGCCTTTTATGATCAAATCATTTGGCCCCAAAGATGACTCTTTTCTTCTGAGAGGTGGGACAAGTTTCGCACTGAAATACCAAATTGACTGAAGGTGGAAACCATTTTTATTTCATTAGCCAGCTCTAGAGGTTGACCACTCCGCCATTGGTTTGACTAACCCAACTCGGGTAAGCTGGTTGTTGGCCCCCAAAAATCCAAAGCTTCGCGGCAGGAGAGTAAGCTTTGGGTGAGGTCTACACGTAGGCAGCATGGCTTAGCACCAGTAGGAATTGAATAATCTTTTGGAGCCTAGGAGATCCTGCCGGGTGAACAATGTAATAGCAATATGCCTCTATATCATTCATAGGCATAAGGAACATAACCAAGATAAAATAGGGAAAGTTGACGAGCTGCACAATAATATTGTGGAAATTTTGGAGATATCACCGCCAGTTAATTGAGAACCTGAGCTGAATTAAGACCAAAAATCCGGCGCTGCGTTGATATCTAAAGAAGTTCAAATTTGTAGGAAATGGTTTCAACAACTATTCAAATTGGATAGCCCTCCTGCACTGGCCTCTCAGGTTCAGCCCCTTCGCGTGCTATTTGGAGCTCACAATCCATACTCAGAACACTCTGGAATTCCACTGCGTTTTATAGGGCAAACCCCATCAAATATTTTCTGCGAGACGAGCATCACTCGCTTCACTTCATATGCGGGGTGGTAGTATATCTGTTTTGCTAAAGTGCACTAACTAGCTGCTATATAGTCATGTATTATGCTAAAATGCTAATTCTTCCCGACAAAACTATTAACGAGGTCGTTGATAGTTTTTTCTTTTCTTTTTCTTTTTCTGGTGGTTTCAACCCAATAAATCCTGATATATTATCATTCCAATTACTTTGGCAAATGTTGCGTACCCATAGACACAGTATCACTTCCCGGGCTTCCAAGCCCTGAAATTGATTTTTGTACAAGTACAAGGTTGTACAACAAGGTAATGTACTTTGGTTTGTCTTTCTCTAGGCCTTCTATTGACATCCAAGATGACAAATGTTAGCGACTTTCAATGAGGCGTACTAAGTACTGCTTGACGTTTTCTTCGTCACACAGCGCCCAAGGCTCTAATCCTCCAGTCATTCCGAGGTTGGCAAGTTCCAGATCAAACCCAGGCCAAAAGAGGTGTTATTTTAGGCAAAGGGAACAATTAATGAGAAATATTCT
Source organism: Penicillium sumatraense (assembly GCA_020086695.1). NCBI lineage: Eukaryota > Fungi > Ascomycota > Eurotiomycetes > Eurotiales > Aspergillaceae > Penicillium > Penicillium sumatraense. The sequence goes on along the minus strand of JAGIKU010002689.1, from coordinate 2,252,562 downwards.
TTCTGTGAGGGGGCATGCGGGCTCCTAAGACGGCTTAGCGGCCCGTCGAAGGGCCCCGCCAATCACAAGTTTCCATTCAAATTTTCCGTTGATACGTTTTGGAGGCTATACAGGCCAACGTCAACCAAGAGAAAAGGAACTCCTCCTTTCATTCAATTCTTGCGAAGCAAAATTTACTTCATAGTTCATTTTATCTAAACTGCTTCCGTATGTTTTCTCTCCCACGCCAAGCGGTGACGGTCATCGTTCCACAATCGCCTCCGACGGCTGAAAGCGATCGTCTATTTCTTCGTCCTGTTACGGAACTTGACCTGCCAGCGATATTTGAAATACGCTCTCGCCCAGAGGTAGCCAAATTCAAGTGAGTATCTTATGCAAATCGGTATCGCATCAGTGTTTAGTCTTCTAGTTGCCTGAAAGAGGAATTAACTTGTGCGTTGCTGATGTTGAGCAGTCATCCAAAAGCACCATTTCAATCTATTGAAGATGCACGTGAATGGCTATCGTCAAAGAAATTTGTGACTGGGCCGTCCGAGATTGTTGGTCGTTCATTTACGATGGCAATCGTAGATAAGTCAATCACAGCCAACCAGGAACAGGTGGTTGGATATGTCGGGATCAACTCACTTGATCCTTGCCCACAAATCGGATATTCAATATTGCCAGAGCATTGGGGAAAGGGGTTTGCAACAGAAGCCCTGCAGATGTTTTTGACAATGTGGTGGAATCTTCCGCGCCGAGACATCCCGAGTATGTTCTCGTACGAAGAAGAACCAGAGAAGGTTTATGCTATCTGCGAAAAGCCGAATCATGGCAGTTCCCGAGTACTCAGAAAGTGCAAATTCGAGATAGTGGATGAGTTTCGCTATGAAGCCGATGATCTCTACTTTTGGTCCTTGGGCATGCCAACATCTCAAGCTTCATCAAATGTTGATTAGCGGAGTAGATCATCTGCTCCGAAAATGTTATACAAATATAATGTATACTTAATATATACCATGACGATCTAGAGCTTACTTTTTATTCTTATCCCTTAAAGCATGTAGAGTAGATTTACTTTGTACGCTCCACTTGGGGGTCCTCATTCGAATCGTCCCATAATTATCTTGTAATTTTAAGGGTTGCCGGCTGCTCATGTGAGCATTCCAACTTGGATCTGCATGGACTTCACTCATGCCCCTTCCGAATGGATTAAATGATGCAATCTGACCCTCAGCCTATCTGCTGCGTCGTAAATGATGCGTATCTCCCCATTGTAGCTGCACTCCGTACTCCGTAAGTACTTAAAACTGGAGTTCCCCGGCTATTCTCCGCTTGAACCTTGGGGGGAGACTTTTACCCGTAAGAAGTAAAGATCGACATCGCCACCAATCTGCCGGGCGCTGCAAGATAATCCTCCGACGAGCCCGCTGGCCGGTATATTCTGCCCTGACAGGAATAATGTGTCCGCTGCAGATCTAGAATATGGTCATCTCGTCAATTTCTTGGTGGGTCGAAGTTCCATTAATTTTCCACATCCGAGGTAATGATGCGTGCAAAAGTGCGATAATGAGCAAAACCAGTACTATACTTTGGAGTCAGTACTGTACTAGCCTAGCCTTCCTATCAATGGAGGGGCATGGCGGGGCCCCATATTCCCGGTTGGCCGGTGCTCATTGAGTGTCCGGGGTGAGGCAAACAGTTGATATGAAAGGCATTACAAACGGACGACAGCCGGGGGCATCAGGATGGATAAATGGCAATAATTCAGGCTCAGTACAGTTGGTATTCGTTTCTGGTATTCCGAATGAAGTTTGCTCACAGAGACTCCCTGCATGCATGGCGCAAAATGGCTAAAGTGCCCTGTTTTTCTTCTACATACATAGTAATAGTATGTTTGCATTTCATGCGTCTCGAAAATTGGGAATCGGTGCCCACATGCGCGTGTGCCTGTTTCATATCCACTCGCGACCGAGGGTCCGAGGCTACTGAGTGTATGGAGTAGAGGAGATAACAGTACGGAGTAGTCAAAATTAACTGTCCAAATTTCCTCTTGGTACTCAATAAGCTGTCAATGTGTAGTTATAGTATGCACACTGGGGCTGAAGCAGGCCTAGCTGATCGAGGGGCCCGATCGACGATCCAAGCCCCGCGACATTCTGGTCCGTGTTGCCCCCCCCCCCCCCCCCAGTCCTCTCAAAACCCGTTGGGACCGAGGCGTGGGGATAGAATGAGGGGTTTCATGTGGGCGACGATCAGGAGAAACGATGTCATATATCATCCCACTGCGCCCACTGTGAACTGGCTCAACTGGCTCAACTGACTCGCACCCACGATCCTGCATCACCGCCCCTCGATATACACTCCCGCTTCTCTTGTGCGATTAACTGACCTCTGTTCCCTCCGCAATGGCTTCAGACGGTCCCAAGCCCGGTTTTCTGGGCAATCTCAATGAAAGTCAGGAAGCAAAGCTACAGAAGCTTTGGTCGGTTCTGCTCAAGGCGGCCGAGCTTCCTGCTTTTGAAGAATCCAATGGCACCACCGGAGAGAATGCCACGCCTACCAGTCCTTCCCAGCCGCAACGTCGTCAGTCTCTGCTGAGTCGCACTCAAAGCAACGTCTCCGACAAAACCACTGCAAGTGTCGCGTCTCCTTATCAGCAGAAAATGCTGGCATACCTACGCGAGCTTGGCATCGCTCCCCAGGAGACAAAGATGGTCCAAAAGTCTCTATCAGAGATCACACCTGCCGAGCTTCGTGAAGGTATACTCGAGTTGTTGAAGCACGATCATCCCGATGGCATGCTTCTGCGTTTTCTTCGGGCCCGCAAGTGGGACATCCCCAAAGCTTTCGCCATGATGATGGAAGCGATCGTGTGGCGGGTAAAGGAAATGCACGTCGAGGATGACGTGATGGCGAAAGGAGAACTCCATGCTCTCAAGCAATCGAAGGATAACTCGAACGCCAAGGAGAAAAAGGAGGGAAATGATTTCCTTGCTCAGATGCGCATGGGTAAGAGCTATGTTCATGGCACAGATAAGCTTGGTCGGCCAATCGTTGTAATCCGTGTCCAGCTACACAAGCCTGGCGCACAAAGCGAGGAGACCTTGGAGCGATACATCGTCCATGTGATCGAATCTGTTCGCCTTACTATGTCTTATCCCGTTGAAACTGCAGTATGTGTCGAGAGTCTACGAAGAATTCGTTTTACATTCACTGACCCTTAATCTCAGGCAGTCGTTTTTGACATGACTGGCTTCGGGCTTTCTAACATGGTAAGAAAAATGCAGATTCTGAAGGTTCGACCATTTCAAATTGCTCACATTCTTTCCAAAGGAATATCCCCCAGTCAAATTTATATTGAAATGCTTTGAAGCCAACTACCCGGAATCACTCGGTATTCTTCTGATTCACAATGCACCCTGGGTCTTTTCTGGTTCGTTATGCCCTTTTTACCGGTGTTTCTGTTGAGGGTTCTCTTTTGGGATATGTCACTAACGATTTCAAATCCCAGGAGTCTGGAGGCTTATTCGAGGATGGATGGACCCTGATATTGCGGCTAAGGTTCAATTCACAAACTCTGTGAGCGATCTGGAGAAGTTCATCTCTCGTGATCAGATAGTCAAGGAACTAGGAGGCTCTGAGCAGTGGGAGTATAAGTATATCGAGCCTTCCGAGAATGAGAATGCAGCCATGAAGGATACGACAACGCGAGATGCTTTGATCCGGGAACGCCAGCAAATTGGCGAAGAATTTATGACATCCACCTCCGAATGGATCGAATCAGCAAAGTCAAAAGACAAGTCCAAGGTTCAATCAGCTGCCAGTCAACGCACCTATCTAGCTGAGCGATTGCGAGTCAATTACTGGAAGCTTGATCCATACGTGCGAGCTCGTCTCTGTCTTGACCGCATGGGTGTAATCCGGAAAGATGGAAAGGTAAACTTCTATCCCAAGGAGGATGAGATTGAGGAGACTAAAGAGCCCTTGAAGGTCTCGGAGTTTCATCACGTTGAAAGCGTAAACGGCACTACCACTCAGACTCCTGTTTCATAGACATTCCTCGCCTTTACTTATTTCTTTTTGTGGATATCCCCTTCCTGCGTTAGATACTACTTTCCAATTGATGAATCATGATTGTCAGAAAAAAATCGAAGATCCACCCAGTTTTATACATGCAGTCAATAGATCAGGAAGTTCGCAATTCGGAGCTCATTAGTTTCAATTTAGCCGCAAGATGGTTTGTTCACTAGTGAGCAATACAACGGTGGTGGTGAATGAATCAGATGAGTCAGCTATCTGGAACTCCGAACTCCGAGCTCCGAGTCATCTTTAATCCATTCACCATCTTACCGTCTTCATGTCCACATAATTTCTCAAGTCAAATAAAATGGCAACCACTCGCCGCAATGGCCAACTCTCTTCCTGTGAGCCATGTCGAAAGTCTAAACTTAGATGTGATCATACGATGCCGATTTGCGGACGTTGCACGCGCCGTGGTTTGCGGGGAGATTGTGTCTATCATCCAGCACCCCTGACCCGGCTGGACCTGCAGCGGCCGATCAGAAGAAGATCAGATAAGGAAGACACAAAGCGAAAATACCATTCAACATTTCAAAGTGAAACTGGGAATTGGAACCAAAAAAAACACTCCGTCTCATTCCCCGGGTTCCTTGGAGATACAAGTTATTCGAATACGTTAACTGATGCGAACCAGTTTCTGCAGGAGGGAAATTTGTCCTGCCCGGAAGAGATTGTTCCTATGGATTCTAAAAGAGTCCAACTCGGCTCCCAGGTACTAATTTTGTTGAATAACCTCCCGTTTTACCGAGAAGTCGTAAATGCACGATTTACGTTATGGGAAGGGTGGTGTCTAGGTTGGCCATTAACAACGTTGATCTTCGATCTTATGGAGGAAATGTGGGGCCCATCACAAAAGGATACTGTCGATCAAAGTATACATGCTCTGCAACTTTCCAAGCAGATGTTCCAGACCCACGCGCGCCCATTCGAAATATCACCTGATATGTCGTGGTCGGAATTTAAGCATCTTCTCTCAGGGAGATGGGAAACAGTCGGTTTGATGTTTTGCATTACTGGGCTTTCAACCGAATGGTTATCGGAAGACAATGAAGTTTTCAAACATTCCGAATCTACAGATCTAAGGAGCCTGGCAATAACGGCCAGTGCTGTAAGTGATATCTGCCTCCAGTTGTGTGACAGTGCGGGTATTATCAATGACATTGTCTGCTGGCTTCTCATGCACCACACTACACTTTTGGCTACTGTATATGGAGATAGCGGTAGGATTTCGTTTCATCCTTGTAACTCTTTGAACAGGCTAATGTCATTTTGATATAGATTCTCGGCCTTGGCGAAAACTCGGTGAGCTAACAACCACTGTCTTCGCTCTGGGTCTTCATCAGGATTCCACTTCTCGGGTTCCTCTTTATGTGGCCGAGCTCCGAAAACGTACAATGATAGCAACTTTTGCCATTGACAAAATATTGGCAACATTCCTTGGCCGGCCACCTCTGATTAGCTGGCGATATTGTGACATTCAGATTCCGCTTGATTTGAGTTTCGAGGAGATGCTTCTGGAGCCTTCATTACTGCAAGAGAAGATTAACCGCTTGGAAGAAAATGGGGGTTGGAATCAAGAGGGAACTATCAGAAAAGGAGCATGGGCTCGAGTTTCTCTCTTCAAAAGTATTCTCAGAGAAAGGGTCTTGGAACTGTCTTTGAGCTACCGGGTCGAGGATATACGAAGCAAAGTTGAGTAGGTGTCCCCAGGAAAGGAACGGGTTTTCCTTTTCTTCGTGAGCTACCTGGATGCTCGTAAATTATTGAGCTAATATTATACTAGGGATCTCCTTGAGGAAAACCGAAAACTCCGCCTCTCTCTACCCAGCTTTCTTCAATGGTCCCCCGACGAGAGCTCTGAGACAGCAATTCATATTGTAGAAGATAGAATACTATTCGCCCTTCACCTCGATATTCTCTATAATGATTTCCTGCTATATCGCACAGATCAGAAATGGACACATACTCAGCCAAGTTCAATCATAGAGACATCCCGAGAAATGCTCAATGCTTTACTCTCCATGGTGGCAAAACTATCTCGTCTCGGCCATCCGATCTTTGACATGGGATTTAATGTGAGTCCGCCTTCTTCGCATCCATACTTTTTCTAGTGTCTCACATTTTTTCCCCTCATAAGCTGTGCTATTTCGGATTACCTGCTGCCGGTATATTATCCGCCGAGCTTCTCCGGCGGTCTCGTTGCATTGTCTCGGACATACATACTCACTTTCCCCGGTCAGAAATTATTCAGAGTTTGAGTATATTTGCATCTCATTTAGATACATTTATCCAATCCCACGAAGGAAACTATCGTGTCTCCCAACCTGGTCGAAGAGTGATCCGTCATATTTTAGACCAAGTACTATCACACGACAATTCCCCAGTTGTGGTCAGTGATGCCTCGGAAACAATGGAACAGGATCTTCTAGTTGGAAACATTTTACACGAAGTTGATGCTGATGATCGTGATCTTTTTCTCGATTGGATGGATGGGGCAGTTGAGCACAAGTCAGATTCTTGGCTCAGATGGGTCAACTTCAGCTGAGTTGGAGATTCCTCTGGAGACTGAGCCCTTGACAAGGAAGGCAAACCAGTCAAGCCATATAGAAATCCTCCGTACATGGATGTGATATGACTTATTTCTAAAAGCACCGAGTGGACCCTATTTCACCGAGTCAATGTCATCTGTTCAAGTGCCATCCTATTTCAAAATATTAAATTATTGTGATTCAACTGATTGACCTTCCCTGGCTGTGGGCCATTACTTTCCCATGTCGGTCTTGGCATTTATTGTTATATGAACTCCCTAGATGAACTTCTACTCTATCAAATTATTTAGCAAGTTTAGTAACCAATGTACCTGACTGGTGTTTTACAGCATACATGATGGCAGGTTTTTCATCGGCATAGCAGCCATTCGGAACAGCATTAGTTCCCTCACGATAACAGACGGTGGCTCAATCGGCCGTCATAGGAACAATTATACCTTCAGCGTCTACTTGAGTATACTGCGGTGGATATGAACGCCAGGAAAGTGTTTGAAATAATACCAGATTGGGCATAAAACTTACAATCAACAGTCAAGGAAGGAGTCAGTATAGGTACTGCCTAAATAGTATCATCAAAATGAATTTTCATACATTTGGTGCAAATATAGTAGTAGTTCCAAGCCCTGCGACTTCCTCGGGAGTTTGAAGATGGTAGTTATTCCAAGCCAATTTCATCCCGTGCCAGTTTGCCGTTCAAATGAGAAAGCGTTTTGCCTCCCAGCGAATTCGAATGGACCCATCAGCTGCAATCTAACAGACCCACTTCCACCGCGGCTCTCGGGTGTGATTCCGGCTGCTTGTAACCTGAACTCCCTGCCCTCGTCATCGTCATCGCCATCACGGTCTGATCGGAATCACGCTATGAAAAGATCCGGAGATTCAAATAAAGCAAAGCGTCGGAAGATTGCCGTGGCGTGCGATGACTGTCGTACACGAAAAGTTCGCTGCGATGGAGTGCAGCCAGGTATGTCGCGAGAAACCCTCCCTTTCCCTGTTTCCGGAATATGACCCGTGCCTAACGGACGGCAGTGTGTGGGCCATGTAGCAAAAGGCTGGACGGAGGCAAGTGTGTCTATACTGGAGAATTAGAGAAAAAGCGTGCAACTCAGAGGTAAGACTTGTTTCGTCATCCACGGGCCGTATGCTATATGTTTCGAGTGATTTTCTGACACTCCCATAGCTACATAACAAGTTTGGAGGATCGAATCAAGCAACTCGAGAGCCCAAAGGCGTCGGAAAGGGACGCGCTCCCAGGATTTACACCTGTATGCATCCTAACCCTATTTCTACTCCCTCAATCCCGCTTATATAGCCCCAATAGCAACCATTATTATCCTCACTGTCGCCGTCCGGGACCTATCCCGACACTCCGATAAATCGAGTTCGAACTACCGAATGCTCAAACCATTCAGAGGCCCCTACCACCAGTGGCCGCGATGGAGTGAATGCTATGATGGGTGCCTTGGAAGAAGGCCGCGCTAACCAGGGGTTCTTTGGAAGCTCTAGCGCTGCGGGCTTTATGCGACAGATCAAAGTAGCTGTTGATAGAAAAATTTCCTCGCCCGATCAACGTCCTTCGAGTCCTGACGAAGCTCTCGGCTCTAGCATTTTGACTGGCCATAATGAGAGGCATCCTCACACTACCCCTAACTATGTCTTACCGCCACGTCGCACAGCAGACTCCTTGATGGACGTATACTGGGACTATGTTTTCCCCTTGTATCCATTCATCGACAGCGGTTACATGAGAGGCGAGTATGCCAAAATATGGCGAGGCGATACTCTACGACATGATGAGAATATGGTCATGTGTACTTTCAATGTGATATTTGCCCTCGCGAGCCAGTTGGCCGATTTTATTCCACCTGGCGAGAGAGAAGCTGCGGCAGATACCTTCTTCTCGCGAGCTAAGGGACTTTTTCAGTTTAATTTGTGGGATACAGGCTCTGCAGGACTCATCCAATGCCTTCTTTTGATGGCGCAATATTTGCAAAGTACAGACTCCGCACACCAGTGTTGGATTGTGACTGGCTTAGCCATCCGTAACGCACAAAGCTTAGGCCTTCATCTTCCGCAGACTATTGCGCGATTTTCTAATTTTCAGGAGCAACAGCTTGCACGGAAGCTTTGGCATGGTTGTGTCTTGATGGATCGGTACGTTTGGCTAGATTCACAAGATATTGTCTCTGAAATTGACTTTTCCTCAGGGTTATATCTATGACATTCGGTCGACCGGCTATGATTTCGAAGGTCTCCACCGAGGCTGTTCCTCTGCCAATACTCGTCGATGACGAGTTTCTCCCTAAAGATGGTGTTTCTTTGGATTCCATCCAAACCACACAACCAGCGTCATTACTGGCATTTTATGCCAAGACATTGGAGCTGTATGAAATTATGAATGATGTACTTCTGAGTCTTTATAAGCCAATCTCGGATGACAGCCAAGATGACATCCAAGACTTTTATTTCAGTAACAATACTGCGGAAGGAGAGCACACAATATTTCAGCTTGATCATTCACTTACACGCTGGGAACGAGGTATCCCTCCTCACTTACGACCTGGATCTGCAGCTGGGGCAGGTAACCCGATTTTCTTTCGTCAGGGTATTGTCTTGAGAGCAAGGTTCGTGAAGAAAGGACCAACCCCTTTAAATTCATCCTACTGACGAGTTCGTAGATTCATGCACGTCCGAATTCTTCTATTTCGCCCTGTCCTGTCACGATACTGCGCGATGCGCGAGAGTCTAGCTAGCATAAACTCCCCAACAGCAACCAGTGCCTCCTTGGGCTACCGTGTCGCGTTACAATGCTCAGTCATATGCGTCCTAGCAGCGCAAGAATCTATTGAAATGATCTATAACAATGTCCCAGCCGATGGCACAGGCGGACCATTGCCGGCCTGGTGGTATAATATACTTTGTGTGTTCTTTCCTGTCTTATCCTCTGTCTCGAGTCAAGAATCAAACTAATGCCAATAGACATCTATACTGCCGCCACGGTGCTAATCGCGGGCCGCCTGTGTTCAGCCGTATCAGAGGAAATAACTGAAGCCTCGATTACTCGGTCATGGAATTGTGCCTTGGAGATCTTGCGGAAATATCAAAGCTATAGCTCTTCCGCCAGACGATGCGTGGCTGCGCTCGAGATTCTCTATGATCAGGTCGTTGCTCAAGGTGAAGAAGCTAATGAACCGGCTAATAACAGCCAGCCAACACAGAACGGGCATAGTACGCTCAATGATATTTCCTTCGGTGAAGGAATGAATACCGAAATGATGGAAGCCTTCGAGCTCGCAGATTTCCAAGATATGTCTTGGCTGAATAGTGTTCCGAGCAATTTATTCTGATTCGGAACTTGAAGGCACTGGTCAGTACCTACTCCTAACTAGTAGGTACTTGCTGTAACTTACAAATCACTGCCCCTAGTTGGATACTCCTAGGAATACCGTCTAAAATAGTCGAAGGGTTCCAAGGTTGGATCATTTCTAGCTCAATAAAATATGACATCTTTTAATGCGGCTCTCCTAACAAATCCGCAATCCCATCTTCTCCAAGACCTCAACCAACACATTGTAGGCCCACGAAAACATTATGCGATCACAAATTCTAGAGGCGAATCACACAATTATGTAAATATGAATACCGCCTTGTGTCAGTTACTATTTCTGGGGTATGTCCGCTCGCGTGGCCACAAACTGCACTGCAATGATAGGAATCAAAGCACAGCCACCTATAATAGCAACCATAACACCTGCAGCCCCTCCTAAGCCTAGCGCGGCAAACATGTCTGGGAAGTAAAATGGCCCCAGCTGGTACATGTCTTTGTCAGCGATTATTCTTCGTTGTGATTGATATCGAGCGCACTTACAAAACCGTAGATCTGGCGGCATATGTTGACGAATATTCCTACCTCTGCCGCCCTTTCTTTTTTGCTTTCAACCGCAAAGGTTGTGAGGATAGTGGTCTGCATCTGATTTCCAAAACTAGCAATTGCAGCACCTACGCATGGCGTGACATTCCACTCTGTGGCATGTTGTAGTTGGAATCCCCAAGTTAACAAGCCAGCAATGATAGTCGCAAAGGCGATGTAGGACAGCCACAGACGATCAGCTGGGCATGAACGGCCTCTTTTCTGCTGGACGTAACGGAGGAACCAATCAGACATTGGCCCACTAACCTGCTCACCAAGTACGCATCCAATAATGATGGCGATAAATTGTAGTCCAATTTGCTGCGCGTCGAAATCAAACTTCTGGCCAAAGGCTATAGGCATTTCAACGATCAACGCGATGTTCCCGTAGCAAAAAATAATTGCATGGGCACAGGCAGCGATTAAAACCCGTGGGAACTTTGCCAGTTTGAAGGGGGCAAAAAAGTCTTGGAACTTCAAATCGTGAGAAGAGATCTGTCGCGGAATCATCTTGCTGAACATTCCTTCCTTTTCACGCTCATTTTCTGGGTTGTAGATAGTTTCGTCACCAAAGATCAGATACAACAGGAACTGGCAGAAGTTTATTATGGCGAAGATCCAGAAAATCCATTGGACACCAATATGTTTGATCACAAATCCCATGAAGAATGGTCCTGCAGGCGTTCCAATGGTAGTCATTAAAGTCCACCAGCCCAACTTCTGGGCTCGTTTTTCTGGTTCGCATAACTGCGTAATTACGCCACTTCCATTTCCGATCGGAGGTGAGATGAGGAATGCTGTCAAGACACGAGTCGCCATTTGGGCACCATATGATGTGCACCGAGCACCTCCAATATTGCAAACCATGCTTCCCAGAACAGATAGAAGACTGACATTATATCGGCCATACACCGCGGTCAGAGGATTCCAGAATAAGGGGGAAAGCCCGAGAAGAAGGATCTAAAATCTTATGTTAGCAATTGATTCAGAATAAGACACTGGTGATTTCAAAGGCATCAATGTACCTGAAATGAAGTCAGATAGCTTGCTGCCGGCACAGTAACACCATATTCCTCAGCAAATGCTTCATATGCCGGAATTATCCCGGCAGCCATAAATGTGCCCATCATTGAATGGAAAGCGACCATCAGAATCTGGGCATTCTTTTTCCATACTGGCCAGTTGCGGGGGTCCTGGTTTGACTGCGACGACCAATCGTCATCTCCAGATGAATCATGGATGGGGGGCTTTGGCGCTATATTTTCCAAATGCAGGGAATCCTCAGGGGGGGCAGATTTCATTTTTGTTGGACAAAATAGTGAAATGAAAGAAGGGAGGAGAAAGCGCTCTGTGCTGAGGAAGAGGAGGTCGTGCAATTGAATTTTGCGACAATGAAATCGAATTCGTGATGAAGACCAACATGAGTGGAACAAGGGTCATATTTAAATTGAGAATATCTAGGAGTTGGCTTATCCAATTCCCCCACCCCCATGGGGCAAATTGAATGGGATGTCGATTGGAAGTGGGACATAGCGGATTAATGCCGCGCGATCATTCTTGTGACTGTTTTGATTCGATCGATTATTCCAGGGTCCACGGTCCTGTTTTTTTAACCGAATGAGAATTCTCTAATCCGCAATTTCGAATGCCGTGTCCGTCATATCTTCGATGCTCTGCGACTCATCCCGAGGTTAATGCCGTTCGGGATCAGCTATTCGGACCTTCACCCGGGGAGGTGTTCGGAATGAGGTCCGGGGACATTAATAAACCCCAGGGGACAGAGAGCACTTGGCTCCAGTTCCTCTATGGAAATTAGTAAATATTGACGAAATGCCTTTTTCTTTGCCTCTCATAAACACGGTCTTTCACTTGATTCTCACTGTGCGAAATAGCGAGAATCCGACCTGAAGTTTCCATTTCCCTTTGCTCGAGAGTTTTGGTCTGGATGTGCTGTTTCAGTTCCAGTTTTCACTCAGCTCTGTGGTTCATCCCGGGTTTGAACCCAAGAGATGCCATACAACCTGGCGATTTGCCATTCTTCATTCACTATTTGTATGTCATTGTGAGTGTGCGTATGGAGCTCTTGAATCCCTCCGAGACCCATCTGTATTTTCCGTTCAATCCCCTTGTTAAACTACCTCGCTGTAGCATTGAGGTTTTAGATGAACTGCTTTCACCCCACCGGGGGAGAAAATGGAGCCTCTGGAGAGAGGATAAATTCAGAATCGGGTCAGCAATGGCCGAGTACAATTTCCCCGTCCCCACAACAAACCCCCGCACGCTAGTAGGGGTACTCACCTCCGCATTTTGAGCCGTAACGTATGGATCTGATTCGTGGACTTATGGAGCTTCCTTCATCTGATGCCCCTGTTCTTCTCTTGGCACTCCCGATTCCTCGAAGCGAGCGAACTTTCGGACGATTGACATCCGGCTTCGTAAAGCAGAAAATCATCAATAAATCCGAAGATTGAATGTCTTGAGAATTTTTTGGAAATGCAATTGTCAGTCTTCAATTCAATCTAGCTCGCAATGCTTGCATGTCTTTTCTCCTGTCTCACGGGCTTGACTCTCGTCTCCGCGGCATTGCATGTTGCACAAAATGAAACAACTATTGCGTTAGGAAATGATCGCCTGGCGGCAGTTCTTGACAGAACCACTGGTCAGATCGTGGATCTGACCCTATATGGAGAAGACCTACTTGGTCCCAAATCGGGATCAACGGGAATTGGGCCATATCTTGATTGCTACTGTATACCTTCCGGATTCTATACAGCCGGTTCAACAGCTCCCATCACCGAAGTTGTTGAAGGCATTGACTCGACTGGTACTAAATACGGTGGCCTTATCTTGACCGACACATACACTCCTACTGGTCAACAATTCCAGCAGTACTGGTTCCTTCGTGAAGGAGAGACAGGTCTCCATATGTTTAGTCGTTTATCCTACTATAATGAAAGTACCCCATATCTTCGGAACCTACAGGAATTCCGAACGCTCTTTCGCCCTAATACCGATCTCTGGACTCATTTAACATCAAGCGAAGTGCAAACTGCACCGCTTCCCAGCAAAGATGCAATCGCCAAACAGGTCGTAGTTCAAGATGCAACTTGGACGTTCAACAATACACCATCTGACCCTTACTATACTCAATTCTCGGATTACTTCACTAAATACACATTCTCTAACGGTAATTATCCCCGATATAGCAATATATCATTTACCCTCGTCGTGCTGATGGATCTTCAGATTGGAGAGATAATAGTGTCCATGGCCTCTATGCCGATGGATCCTTATCTAACGGTACGACATATGGAGCATGGTTAGTGATGAATACTAAAGTATGTATCAAGCACCCAGTCCTCTTCCACGCTACTGGCACTAATTGAAGTCACAATAGGATACATATTATGGGGTACATGATATCTTGACAGAGTTCATTTTTGATTCATTTTCAGTGTACTAACATATCAACTAGGGTCCAATTCACTCGGACTTGACAGTAGACGGTATCGTTTATAACTATCTCGTCTCCAACCATCATGGAGAGGGAACTCCAAACATCACTCATGGTTTCGATCGTACATTTGGGCCTCAGTATTATTTTTTCAATGGAGGTAAAGACTCCAGCTCTCTTGAAAAGCTCCGAGCCGAGGCCGAGGCCCTGGCAACCCCACAGTGGAATGCTGCCTTTTACGACTCAATTGCGAAACATGTTATCGGCTACGTGCCTTCAAGTAAAAGAGGCAGCTTGAAAGGAAAGGTGGTGCTTCCAAAGTCAGCAGTCCGTCCCATTGCCATCCTTACAGCCGCTGGGTATTATTTCCAAGACAACAGCGCGGTGCCCGACTCGTTTCAATATTGGGCAGATATAAGCTCAGATGGAAGCTTCAATATTGACCGAATCAAAGAAGGAAAGTATCGACTGACCATCTACGCGGATGGAGTTTTCGGTGATTTTGTGAAGGAGGGAATCTCCGTCAAAGCTGGCAAGAGGACCACAGTTCGAGACACCTGGAAGCAAGAATCTGCAGGTGAGGAGGTTTGGCGGCTAGGTACCCCTGACAAGTCCTCAGGCGAATTCCGACATGGAAATACGAGAGATTCCACACATCCGCTGGGTCCTCCGGAATATCTCATCTATTGGGGTGCCTACGACTGGACAGCGGATTTCCCTGAGGGAATCAACTATACTATCGGAACCAGCGATCAAGCTGTAGACTTCAATACGGTCCACTGGTCTGTTTTTGGCCCTACGCCATCAAACTCACATGTCGAGTACGACACCACAAATGACTGGACGATCAACTTTTTGATGACTAAAAAGCAATTGCATCAACGAAAAACAGCTACACTCACAATTCAACTAGCTGGTGCTAAGACAGCTGCGGGTAACACGGATGTGTATAATGCCAGCGAGCCTTACACGAATTTGTCTCTCCAAAGCTTCATAAATGAGCACTCTGACCCCCTCGTCATGACAATTGGCTTTAATCAATCCAGTAGCTGCATTGTCCGATCTGCTGTGAGCTGCTATCAACTCAGTTCGCGGATGACCTTCCCAACATCCTGGCTGCGCGAGGGCAATAATGTCTTACGGCTTCATTTGCCGCACAATGCTACTGACACCGAGACCGCCATTCTCCCCGGTACTGTCTACGTACAGTACGACGCGCTAAGACTGGAAGTGAAATGAAGTCTCTATGAATTTTGACTCGGCAGATAACATACGTTCTCGGGGTCTGGTTTAACAGAATACTATGTACATAATTCGAAAATCCTTGGCTTCAATCCGAGTTGTGTTCTATAGCCACACTTTCTTGTTATCTCAAATGTCCTTTGTTTTATAACAATCACCTCAAGCGACTATGAGTTGCTGCTTTTGGTCTTGCTTCCTCTTAGAAAAAAGCGCCTCTCTACTTTCCCTCTGGACCTGCCAATGGGTAAGCTGACCTTGCCTGAGTATCTTTTTGCTCCTTTCTTTTGTTCCAGAGAGCCCCCACGCTATCCAATGCACCCAGGACTAGACCCTCTTGTGCACAGACACTACAAAGCAAATCTGGTGACGATCATCCCACTTTCGGTATATTAAACCCCGGCATGTCCCTGCATGCATCACCTAACAATTGCATCTTTCACTGCCCCGCTATGTACTCTCACTATGATAGTAACAGATATGTCGATCTTCTCTCTTGTGACGTCTTTGGTGGGGACTTTGAAAGGCTTATAGCCGACTGTTTTAGGCTGAATATCTCCATATGAGTCTAGAAAAAGACTGGATTCAGGGAATGATTCGGAAATCGAATAGAAATTTTGACAACGCACCAAACAGGGACTATGCGCTTAGCTTTACTTGGAGTTGCTGCCCTTGGGATCACCATAGCCGGTGCTGTTAGCAGCAAAGAGCAACACCCAGTATCAAAGGGTTTTCGTATGCAACATGGATTTGAAACTGTCCTCGTGCAACCTTTCGGCCATGATGGCTTTCGTGTACGAGCATGGCCGTTTCGTCCCCCAACTGGTCGGGAAGTAGGATTTGTTTACGATCCTCCACTCGAAGGACCTGAAAATGAAGCACATGGAATGAACTTTGAGACCGCATTTATTGGCAATCAGTCTGAGGAGCTGCGGAATGGGAATATGATCGTGCGCACCTCTGGTTGGGGAGGCAGTCCTGGTGGTTATCGATTGGCTTTCTATCGTATCGAGGCTAATGGATCCGAAACTCTACTTACGAATGAGTACGCACCGCTTAAATCGATAAATCCTCGCTACTACTCTTGGAATGGTCCTGGGAGTGAATTTTCCGCTGAGTTCTCCTTCAGTACCACTCCTGATGAGCAGGTTTTTGGTACAGGTACCCAGCAAGATCATATAGTGAACAAAAAAGGCATGACGATCGATCTGATCAACTTCAACACTCATATTCCTACCCCAGTATTTATGAGCAATAAAGGCTACGGCTTTGTCTGGAACATGGCATCAACTGGAAGAATGGAGTTTGGTCAATTACGCAATAGATTTACCACAGATTCAGCTACTGTGGTTGACTACTTTATTTTTGCCGCAACGCCAGGAGACTACGACGCCCTACAGCAACGCCTGTCGGCCCTTACAGGCCGTGCACCCACGCCTCCAAGTTGGTCACTGGGCTATATCCAATCTAAACTGCGATATGAAAACCAGACCGAAGTGGTTCAACTGGCCAAAAATTTCCGGGACAGGGATATACCAGTGTCTTTGATAGTCATTGATTACCAGTCTTGGGCTCACCAAGGTGATTGGGGACTTGATCCAAGACTATGGCCTGATGTCGCCGATATGGCCCAAAAAGTCAAGCAATTCACAAATGCGGAAATGATGGCATCCCTTTGGCCTAGTGTGGCAGACGATAGCCTCAACTATCTCGAGATGATGGCCCAGGGATTTCTATCTGCGACTCGATCAGGTCCAGGGACAACCGATTCTTGGAATGGATCATATATTCGCAATTACGACTCGACTAATCCTGGCGCTCGCCAGTTTCTGTGGAAAACTTTGAAGCAAAACTACTTCGACAAAGGCATTAAAAACTTTTGGATTGACCAGGCAGACGGAGGGGCGCTTGGGGAGGCGTACGAAAATAACGGCCAGAGTGATTACATTGAATCTATCCCTTTCCCAATGCCAGATGCTTTGTATGCCGCAGGCACTCAACGCGGTATTGGTAAACTCTACCCATGGGCTCACCAACAGGCGATTGAAGAAGGACTCCGTAATGAATCCTCAACTGAGATGGGAACTCCTTGCGACTACTTATCTCTAAGTCGCTCCGGCTATATTGGATCACAGAGATTCTGCAGTATGATCTGGTCTGGAGACACCACTGCTGTATGGGAGACTCTAAGTGCACAGGTTGCAAGCGGCCTTTCTGCTGCAGCTACTGGCTGGGGTTGGTGGACTCTAGACGCAGGCGGTTTCCAGGCCGATCCAACCGTCCCATGGAGTGCTAATATCGACAGCCCAGAGTACCGTGAGCTTTATGTCCGATGGTTGCAATGGACTACATTTCTTCCATTTATGCGCACACATGGCTCTCGTGCTTGTCATGTACAAAGTGGTTATACATGCGACAATGAGCCATGGTCCTACGGGGCAACAAACACGCCTATCATCGTATCCTATATCCATCTTCGCTATCAGCTGGGTGAATACATTCAGGCACTTTTTAATCAGCTTCACCTCACTGGCCGTATGATTTTGAGACCATTGTATATGGATTTTGAGACTTCCGATGCTCGAGTCGCCGAATGGACGCGACTGAACCACAATGTGACTACACAGCAGTACATGTTTGGACCGCGGCTTCTTGTCACTCCAGTAACGCTTCCGAATGTCAAAGAATGGTCGGTATATTTACCTCAGCCTGCTGGAAATCATACTGAAGGCACCAAGCCCTGGACATACTGGTGGACGAATGAAACCTATGCTGGTGGTCAAATGGTGACAATTCCTGCCCCCATGGAGCATATCCCACTGTTTCACCTGGGATCGCGCGCGGAAATCTTCAGTGGCAAGGTTTTTTAAACTAGCCTGGATGTTGAAGTATATGTAATTGGGCTTTATTCAATTCCATTCTTGGGGCATGGATATACTACTTAGGTACCTAGTCATATAGTAGCTGCTATTTGTATCGATAGCTTGGTAACTACCATCTACTGCCTTTAACCAAGTCGAGTACATATCAAAATGCTCCAAAAATAGCCATGTTACTGTTTCTATCTTTTTCATTTTCTGTACCGCGTAGACAGTGTTTAAAGTAGCACTACTACTCTGCTGATTGCAAATATCTCCCGATGTCAACTTGGCTGTTCTTGTATACTTCGGTCGACACCTCAGGCTGCAATCCCGTGATGTCACCACCCCCGCGAAGGTCCTCGATTTCTTTTGCGGTGTGCAACCTCCCAAGCTTCACCTTCCATTTGTACTCGCCTTCTTCCTTTTTTTGAATCTGTACTTCAGTGTTTATAACATTCCTCGATATATCAGCATGGGAGGAGGAGTCGAACTACCTCGTGTTGGTACTCCCCGATTGGAGAACCAAGAAAAGAACCAGCAGACCTTGTTGCTCTCGCCCGATCCCAATATCCACCTGCATGCTGTAGTTGATCTCGGCAGGTAAATCAGTCTGACATGAAAGGCTCCTCCTCCTTCATATCAT
This sequence comes from Penicillium sumatraense, assembly GCA_020086695.1. Taxonomy (NCBI): domain Eukaryota; kingdom Fungi; phylum Ascomycota; class Eurotiomycetes; order Eurotiales; family Aspergillaceae; genus Penicillium; species Penicillium sumatraense. The sequence goes on along the minus strand of JAGIKU010002689.1, from coordinate 2,233,844 downwards.
CTCCTCTGCTTCATAACTAATTTGTCCTGCAGTAACGGCATTCGATGCTCCATTTCTGATCTCACACCCCCGACCACCCGAGTCATCCCTACCGTTCATTTCCACCGCGTCAATATTTCGCTGTATGAAGCGCAAATCGACCCAGACACCGGCAATCGCATTCCCATTCCTACGTCTGTCATAAAACGTGTAGTGAGCGCCATTCTACGATTCCAGATAATCTGTGTCGAGATAGGTGTGCCTACCACGAACATCCGCCTCATAGCCACCGAGGCTACACGAACTGCTCTCAACTCCTCTCAATTCACAAATAGCATTTATGAGGCGACAGGGGTGGAGGTGGAATTGCTTAGGAAAGAACAGGAAGGAATAGTGGGAGCTTGGGGAATCGCAAGCAGCTTTTCGGATGTAGAGGGCCTCGCGCTTGATCTCGGGGGAGGGAGCATGCAGATGACATGGATCATTTCGCACGCTGGTGAGGTACAGATCAGTCCTAAAGGATCGGTCAGCTTTCCTTATGGTGCTGCTGCTTTGACTCAGAAATTGGCAGATTTAAAACGTGGCAAAAGCAAAGCCGATGCTAAAAAAGCCAAGGAAGAGTTTCGTCGAGAAATGGCTGACAACTTTCGCACTGCCTTTGAGACTCTACAAATCCCAGATAGCTTGCTTCAAAAGGCTCGTGATCACGGTGGCTTCCCTCTTTATCTGTCCGGCGGTGGTTTTCGTGGCTGGGGCTATCTTCTCTTGTACCTCCACCAGACTCAAGGTCAAAGCTATCCGATCTCGATTATCAATGGATACTCAGCTCCGAAAAAGGATTTCGAAGATACGGAAACGTTGAAGGAGGTGGCTCGGACCGCCCACGAGATTTTCCGGGTATCTGATCGGCGTCGCAAGCAAGTCCCCTCGGTCGCGTTTCTCGTGAAAACCTTGGCCGAATCTCTACCGCATGGAATTAGAGAGGCGCATTTTTGCCAAGGTGGTGTCCGTGAAGGTGTCTTGTTCCGTGATATGCTCCCCGTTGTTCGGCAGCAAGATCCGCTGGAGGTTGCTACGGCTCGTTACGCACCCAAATCAGCCCAGGCCATCGCTGCCCTAATTCTGGCTGCGTTGCCCCGGCCCTCCAAATCCGCAGGCCGATCGGTACCGCCGTCAATCACAGTTCATCTGATTCAGGCGTTTACCAATGCCTTGTATTTTCATTCCACCATGTCCAAGGAGCTTTCCTCCAGTGCCGCTCTTTACAGTACCAGTACAGGAATCCTCGCCTCTACTCACGGAATCCCTCATTCCCATCGTGCCCTTCTGGCTTTGATGCTCCAAGAACGGTACGGTGGAGAACTACCACCTCGTGATGTGGATTTCAAATCTCATCTGCAGGGCATTCTTACACCAGAGGAGGTCTGGTGGACCCGCTATATTGGGAAGCTGGGACTTGTTCTTGCCCAGTTGTATCCGATTGGCTCTATCGACACATTCAAGCCGCGTATTATTCCATCCTCTCGCTGGGCGACCGGCCTGGGCAAAAAGGGCAAAAAGGAAGGATTGCATCTAACGATTTCCATTCAAAAGGTCGAATATGATCCCACTCATCTCAAAGAAGAACTGAGACGGGATGTGCAGAAGATTGAGAAGGTCGGAAAACGTAAGAACTGGATTGGTGGCCGAGATGGTTGGGGTGTTAAGGTATTGGTATCAGTCACAGAAGAAGACTTGATACTTTCCCAACCACAAACCCCGTTGCATATATAAGCATCCTGTGAAAATGACACTTGTTCCGTACATCCAAGGTAACTACTACATACACACAACTAGTTAGTCTGCATAGTAGTACATCACTTCTGTCGGCCATCTTCCTCAAGATAGAAGGACATGCGAATTCCCAGAGTGTAACGCCAGCCTTAGTGGAGATTGGTGCATTAGTTAGTACAAAGTATTCTGTCCTCCCATAGCCTTGGTCTTTGACTTGAGTGAGACAAGGTTACGATATGCACCGTCTTAAACCAGATTAAACCAGATTAAACCACCTTGGTTCAATACAAAAAATGATTCGACATTTGCATTTCTGGTTTCGGGAAAAGTCGTGCGCAAAGATCCACTTGGGTGGATTCACCGGCAAAAATCCTTCCTGTTGGACCCTGCCCTACAAGGGTGAATACAGACTTTGTGCTACAGTACAATTTTCATTTTATGACATGACAGATCTATTACCATTTCACATTTGAATAGACTTTGTTGGGTTGCATTATCCATGGAAGAGGAAGTTGTTCAACGGGCATTTTCCGAATTAGTTTAGGGCTCAAACTGCTTCAATCCTTGAAAAATGAATTGAATTGAATCAGAGATAAACCAAGGTAGTTTCACACCAACCAGGCAGAAACCAAAAAATGCCACTAGAAGGACCAACCTGACCAAATGGGTCAAATGGGTCCAGTTCGGAAGCTTGAGTACCTAAGTTAAGTACTTAGTACTCCATACTAACTACTAGTAGTCTCCACTTCTGCCTTGTAGGGCTGACTCGCTTGGCAAACTTGATCCAATTGAGTCAAAAATTAGATTATCCTAATCCGCTTCCAAATTGCCTGATGGTCGTGCTGATTGTGGTTGTTGTGCTGTTGGTTTTTCCGGTTCTTCTTCTGTCTCCGGTTGATCTTATCTGATGCCGCCGCCCTTTTTTATCTGATTCATCTCCCTCCAATCCTCCCTTCTCTTACTTTCTTACTTTCTTAATTTCTCTCATTCCTTTCTTTTCTTTTCCTTCCTCCTCCCACTTACTTTGTTGTTTTGTTTTGTCCTCCTCAATTCTTGATTCCAATCATGGCGGATGTCAAGGATATTGACATCAAGGAGAAAGACCTCAAGGACACCCATCCCCCATATCGAGGTAAGTTCATAGCAAATTTTTGGTCTCGTCAGACAACACCTTTATTAACGTCACTCTTGCAGATTCTGATACAGACTCCGAGACAGACGTTCTGCGTGCCGCTGGTATCGATCTTTCGCAGGATGACCCTACTGAGCTCACGTTGACCCTTCGTATGTGGGTGCTTGCCATTGGCTTCTGCATTGTCGCAAGTGGCCTCAACACACTCTACACTCTACGAAAGCCATCTCTTACTGTTGGTTCTGATGCCGTTCTCCTTCTGGCATATCCTTTGGGGAAACTTTGGGAGAAAGCAATGCCCGCCTGGAATGTGCCCTTGGGAGTTTGGTCTTTCAACCTCAATCCCGGACCCTTTAGCACCAAAGTATGTGTGGGATCAAATTCCAAAAAGCGTGGATGGATTGCTGATTCAGGTTTCTCATAGGAGCACACTTTGATCTTTGTCATGTCGAATCTTAGTATTTATGTTCGCCTGGGTGCCGATGTCCTCGTGGAGCAGCAAAAGTTCTATGGCTACGATGCCGGATGGGGCTTTCAGATTCTTATCACCTTATCCACTTTGCTCATTGGATTCTGTCTTGCCGGTCTCTTTCGAGCCATTGTGGTTGTTCCCAGGGAGCTCATCTGGCCTGGTGTCCTTAGCGTTACTGCTCTGACGACCACTTTACACAATGTCTCTCGAGGCGAAACAAAGTTGGTTTATCAAACATTTTCTCTTTTTTTCGATCTTCTTCGCAGCTGACCCATTCCCAGTTTCAATACCTGGAAAATATCTCGATATGCCTTCTTTTCCCTCGTTTGTGTCGTCTCCTTCTGCTGGTACTGGTTCCCCGACTTCATCTTTCCAGCATTGAGTAACTTCAACTTTCCTTGCTGGATCAAGCCAGACAGTCCTGTTGTGAATCAGGTATTTGGTGTGAGCTCTGGAATGGGTCTGATCCCCATCACATTTGATTGTATGAATCCCGCCTGTCCATCTCTCTAACTCACTACTGATTATCGCATCTACAGGGAGTCAAATCTCATACGTTGGCTCGCCTCTTCTCGTACCATCATGGGCACTTCTCAATGTGTTTGGATCTCTTGTCTTTTGGATCTGGATCGTGGCAGTTGCTTTTTACTACACGAATGTATGGAACACTGGTTATCTGCCATTTCAAAGCTCCAGCGGTTGGTTTCCCTTTGATATGTCCTTTTTCCACATAAGATAAAACGCTAATATGCCGGCCTAATAGTCTTCGATAATACCGGGAATACCTATAAGGTATCCAAGATTGTGAATGCCGCTTCGGGATACAAGTTAGATGTGGCCAAATATCTGGCATATTCTCCGGTAAGTCCCCTCTTCGAGTCCTTCTTGATGACCCCAGACAACTTACTCACTTTTCATCTACTAGGTCTACATGCCAATTACCTATGCTCTGAACATGTTTGGTCTTTCATTTTCCACTCTCACTGCTCTGCTGGTCTGGGTTACTCTGGAACATCGCCATGTCATGGTGCAAGCAGCCAAGCGAATCCCGACTGTGGTCATGGAATCGCTCCCCTGGAAGCCCAAGACCATCAACGATGACGAAACAGGAGCACCCGAGGTTCCAATGTGGTGGTATCTGGTTTGCTGCGTCGTTGCAATCTTCATGTCAATCTTCGCAGTAGAGTATTGGCATGTTGGGCTTAGATGGTATGGAGTATTGTTGGCTTTGGCAATTGCTGCTGTTTTCTTCCCTCCGGTGAGTACTACATTGTTTCACAAGTTCAATTCAATTGTCCGGGAAAGCTCACATTATATTTTCAGCTTGCCCTTGTGTATGCGACCGCCAATACGAAGATCAACATCGACATATTCTGTCGCATCGTTGCTGGATTCGTCTTTGAGGGAAGTGTGCTAGCAAATATCTGGTTCTTTGATATTGGCTATATCACGACCATCAAGGGGTTATGGTTCGCACAAGACATGAAGCTCGCCTACTATGCCCACGTAAGACTCACATCCTTCATTCTCTCTAAACCGAACTAATATTAGTCTTTTCTTTAGATCCCTCAGCGCAAACTCTTCCTTGTGCAGTGCGTTGGGATGGTTGTAGGCACACTCTCATCCGTTGGTGTGCTGAACTGGGCTCTTGGTCACATCAAGGGCGTCTGTACTAAAGCTGCCCCCAACGGCTTCACTTGCCCATTTTCCAACACTCACTTCAATACATCACTCATTTGGGGTGCAATCGGACCGCGCCGCTATTTCCGAAATGAAATCGGTTATTCGGCTCTCCTGTATTTCTTCCTCGTCGGTGCCATTCTCCCGATCCCTGTTTACTTGCTGAGTCGCCGATATCCCAATTCTTTGTGGAAGAGGGTTCATATCCCACTTTTCCTTGGTGGGTTGAATTACCTGCCTCCAGCAACTGGAATGAATTACGGTAGTTGGGCGGTCGTCGGTTTGACATCTACCCTGGTGATTCGAAAACACTTCCACGGCTGGTGGAGCAAGTACAACTTCGTTCTGAGCTCGGCATTAGATTCATCAGTCAGTGTTGCTGGTGTGCTGATCTTTCTGACTATCTTTTTCACGGGGGCGAGTAAGCATTTCAAGTGGTGGGGAACCGATGTTTACAAGGTATGTGGTCATTCCAGCCATCACGCGATATCTTTTTTTTTTTACGCGACGTGTCTTATTGGAACTCGGCTAACTCGGTTAATGGCGGTAGAATACTTGTGACTGGAAAGCTTGCCCGCATCTCACATTGGAAAAGGGGCAAAAGTTTGGCATCTGATATGATCTATCGCTTCCGGCTGTTTTGGACTCGAGCTGAAACAAACGCGTGGAGACGCGTCGCGGTCCATCGGTGGATCAACTTCAAGTTGCGGGCGGAGGGGGTGGAATGGTGGAGCACGGGGATTCTTGCTTAGACAAAATGCTTTTATTAAGAAGGTCAATTCTTAATGTTAATTCCAAAATAGCTTCTACTAGTATCCATACTTTCTAGTTGAATTTAAGAAGTGGTGGCACTAGTGCTTAGTACTGTAGTTAGTTACCAAGAATGTACCTAGTAGGTACAGAGTATTCAGGTGAAGCCTTCTTAGAATACTAGTAATATATTAGAGTACATTCAATGTACTTTGCGATTCTGAGAGTTGACATCTCTCTCAAACTACACTTGAAGAGTTAAGCAACTCATGATCACCAGATACTGAGACCCTCAGTATCATAATTTAATAGATTATGGAATACTATAGGAGAATTCCATTAATGTACCAATCAGCCAATAGGCATTATAGTATTTGAAATCTATTGCGGTTGTCCGTATGGGAAGAAGGATGGTGCTGTTGTATAGTGCATATGTGGTCCATCTACAGAGTCTGTTGACCTTGTTGCTTACTCCACGTGTCACCGTCACGTGTGTGGATCTCGATCAGATAAGATCAGGTGCCACCTGTGCCTGGGGCTGGCCAGGTGGCTTGACTCTCTTTCCATCTCAACCTTGAGGTCCATTTCAAAAATTGAACATTCCAAGAAGCATTTCTCAGAGGTAATGATCTATCTGTATGCTATGAGATACATATTACTCACTGCCTAACCGATTTTGTTGGAACCAGACTGTTGCCCACAGAATTTTCCCTCACCCACCCGGTGGGTCCCTCGGTCGGTCGGAAAGTTTGCGATCATCGGCCCTCCGCCTTTTCTCCTCACCCCCCCCCTCTCCTATCTCCCCCAGACCGTCAATCCATACGAACAGCACTCATGCTGATTCTCGGATGGCTGGTCATAGCACTGACGACCCTGCGGGTCTGGGGTAGTGATCTTCCCCAAGAGGAACGATGTGTGACTGCGGTTTATTCAACGTACAACTACATCTCCTTCGTGGGAACTCCGGCCAGTGGACTGTGGGACACTCGATGCCAAAATTATCTCAAGGTCGCCTCCATTTACGCAGCCTCGGAAGTCTATTGCCGTGAAAGTGAACGTCAGGCAGGCTTTAAGCAGCTGGAATCGTTCTGCGCGGAATTCGGTCAACTTGAACTACTGCCTCGGGAAGCCGTGGCCGAAAACTTGACTGAAGATGCCATTCGCAATATGCGCACCGTTGATTACCTCGAACTCTCTCGCGCAAACCCGGTAGATACGCCGGTCCTCATTTCCGCATCATATTTCAACCGGATGTACAACACAATAGTATGTCCGTCAATTGAACCTATATTATATATGTGACCAAACTGACCAAGGATCGCTTTCCTTCCTTAGGATTCGTGGCAATATGAGACTTGGTCTCATCATTCATTCGGGTAAGCCTGAAAACTTCGGTGGTTCTAATATCTCCATCTTACCCCGTTGACTTTCTTTGAAACAGATACATCGGGTATGCCTACTGGGCAGGAATCCTGTTGCTGGGAATGGGGTCTCGGCTTTACAGTCATATCTTTTGCAACCGAATGTTTCGATCAGAGCCCGAGGTAGAGTCTCATACCTACTACTCCGCTGCAGGTGCGAGGTATGCCTTACCATGGATAGGCAATGCTGTTCACTGGGTGAAGACACATCTGATCGTACCCGCCCCCTTGCCAGACAGAGGTCGGCAATTCCTGGGTTTTACCTATACAACCCGGGCGGAGGCAATTGTAGTGGCTGGCTTCTGGATCTTGAGTGCCGCGTTGAGCGTGGTTGGCTACCAAACATTTCCCGGAAACATTTAGTACGTAAAGCGCCCGATCGATCTTATCGATCTTTTGAACGGAAACGGTTGCTAATTAAATCTAGTTGGCCAAACCCGACCGATCAAATCCTTAGATACTCGGCTGATCGAACCGGCATCATGTCGTTTGTCAATTTCCCTCTAGTGTGGCTCTTCGGTGGTCGCAATAATATCCTTATTTGGGCTACCGGCTGGAGCTTTGCCACGTTCAACATCTACCATCGCCATGTGGCTAGGGTAGCTACCCTGCAAGGGGTAGCACACTCAATACTCTACGTTGTGATTTACATCCGAGGTATGTGGCGGACCGTTCCGATGCATGCGGCTCACATTGTGATCTGGAGAGAGAGTGCTAAAGAATGATTGCGATGTAGCGAATAAGCTGTGGAAAGGACTATCCAAGACTTATGTTCTTTGGGGTATTCTGGTAGGCTTCCGTCGCATTTTCTCCCTGTTCCATCCAGTCAAGGCTAATACTGCCAGGCTTTCTTCGTCATGATCTTCCTGCTGGTGACCTCGCTTGATCGGGTTCGCTTTGACACATATGAAATGTTCTTGATCATTCACATTCTGCTATCAGTGGTCACGCTTGTTGCGTGCTTCTAGTAAGTTAACTAGGGAAATCTGACCCATGCGGAGGATTTTGCTAATGATAACCTAGTCACACAATCGTATTCGAGGGCCACGAATACTGGCAGTATCTCTGGCCTTCCGTTGCGATATGGGCATTTGATCGAGTTATAAGGGTGGCGAGGCTTATTTATTGTAATATTCATATTGCAATCACCGGTCGCAATCAAGTCCAAGCCACACGAAGTCGGATGTCCTTTGATGAAGATACAAACGTGATTCGACTCGAAGTGACGCCGGGGACGAAGCTGTTGAAACCCAGGCCTGGTGACTATTTTTTCTTGTATCAGCCGTTGCGAATATTGGGTTGGGAGAATCACCCTTTCACTGTTGGAGCATGGTCCTATGACACAGGGTCCGGTACATCACCCCTCTTAATGAACACGGGGGAGCGAAACGAGCTGCGGGATGTTTCTCAACTCCCACTGTTGTCTGGTGCTCCGACTACAGATGGAAATGAGGATATGTTAGCAGAAACCGAGGAAAAAATTGATGTTTCCAGACTCAAGCTTGTCTTTTGGATTCGACCTTATGATGGATGGACCCAGAAGCTGCGCAAGGACTGCCTCCGTTCCAAGGGCCAATTTGTGGATACCACAATCCTCTTAGAAGGACCTTACGGACGCAATTTCCCCATTTGGAGATACGAATCCGTATTAATGATAGTTGGAGGAACAGGGATTGCCTCTGCGGTCCCATACATCCAAGATCATATTCGACGCTCCGCAGGCGGAGGGGAGATATCAGAGAAAACCAGAATACGAGATATTGAGTTGGTCTGGACCGCCCGACAAACAGCTTTTGTCCACGACGTTGCCTCCCGAGAACTTTGCCCTGCTTTGGGTCGCAGCGACTTCCAAGCGTCATTTTACGCGACAGGGGAATCGGCCACGCTCCCTCCTAATGATTTGGCAGGACTGGGGTGTCAGATCAGCACTGGTCGTCCTCATATCCAGTCATTGATCATGAGCCGAGCGTGTGATACTTCTGCAGCTGGCTCCACGCTGGTGATTCTGGTGTGTGGACCGGCAGGAATGGCCGACGAGGCTCGTGCCGCAACCCATCTCGCGATGCGGCAAGGCCATCGGTCGATCAAATACGTGGAGGAGTCTTTTGCATGGTAACGACAGTCGGTGAGAGGAACCAACGTGCCAAGTTCCACGGTCTTTGTGATGTGTGACGTGTGGTGAGCATGGCCACTGGCTCAGGAACCCATTGATTCTTTTCCATATTTCCTGTTTAGACCTAGATCCCGGAGTAGGTACATAGAGAATATTATGAATTCTACGAGCCCAGCGCCAGCAAAAAAGCAAAATCACTGCGTGCGGTATTTTTGGTTGCCTGGTTCGTGGGATCGATTTGGGTTACTCGACAGAAATTCCTAAGATCGACAGATCAGCTTCATTAAAGACTTTGAAAAACTTGCTTTGAAAGAAGGTCCTGGAGGGCCGATGCCCCGGAATTAGCCATGCGTGACGCAGGAGGAAAAGGAGAGGCTGCACACCCCTGCATGGGATTATTGATTCCAGATTGGAGAGGGGCGAAAATTTTGCATTGCCAGGGTGATCGTTCACAAGCTCTCAGAGAAAAAAATACTACGAGGTACTCCATACAAATCATATCAAAAGAATTATCTACGGAGTAGATGTCGAAATATCGGGATCTCTAGTCGGTTCAAGGGTCGGACCGAACTCAAAACCGAGCGATTATAGTTGAAATACTCTGGGGAAATGGCGAAAGAGACCAGCAATACCGAGTAGCCCCGGATCTGTTGAGAATTGATGTATCACATTGGCGCCGATCACTCCGGGGGGAACACCCAGCCAGCGCGACCTGCATCACAAAAAGCAAATACTATTTGCACCCGGAAGATCTCAATTTCCAGCAGAGATTCCTGCAGCCACATTCACTAGCCGCCAACTTGTGTAACTTTTGACACTGCTCGTGTGTTGGGGAGTTGGCTCATCCACTCATCCACCAGAGAGAGCTCTCCCAAGCCGGCACTTGAGGGTCGATCGACAGGGACAGCTGTGACATGTTCCTGCAGGGCAACTCTCTCTCGAGTTGAACATGTACCACTCCAAGCCATCCAAGGCTGCAGTGCCAAGCGATAAAAAGTCCCGATGAGATTACCCTGTACTCCATACGAAGGAACTACTCCCCTCTAGCGTCCCGAGTATGGGATTTCTGCACCGAGAAAGAAGAAACGATCTACGATTGCCACCAGCAGGGTCCGCAGATCTATTGATTTTCTACTTCGTACAGCATGCACGAAGCTATGTGCTACTAGCTTTTGCATTCAGAAAGGCAAAGCTGAGAAAATTGAGGAGGTTGACTGAGATGAGAAAAGGTATAAAACCATCCATGAATCCGGCCTCAATTTCTTTTCATCATCAGCTTCAATCACTCTGAATAGCATCATCTCTTTACTCTCTCTTCTTTCTTCATTCTCTCTTTGATCTGCTCCTCGCGACCAAATCCCCAAACAATCAAAATGAAGTTCTTCGCTACCGCCCTTGTCTTCGCTACCGCCGCTCTGGCCATGCCTCACTCCCCTGGTGCTGAGGGCTCCGGTGACGGTGTTGGCGGAGGTGACAGCAACATCAAGTTCCCTGTCCACAACAAGAAGTACACTATCCAGCAGGCCCAGGCCAAGTGCGGTAACGACGCCAAGGTTAGCTGCTGCAACAAGGCCACTTACACCCACGACATCAACACTGCCAACGTCGGCCCTCTTGCTGGTGTCCTCCAGACTGCTCTGGGTGGTGGCCCCGGTGGTGATGGTCTCGGTCTCTTCGGACAGTGCAACGACATCAGCGCCAATGGTAAGCCTAAATCTGAATATACCTAGTGTGAGAGTTACATACTAATCCATGATTTTCTAGTTCCCGTCCTGAACGTTGTCGGCGGTGGTATCGACCAGCTTGTCGAGCAGAAGTGCAAGCAGAACATTGCCTGCTGCCAGAACTCTCCTTCCCAGGCCGTATGTTCCACTTTGAATAAACCCCCAAAAATGAAATTTGCTAATCTTCTCTTTTTTCACACAGAACGGCAACGTTGTCGGTGTCGCAGTTCCCTGCGTCGCTCTCGGCTCTCTGCTGTAAACTTGACATTTGATGTCTATCATCGCCTGGGATTACGAGGAAGCCACCATGTGCAGTGATTGGGGTGGCCATTCGCCCGCGAGGAGTATACAATGAATCTACGTACATATATGTACAATGCAATGTTTACGCAAGGCCTTTTGTTCCGGTCCGTTGATGCAGCTGTGGCTTAGGGGGGATTGACCTTGGCCGCGGACCATGTCCTTCGCTTGCCTTTCGTTTGTCTCGCTATATGGGACGTTCAATTATGTATTTATTCTATTTAATAGAAGGTCCTTGCCGATTTTGTCTCGAAAACCTCTTTCCTTGTTGATAATATTTGTATTGTGCAAGAATCCTTCCAAAGCTTTGAACGCAGACTTTCAGCCAGATGCGTTCTTGAGATCATTGAAGGCCCAAGGAATCTCCGAAACCCACAACTAATCTGAATTTGACAGCTAACAATCATTTAGTCCACGATTTTCGCGTCCGGCAGCTGTTGTTGCTCCTCAACACCCCACTCAATGTTTGTGTATCCATGAGCGATGAGGTAGTCTTTCCACTCTTGATCCCCGTGGTCCAGGATCTTGTTACTATCTTGGAGAACGAACCATGCCAAAAGTGAACCCAGAACGGCAAACCCAGATCCGATCAAGAATACCGCCTGGGTACCTCGCATACTGTCATCACCCCAACTTGCCAGAATGGGCTTGAAAACCTGCGTCCCAATTGCAGCCCCCGCCTTACTCCAAGCAGCGGCAAGGCCGACTCCATGACCGCGAAGTGCTGTCGGAAAACTCTCACTTGCAGTGAGAACGATCGTCGATCCAGGGCCAATTTCTCCCAGGGTGAGGAAAATGCCATAAAGGACAATGAACAGGGGAAGTTTGGTTTGGATCGGCCCGAGCGCTCCTCCAAGAATGAAGCCGAGGGCTGCCTGCAGCATAAAGCCCAGTGCCATAGTGCGTCGCCGACCAATTCGATCGGACAAGAAACCACCGATGAAAGCCCCTGGAATATAGAAACAGTTGATCAAAGTTCCCCAGGCCATTGTTAGAGCTAGAGACGAGGATGGATTTACGCGACCGACAATGGTCGATGAGAACAGACCGAATGGGTAAGAGATATAGTTGTAGCTGCATCAAACCGCTATTATTAGCACTGACTTTTCTTTACAGACAAATACTGGAGACATCGCCGGCAGATCTTGATCTAGATTCAGATCTAGATCCACTTGCGATCGCCTAGTGGAGCTTTCTTGTTTTCAACTTACATGAACCACGATCCACATACACCGAGCAACGGTCGCCAGTACTTTTTGACGGCTAGCCAGTAAGGAATCCGTTGCTTTTTCATTGAGCTTTTACGATATGCAGTGCTCATCACCATGCGATAGCGAAACCAGAAGATTGAGAGTGGAGCGACGGCACCCATGGCCAAAGAGACGCGCCAGACGGCCTCATAGTGGCGTACTTGCTGATGGAAGCAGAGCAGCAAGATCAATGGAACGAGAGCACCAAACGCAAATCCAAGTGAGGCGGAAAGATCACCGATCATTGCGAAGATGAAGCCACGCCGTTTGCGAATGCCCGGCGCCTCGTCTGTTGCTTCAGCGGCACCAGCGCCTGCGACGGGATATTCACTGCCAACTAATCAGTACCGAATATTTGCAAGGAAACCAAAAAGATGAATCTGCAAGATTGAATGCAGGGCAGCATTGGAAATCTTACCCTCCTGCGCCTACACCGGCGATCCCGCGAGCAATTATCAGCATCCAAAACATGCCATCCTCCGTGAGGCCACTGGCACCGGCACTTAGAGCAATTCCCAGAACCAGAATTGTCGTCGTGAGGACGGCGCCTGTTTTACGACCAAGTTTGTCGGAAATGTAACCAAATGACAGCATTCCGATGATCATTCCTACCATGAAAGCATTTGAGAGGCGCGCCGCGACCTCGGTGGTCAACGAGTTTGGGTAAATAACACCCATTAACAGTTCGATGTTGCCAATGATTGATGCGTTAAAACCGTCTGATCCGATGGCTAGACCACTGAAGACGACCATCATCACCATCGAAACTCGAGAATATCCTCGACCAGAGCCATCTTCAGGTGCATTGGGCTGGGGAGTCGCATGGGCGGTCGCATTGGAGGTCGCAACGGGGATTTCATGGCTTGAGACTACTTTCTCCTCTTTTTTATCATCCGAGGGCGCGATCGGCTTCTCGTAGCTGACATTATCTTCATTCTTGATTATCGTGGGCTCGTTCATATTTGGCTGTTGGGCAGGATCTGCAGCCATGATGACTTATTCAAGTTGTTTAAATCGCACATTCTCCCCCTCATCCATATTGGCAGTAGCTTTTACTTTATATCGAGGATATCAAGGCTATCGGGAAGCGCCGCATGGACCTGTATCCTTTTGGGTGTACAACCGATTTGCTAGAGATTGGCATGCTTTGTTAGCCACTTTGGAGGGACCCGCCTACGCCAATCAGGTTGCATGCGGGGGTGAGACAAGGGGGGAAGCTAATTCAACTAACCAGCCGGTCGTCAACCGTTACTAAATCCCGAAATTCTGTTCAATCAGAACCCTCGCAATACTCAGATTAGAGCTAGTGGACTCCGCTAAGAAACCTTGCAATTGCCGGGTGGGACTCTCGCGAAACGCATTCGCTGCACGAGGAAGGTCAAAACGAAAGGTGATAACCGAGCCTGACGAGTCATCGGTGAATGCGATCGATAGTCTTTTGCTTGATCTTTGCTTAATTCAAGTGAACTTTCGACGTACAACGAGGCCGATAACAAGAGATGTCGAAACACTCGACTTGGGACGTTTCCGATGTCGAAGCTCGAGGGAGCACTGGCAAGCCTACGAAAAGAAGTGCTTTCTCTCTTAGAAAGGCAGCGTGGGTGCTCGCGACCGCCGGAATCGCAGCATTTGGGTATCACCACTATTCCACCCAAGATAGACCGATAAGGGAGTATCTTCAGTTACCGAGTATCGGAGAGCTCGTTGCACCTTGTCGCGGCCATCAAGATGCCGATCGGTTGAAGAATTTCCAGCAGTGCGCAATCGATAATCTCCTAGCGACTGGACTACCGTTCCTTGAAAAGGCAGTACCTCTCGCCGTTGAGGATTATGAAGAACGCCGTCAAAGGCTAGCTCAGGCACTGTTGGCTGAGGATGTCGATGCTTTTGTAGTGGAACCAGGCTATACATTCAAGTACTATGGCAATGTGAGCCAGCCTGAATGGGAGGTATGGGAGGTAAGTTTTCCATTTCGAAAATATTGAAACCCTCAAGAAAGTGTAATTTCTAAGCAATAACACCTATCATATAGCCCGAAGAACGCCCTTTTCTCATGGTCGTGCGCCCTCTCTATGACAACACTGGAAGCGTCAAAGCCAATACGACTTTTCTCTGCCCTTCATTTGAGGCAGAGAGGGCCCGACTTCTTGGAATGCCATTTACCGAGGAGATCCAAATTGTGCCATGGGAAGAGCACTGGGATCCCTATGTCACTCTACAGGAGTCCGACGTGTTCTCTGAGCTGACTCGTACCCCTCGGTTAATGGTTGATGAAGAGATGCGCGACTTTATCCAGCGCGGGCTTTCATCGGTGGGATTTGATGTCGTTGGTCTGCGAGGCCGTGTAGAAGAGGTTCGCCAAATCAAGTCTGATAGCGAAGTCGAGATCCTTCGAGCTGTCAATACTGGAACTGTTGAGGCGGTTCGCCAGATGAGAAAATGTGAAATCCTCCATTTGGGAATGAATAAAAGGACTAAATTTAACTGATATACGTAACAGGTCTATACCCCGGGCTGACCGAAAATCAGATTGCAGCAGCTCTAGATGATGCTCTACGTGCGGCTGGCATGGAGCCGTTCTTCGACATTGTACTGTTCGATGAAAATGCGTCAAATCCTCACGGTGGTACCAATGGAAGCAAGGTCCTCGAAGCTGAGACCTTTGTCTTGATTGATGTTGGGGCTCATCTGCATGGTTATTCCTCCGATATTTGCCGTACATTCTTCCCCCCATTTTTTGAGAAGCCATCAGACAACGGACAAGCAGTGGCCCCGCACATCGCAGAGAAACTCAAGGTCTGGGATATTGTCTTTGAGGCACAGACACAGTCAATCCACCAATTCCGAGAGAATGAAACAGCCGCGAGCGTGGATATAGCTGCTCGTAACGTGATAGACCAGGCTGGATATGAAGGAACATTCACGCATCGTGTTGGTCATGGAATCGGAATCAAAGGTGAGCCTAATGAAACCACATTTTCTAGAAATTATTTCTTTTCAGTTGCGCTAACCCATACATTTTCACTTTTTGAAAAATAGCCCATGAAAGTCCTTATCTGAATAAGGGAAACCATCAAACTCTCCTTAAAACTGGAATGTCTTTCACCTCCGAGCCAGGTATCTACTTGGTCGACAAATTCGGAGTTAGACACGAGGATATTCTTCTTGTCCGGGGCGATGACGAGCCTGAGCTTTTGACAGGAAGCAGAGCCAAGGGACCATGGGATCCATAGAAGAAGTTTGAAAGCTCGGGGGCATGCTTGATATCGCAAGATTGCTGAAACTGGCAAATGCATAAATATTTGATTGAAAAAGAGTGGATCTCTTTGCGGAATAACAGCAATTTTTCTAGAACGCATAGGCCGATAGTTCTGGCCTCCTCAATCCAATTACCAGACCTATATTCTATTAGCTATCCCTTCAGCTGCTTCATGATTTTCCCGAAGAGGAAGCTCAAATTTGGGCTCCCTTGCACCAATAATATGCATGGGCTCACTATTGAATAAGTGCCTACTTCTGCGGCGATAATATTCCAATCTTTGAATCTAGCGAGATTGTATAACCGTCTTGTTAACAAACGGACACTCGAAAGGGGTGTCGCCACCAAAAGAAAGAATCGAACGAGTGGCCTGCAATAATAGCTGCAATATCAATGAACGTCATTTCCCATAATTTTTATCTGATTTTTTGTATAGTATACAAGGATCAATTAGGTTATTGAAGCGGTAAGTATTTAAATATAGCTACACCACTACTTTTAGAATGACTTAGTAAGTCATTTGGTGGATGAGCCAGGCCTGGCCAAAGTGGGAGTGGAGCATGGAAGGGTCCCGATACCGGGATTGATTAGATATGGCAGAGTGCCCGATACATACAATGTGTGCAGTCAAGGTTGGCACGTCATTTTGGTAGAAGTGGGTAGTCGTGAATTGTGATTGGAGAGAGAAAAAAAAAAGGAAAAAAAAAAGAAGACAAGGGCCTCGGCTATGCAAACTCGGAATTATCAGATCCTGGGTGGAGCTGCACAAAATGGTGAACCAGGGTGGTTCACCATTTTGCTTTTTTGCTTTTTTTACTTTTTTACCTTTTCTCACTTGGACGAATTTGATTCGGGGATCATCTCGGATGATTCCAGCCTGAGCTGATTCTCCATCCAATGTTCTTCTCTCTTCTCTCTTTTCTATTTTCTTTCCCCGAGTGGACCCAGCATAAGCGAAGAACCCGCGATAATACGGTACGGTATATTACAGTAATTATACAGCCACAGTATTGTGTATTGTATATACATACATCTATACAAGTATACTTCCAAGCGAGGCACTCTCCGACCTGCAATCTTCATCTTGATGCGCTCAGGCCTGATTATAATAAATTAATTATACGGGGTAGTTCTACAGATACTGCAAGTACAGCAGAAAGAGAATCCTAGACTATCTCGGTCTTGGTGGTTAACAATCATCACTATAAGCTCTTAGTCATCTCTTCAACTATTTCACCTATTTTACAATGAACTACAGACAAAATAAGCAGCAGAATAACACAAGTGTATAATAAATTAGAGGACAAAAGAATAGAATAATAAGTACAAGTATGACTACCTTCGTCTAGAACCTAGACAATAAATTATACAGATTAAATACACTGATACATGAATACATATTGTGTATTTTATGATAAAATCATCCACCGATCTGAGACGAGCAACTCCACTGACACCCCCCACTCGTCTGCCTTCTCTCCTCTCTTCTCCGAATTTCTGCTAAAAGCAGCCTTCCCCTCCATTGTGTCGAATCTGACTTTGTCTTAACTTTGCACTGCCTTTGCATTGACTTTGCATTGACTTCGCCTGGAATTCTTGTCCTTGTTTTGGCTCTGCAGCCGCCGACTCCATCGCCATGACTATGCCACCCTCGGTCCAACGTCTTAACCAGACCCTTGCCCACCTGCATCCTGCTGCTGCGCCGCTGCATTTGTCGATCGTCGCTGGTCCAACTCACCCAAAACTGCTCGACATCACTCTCGGCGAATTGTTGACCATCCAAGCCCTGCACTATGCCGACTATGAATGTCTCGTTTTTCCCTGGACTGGTGCCCGATGGACCTATTCCGACCTGAAGGATGAAGCTGATCGCCTTGCCCGCGGTATGCTGGCCATGGGAATCCAAAAGGGAGATCGAGTTGGTGTCATGGCTGGCAATTGTGAGCAATATATCTCCGTCTTCTTTGCCGCAGCCCGCGTCGGCGCTATCCTGGTCGTTCTCAACAACACTTATACCCCTTCCGAACTGTCCTATGCACTTAATCATTCTGGTATGTTGATATCTCAAACACGTACATATACTCATTGAGCAAAACATGCCCATCAGAGCCCCCTCTAATCAAGATATACTAGAATGCCGTCTCCTCTTCATGACACCTCAAATCGGCCGCCACAACCTCTCAGATGTCCTCGCTGAGCTCGGCCCAACCCCCAAGAAATCAGGCACTTCCAGCTCTCTCGATGAAATTGTCATTCTCCGCGGCGCCCACAAAAACTTTCCTACATATCTAGATGTCATCCAACGCGGTGTCGGTCAACCAGCACACGTCCTGCAGGACCGTGAAGCCGAACTTCGTCCAGACGATGTGTGTAACTTACAATTCACCAGTGGCTCGACTGGGAACCCAAAAGCTGCCATGTTGACCCATCAGTATGTCAAAAAACCTTCTTATTGTGATGATCGTTGATCATTGACCATTGATCATCGGGATCATCGCGCGCTAACCTCCCCATGCAGCAACTTGGTCAACAACTCCCGCTTCATCGGCGATCGCATGAACCTCTCTTCTTTTGACATCCTCTGCTGCCCCCCGCCACTCTTCCACTGTTTTGGCTTGGTTCTTGGCATGCTGGCTGTTGTTACCCATGGCTCCAAGATCGTCTTCCCCAGTGAGACATTCGATCCCAAGGCCGTGTTGCATGCCATTTCCGATGAGAAGTGCACGGCCCTGCACGGTGTACCGACAATGTTTGAAGCCATCCTTGGCATTCCGAAGCCTTCCAACTTTGATACCTCGAACCTTCGCACTGGAATTATTGCTGGAGCCCCAGTTCCTCGTCCGCTTATGAAGCGCTTGCTCGAGGAGCTAAACATGACTGAGTACACAAGCAGTTATGGTAAAATCATCCCTCTTACCCCGCCATAGAGTTGCCATTCCGTCTAACTCGACCCGATCCAGGACTCACTGAGGCATCTCCTACCTGCTTCAATGCTTTCACCACCGATAGTATCCACACTCGACTCACCACCGTCGGCAAGGTTTTGCCCCATGCCCGGGCCAAGATTGTCGACGCCCAGGGCAACATTGTCCCTGTTGGCCAGCGAGGAGAACTGTGCATGGCCGGGTACCAGCTCACCAAGGGCTACTGGAATAACCCTCAGAAGACCGCCGAGACGCTGGTCACCGATGCCGAGGGTGTAACGTGGCTGAAGACTGGCGACGAAGCTTCTTTCAATGAACAAGGCTACTGCACAATTACCGGTCGCTTCAAAGACATTATCATTCGCGGTAAGTCTCGTTCATTGGTCGCGAGAATTGGGATATTTTAGGCATTTATTGCCTTTAATACCTCCATATCATCGGCGAATCTCTTCAGTGGCGCATCACTGATGTCCATTTCCTTTCCTACCCTTGCAACCCAAGCTAATTTAATCTCTCCATAGGAGGCGAAAATATCTACCCCCTCGAGATCGAAGAGCGACTCGCCGCGCACCCTAATATTGAGCTGGCCTCTGTCATCGGTATCACAGATCAGAAGTATGGAGAAGTGGTGGGCGCCTTCATTCAGATCACACCTGGCCAAGACCGACCGACCGATGACGACCTCCGAGCCTGGACACGAGAGACCCTGGGCCGACACAAGGCGCCGCAGCATGTGTTTGTGTTCGGAGAGGAGGGAGTGCCCAGCACCGTTCCAGTGACGGGCAGCGGAAAGGTGCGCAAGGTGGAACTGCGAGAGATGGCCACTGCTGCCCTCGCCCAGCGGGCCTAGTGCCATTTCCATTTCGATCTCCGTCATCTTCGCCGGTTAATACCCTTCATGTACTTTGTTTCATATTTCTGTGCTTTCTTGCAATCTCCGGCGGATTTTCTTCTCAACTAGGCGTGTACTTTTTCTCCTTTCTTTCTTTATTTCTTTTTTCTTTCGGCGGGATAGAACCAAAAGAATTTTCCTTTTTTTTGTTTAGAATGCCCCACACGGCAACTTGTTATCAGATTTACGACCATGCCAAGGGATTAATTTCCTAGTGGACCAAAAGTCTTTTATTCTCTCAATCTTTTTTATCTTTTTTGCCTTGCTTTTGGCACCCCGTATTCCTTGTTTAATTTGATTTCTCCTCTTTCGGCGCTAGTAACGCTGCCGAAAAGACAGTGGGCGGATTTTAGCGACTTGGCATGACGATGACGACGCGTTCCCGTAATCAGATTAGATGATAATCTTGTCAGATCCAAAGGGCGTTTGTGATTGGTTGAACCATCTGATTGGTAATTACCGGAAAGACCGATACACACACTAACCACAAAAACTTCTTCAATACAGAAGAATACAGGGTACAATTCACATAATTCCAATTATTATAGGTACAAGGATGGAGCACAGAAGAGTGAGACACGTGCAGAAATCCCCACTCTCCGTCAGGTCGGTTCAGCCCGCGGCAAAGGCGGATTCTGCTACCCTATTTGACGAGTCATGGACTCCGTGGGCTGGAGTTTGAATGTTGAATGCGCAGGGCAATGCCGTGGCGTAGGGCGTGACATATGGCGGGTGACTATTCCGTACCGAACAGCCTTTTATTCTTTCATCGCCAGCGGGCATAGTTGGAATTTCTGATAGGAGTGGTGCCGAATTGCATCGTTTCAATACCACGACAATCGCGATCGATTTGATCGGACTCGAACAGCTTGAAA
This sequence comes from Penicillium sumatraense, assembly GCA_020086695.1. NCBI lineage: Eukaryota > Fungi > Ascomycota > Eurotiomycetes > Eurotiales > Aspergillaceae > Penicillium > Penicillium sumatraense. Next base: position 2,213,300 of record JAGIKU010002689.1, on the reverse strand, counting down.
AACATGATTGAACTTCCTAACTTCCAAATTAGGTTTTGAACATTGGGTTAGATGGCTGTGGCGTACAGGCTGGCTTGTCAGATTAGAGGACTTGGAGAGCATTCTGTTCAATCCGGGATATGCCGGCTACTCACGCGCTGTCGGGGCCGCTTTAGCCGGTAATGTTTCGCAAAGCATCCAGGCGACATACGAGGGACTTGTTTGAGAGATCAGTGACAGGTTGACTTGAAATGAAGCAATCCGTGCTCTATACCCTGTACATGCGAGAGAAGCTTGTGCGTATAGTCGTTCCGAGTGATTGGCATAATCGGAGATAACTACTATATTGAGCAAGAAATCTACAACCACTAGAGTTCATACAAAGGTTGATACAATAGCACTGCTGATGATGAACTATCACCAACACTATGTGAGAATGATAACTTGCACCTACCTCCTCCGTATTACTTTAGAAGAACGGTTCCTTCTATGGTGATTTGCAAAATGGGAAGACATCGAGGTCTCTTGTGGCTTGTCTAGTAGACAGAGACTCCCAGGTGTAATAACCAGGCTGAATTGCGTCAGTTTGTACCATATTTGTACATAATTACTGTGTAGTAGTACTACTGGCCTTCAAGGTGTCTATGATGGGTAGGTCCTCGACTTGAAGTTATGACTGGAATATCACATCTTAACATACTTTCGCTTAGTTCTTGATTGACAGAACTCGGCAATGCAAGGGAAAAGCTGTAGTGGAGCAGGTATAACTCTGAAGCAGCATAGAGTCCGGAGATGTCAGTTCACATGTACTCCGAACTCAAGTGTAACTACGGAGTATGTAAAATGAAACAAGTTACATGTTCTGAATCCTGGATACTCCGTACTCGTAAGACAAATTACACTGTAGAACGGCGGAAACTCTCCACTGAGCCAAGAAAAGGCAGGCTCAGATTCTTGGCGTGCGAATTTTCTCTTTCAGTCTTTGCTGGTGTGCTTTTCCCTTTTTGGATCGGATCTGATAACTCCGGGGACCACCCAGCACGCCTTGTCTCATCTGATAAGATTCGGATCGGTAAGCTGCCGAGAAGGAGAGTAAGGGTTACTCTCAAGTATCATGGGTACCCTAGATACCCTACTGGGTTAGGATGCCCAGCAATCGGATCCTTCCAGTCAAAATAATATTGCATCTTTGATTATGTCTAGGGTCCTTTCTTTTCTCCGTTTCCCCCTCATTTCCCCCTCCTTCTGGCATCCTTGCTCTCGTTCTGCATCACGATTCTACACTATGCCATCTAATGACGGAGTTCCTGGTGCCCGATCCTTTCGGGTACTCGTTATCGGTGGCTCCTACGCGGGTCTCAGCACTGCATTGACCCTGGTCGATCTTTCGCGGGGTCGCATCCCGCGCTTCAGTTATGATCGGGAGATCGCACCCCCGGCGCATCGCATCCCCGTTGATATTACAGTTGTCGACGAGCGAGATGGCTACTGTAGGATACTAACCCCATACGTTCCTTTGTTGTAATCCAACCCAGCTCACTTCTTCCAGACCATCTCATCGGATCGCCCAAGTCCCTGGCCTGCGAGAAATTCGCTTCAGATTCGTGGACCCGGTTCCAGGATATCCCAGGCCTCAAATCCTCTGGCATTAATTTCATCCGGGGCAGCGTAAACTCTGTGGACTTTTCGTCGAAGACTGCTCATATCGACGAAACAGATACCAAGGCGACGCGCCATGAGTCCTACGATTATCTCGTCGTCGGCTCGGGGTTGCGACGGACCTTCCCCACCGTGCCGCAATCCCAAATACGGGCAGACTTCATCGCAGAAGCTAAAAGGCACGCCGAGGAAATTCAAAATTCCCGCGAGGGCGTAGTGGTAGTTGGCGGTGGTGAGTACCCATCTTGCAATCCTCTTAACTGGTTCACGCAAATCTCATATTCTTTCATTTCCCAGGAGCTGTCGGCGTGGAGATGGCGGCAGAGTTGAAAATTCTCTACCCAGACCAGAAGATCACACTGATTCACTCGAGAAACCGTTTACTATCGTCAGAGCCACTGCCCGACGACTTCGCTGAGCGCGTGGACTCTACTCTGCGGGAAACAGGTGTGGAGACAATCCTCGGCCAGCGCGTTGTCGACACCACGGCAGTGGACACAGAGAACGGCTGCCGTGTGTGGCGACTCACATTGGCCGATGGACGCGAGTTGACGACGGGACTTGTACTCAGCGCAATCTCACGAAGTATTCCCACCTCGACATATCTTTCGTCCGATGCATTGAATGAGGAGGGCTATGTTAAGATCCACTCTTCGTAAGTCCCGGAAGCCAGCGCATTGCGCAAATCGAATATGAATTGACATTGGTAAACAGACTCCAGTTCTCCGGACCCATCCCGAATGCTGAGCATCACTACTGCGTGGGCGATCTTGCAGCCTGGCCTGGCATCAAGCGTTGTGGAGGTGCGATGCACATGGGTCATTACGCAGGCCATAACCTTTATGAGCAAATGATGGCGACATCCGTCGGCAGTAAGCCTGATGTCAAGAACTTGAACCCGTTCCCCAATGTAATCGGACTGGCCGTGGGGAAGAAAGCTGTGAGCTGGACTCCAGATGAAGGCACCAGACACGGCGAAGAGTTGATGACCAGTCTCTTTGGAGAGGACATGGGCAATAGCAGTGAGAACCCCCTCCCCCCTCGAATTCGTCACATATATTTTGAGTAGAAGGCTAATCCCGTGTAGATTGCTGGAACTATATGAAACTGGGCGAGGCCTGCCAGGCATAGAACAGCGTCGCTGCTGGCGCGAGGATGACCCGATCGATTCGGCTCAGGGATTGAGCAGATGTGTGCTTCCAAATTTCTTCAAGTGTTTGTATGTATGCTCGTTGAAGACCGGTGTTCTGGGATTGATTTAGGCATCGCGAATTGTAACTTTCGAGTTGGCGGTCCGTCTATCGAAGCGAGTATTTTCAATTGCACCTCTTATCCCTCATATCCATTTGTTCCTGCTTGGTCGAAAGCTATTGTATGGGAGCTCCACTGCCATAGTTGGGTTGGGTGATGGCCAGGCCTGCTTGCGCTCTCATAGTACTATGTTGCTTCCAGCAAGGGACACATTCCAAGGTATTCCGACCATGACGATCGCGTGCCCCAGGTAGGAATCGATGACAGGCGATACAAAAGACGAAGAACCGATCTTGGATGGTGATTTGGGCGCCGGGCCCGTAACGAGCGGTGCCGTCACCTTCACGAGGCATCAGTCCACAGTCAATGCAGAATCGTTTGTCGCTATCTATACCGCCTCGAGATCTGCGACGTCGTAACATACGATCGGCGAATTGAGCCTCCGGGCGCAGACGTAAACAATAGCGACAGGCGAGGACATGGTGGTGGAGGGCCCAGTCGGAGGACTCGGCTAGTAGCAACTGAGGATGAGTCGGGCGCGGGAGGAGGTCGTACAGATAAGCGCAGGTTAAGCGTAGCTGGAGTTGGTCGGAGATGGGTAGGGATTCAGCGATAGCGATGTGTAGCTCAGGTGGGAGGTTGAAAAAGGGCATGGAGAGAGAGAGGAGAGGAGAGGAGAGAAGAAAGAAATGACGTTGGGGTGGAAGGAAAGTGGAGAACTTCCAAGTGGCAGAAATACACAGCAACAAAGTAACAAAGTAACCAAGTATACATAGTCTAGTGTATAAGTATAGTACAATACTAAGGTAGTATTGTACATTGTATATTTATTATAATAATCTGATATCTTGTAAATATAGGATCAGCCAGGAATACTCACATTGTAGCAGAACTAACTAACATGCTATGTTAGTTTATATTTTGTAGTACAAAATATTATAACTAACTACTACAGAATACTATAGTATACTAGTAGTATAGCTACTAGTAGGTACATTACTTAAATTAGACGTATCCTAAACTATACTAGTAGTATTTAGTGATAGAAAAAGAGTAATTCAGTAATTCAGTAACTCAGTAACTCAGTAACTCAGTAAATAAGTAAATTTACTCCAGCTATCCTAGCATCTATAGTGTATAACTGTCCTTGTTACTCTGTAGTATTTTAAGTAGATATAGTATGTCTCTTTGAAGTTGTTATTTTATAGTACCTGTATAGGTATATCAATAAGTACTAGGGTAGTACTATTTCTCTATCTACACATGTTTACTTCTACTAGTTATGCCCAGTAGGTATACTACAATGCTGATTCTGTAATTCCGCAGTTAATCCACCGCTGCAGAGTGGAGGTCCACTCTGCTTAGAAATCGACTTTCCATCAGCTTCTTTTCTACTTTGCTGAGCTGTCAGTTTCACTTTTTCTGCCCAGTAATGGGTACAACTGGGTAATATGACTCCTATTTATGGGGGCTATGACTACTAGTAACTATATAGTCTAGTGTATGGGTGTAATCGGTGTAACTGCATTAATAATATTGACTAATTGGCTAGTTAGTACTACGTTACCCAAGCTGAAGTACTTTGCTCAATTGATTTGGTTATTAAATACTTCTTACTTGTACTACTTCTGCACTTCCCCAGATCCAACTTTCTCATTCTCACCTCATCCTCCTCCACAATGGCACCATTCGGCACTATCTACTCTTACACCCCCAGCCCAAGGGTCATGAAGGTACTTATCATTCAACCTTATTATAACTTCTGTTTACTCTCCACTTCATTGAGTATATGCCCATACCATAGTACATACTAACAGCATCCCAGACCCAAGCGGCTGCCAACATCAATGGCCTGGAACTCGCCATCCCCGAGTTCACCATGGGTGTGACCAACAAGACCACCGACTTCATCTCCAAATTTCCCCTGGGCAAAGTCCCTGCCTTCGAGGCTGCTGACGGCACCACCGTCTTCGAGTCCGACGCCATCGCTCAGTTTGTCGCTGAGAGTGGCCCCGCCGCCGCCCAACTGACCGGTGCCACCCCCGCCGCCCGCGCCGCCATTCGCCAGTGGATCTGCTTCGCTCAGGGCGAAGTCCTTGACCCCGTCCAGCAATTGGCTCTGTGGCGCATCAAGCTTGTCCCCTACGATGCTGCCACTGAGACCAAGGCTCTGGAGCGCCTGGAGCGTTCCCTTGCTTGCCTCGAAACTCACCTGCAAGGCCGCGCCTGGTTCGTCGACGGTGACAAGGTCACCATGGCCGATATCACCGTTGCCTCTGCTCTGGTTTGGGGCTTCGCTATGGCTATCGATGCTGAAATGCGCCAGAAGTACCCTACCGTCGTCGCTTGGTATGAGCGCACCCTTGAGCAGGACGGTGTCAAGCAGGCCTTTGGCGAGAAGAACTTCATCGAGAAGCGCCAGCCCTACGAAGGCTAAATATAAAGCCACTAGTGATTGACTCGGTCAAGATACTATCCCATATGGGATCATATAACGAAACAAAAAGGAAAAAAGGGAACGCTACTCGTATTCTTATCCTAACGAACTGACGTGACAAAAATACTACTATTTTTAGTATATCTCTTTATCCATTCCTGGTAGATGGTAGAATTTCGGTCGGATAATAATCGTAGAATTCGGCTTAAAGGTAACAAATAAATGACAAATATGAACAGCGAGGCCAATGGCCGTCTGTTGGGGATCAATAGAACGCTTCTTCACGCCACCGTAAGCAAATGATGAAAATCAACACATATACACATCTTATGTACAAAGCATCATGCCATTCTATAGACGCGCTAGTCCACTTCGTTCACTGCGTGGTTTACCCAGTGCTCGAGCGACATTGCGACTCGCCCAATCGGCGATGGCCATGTTGGTAACCATCGGGTTAACTCCACTGGCACTGGGGAAGACTGATGCATCCACCACATAAAGTCCGTCAGTACCCCAGACTTGGCAGTCAGGGTCCACGACGCTAGATTTGGGAGACTTGCCCATACGACATGTCCCCATCTGGTGAGCACTAGCGAATAGTGCCCGCTCCGGATTCAGCGGCGATTTCCGTCGTAGCTCTGTGATCCAATTCTGCAGAGCCGCATCGTTGGTTCCTTCGGGAGAATCCGTGCTTGTCGGGTCCGGTCGAACGAATGGTGGCAAGTCGCGGTAGGTAGTGTGGAATTCCTTGGCCCCGGAAATGTAGGCAATCTTCGCAGAGGCGATCAATCCCTCTACAATATGCTTCCGGTCAAATGGTGATACAGTGTAGTCAATACGCGCCCGCCCATCGACCGGGTCCGGATAGACGCGACCTCCATCGCGGTCTTTCGTCAAGGTGATAAAGCTCGTACTGTGGCTCATACCAGCGGCCCATAGCTTGTAGTCCAATCCATCCCGCCAGGGGAACACGGAGATAAAGACAGATGGCATCATCGCAACAGCCTCGACCTTCACACCATGACCCTTGCCATCCATGTCTTCGAACTCGTTGACCACTGTGGTCAGCGCTGAGCCTTCCCAAGGCCGAACTTCATCCTCAAACACTGCGCCTCCCAACATGACTGCGAGGTAATTAGTTGGCGATATGCCCTGCCACAGCATTGAGCAAAAGGTTTCACTTACCAGGATGCAAATAGAGATTCTTGCCGATCTGAGAGTTTTTAAGACCACTCCGCAACAGCAGCAGAGGGCTGTTCAGCGTTCCAGACGAGATGACAACCTTCTTAGCCTTGATGTTAACTTTGCGCCGAATTGCGCCTTCGCCGCTAAGACCCAGGTAAGAATCCCGTGAGGTCCAAGTTCCTTGGACACCGCTAGCTTTTCTCTTGCCACCCTTCTTGGTGAAAACCACCTTGTCGGCATTATATCCCTCGATGAATACCGCACCAGCCTTAGCGGCATCAGTCAAGAAGGACTCTGTTGGACCCTTCTTGCCAGTAGAGTGACATCCGAGTGTGCAGTAACCACAGTAGTGCTCCGCGTTTCCAGTATTTTGGGGCACGGTATTAGCTGCGTAACCCAGCTTGCGTGCACCTTCAAGGATCACATTATTACCATAATTATGGCGGACATGCTCCGAGTTAACTCCCATCCGATCGCAAACACGATCCAGGTTCTTCTGGAACTCTAGCGAGGTGAAAAATGGAAGACCGGCATCCGCCCATTCTTGACGGACATAAGCTTGAGTTTGCAATGAAGCCGACCAGTTGACCGTGCCTCCTCCACCCCACGTCGAACCTGCAAGAACGGCCATAGAGCCGTCATCACTCATGCTGGATCCGGCATTCTCGAACATGTTCACATAGCCCTCATTAGCGGGCATTGGGAAATGTTGGCTGGAATAGGAGTATGACTTCTCAACAACGAGCACTTTAAGGCCTGCTTCGGCCAGGTTCTTCGCGGTGACCGCACCACCACAGCCACTTCCCACGATGACTACATCCGTCTCGATGGTTTCAGGTTCGTCCCCAGCGGGGAATTGCAAAAATTCAAAAGGGAATCCATCAGTTGGCTTCCCGTGGACAGGCACTCGAGGGAAACCGAGCACGCGGCTGACCGTTGGGCTGGTCATAACCCAGGATTTCTTGACCGTGGCAGTCAATCCTCGATATACCGCACGTAGCGGGGACAATCGAGAAGTGTCCCAGCCTCGGAATACCTTTTCCCGGAAGGCCACGGGCTGTTGGTGAATGGGAGTGGTTGACCCAGTCAAGATCAATGAGCCAGCCCGAGAACTATCGAGAAGGTTAGCATAAAGTCATCTTGAAACAACCGGTGATAATAATTATCATGATCAGTGAGGGTATTCATGACTTACTTGAGGGCGTTTAAAATCAGACCAAATCCATTCTTCCCCTCCTCATGGACATGGTTGCCAATGATGCGTTGAACAGTGGCGCGGAAGATGGGATTCGAGGATACATCTTCCTCGAGATATTCTTTAGCAATAGAGGCGGCATCGGGACCAGGAATCAAAGCGGATAGCTTAGTGATTGTGGTATCCCACTCCCCCGTAGAGATGACTTTGTCTGCAGAAGACTTGACGGTAGCAGCCGTACGGATCGACGGGATGACCGCATCGGCGAGAGCAAAGAGAGTCGTCCACTGCTGCTCAGACCAGAATGTGACATCTGGAGCCGGTGGCAGTGAGACTGACCGGGGTAAATAAGCAGACTCTGTTTGGTCGGCCATGATTATGAAGGTTATTATTATGTGAATGGGGTAGACGAACAGGTCGTGGAGACACCCCAAAAGAAAGAGAGGGAAAGTCTGGAGATATAGTCAAACGGAGCAGTTCAACCCCGATCGAGACAGCCCAGATCGCGGTGTGAAAGCAGCTTTCCCCACATTACCGAGTTGTTTTTTGCTCCCTTTTCTCTCTTTTTTCTCAGAGCAACACAGCGTGAAAGAGAAAGATGGTGGATAGAGCCTCGGTTGGGTGTCGATCCCCTGGACCAACGTGGGTCAAGCGCGCCAATGGCCCGCAGTGAAGAGAACCGAGTTTGACCTCCATGTGAAGCTGAAAGCGAGCTAGACTCATCTGGGAAGTAAGTGTCCTGGTGGGTGAGATGACTATAGAGTGATCACCTCGTGCTCCGTAATATATTGAGTATAGTAGTAATATAGATTAGTCTAAAGTGGACTGATTTATGGCATGATGGTTGATGGTTGATGGTCTGATGGAAAAGATGAAGATGGAAGATTGAAGATTGAAGATTGAAGATTGAAGATTGAAGTTGTTGAGGAGAGAAGAAGAAGAAAGTGGGAAGGGCAGGTGACCTTCTCACCTCAGCCTCAACTTCTTCCTCTGCACTCCCTCTTCCTCTTCTCTCCAGACTGTCTCAACAATTCCATCAGCATTACAATTACAGAGTACTGCTGACTGGCTGAATATTCAGTCATGTCTGAAGTCTCCGGATCTTCAACCCCTTCCGCCTGTTCACTTCCCCCCGAGAAGGTCTTCTCCATTCAGATTGGCTCCGATCTCTTTCGATTGTCGGGTGCCTCCATCGCGTCTGACGGTTTGTTCTCCATTCCCCAGCTTATTCCAGCTGTCCCAACTTACTCCCCCCACTTATCTGACGTGTTTCGTTCTTTTTAGCTCCCTCCTACTTTTCTCGTTTCTTTGAAGAGCAATTGCGCGCCACTGATGCTTCCAATTGCCGCACCCTTTATATCGACCGCGATCCCGTCACTTTCCGTGACATCGCTCGACATCTACAAGGTATACACAGCTCCTTCGGCCACTACATTCATGATGAGACAATCTAATTGATGACTTGTTCAGGTTATCATGTCCGCCCTCGTGATGGTTCCCAATTCGTGAAACTATTTGCGGACTCGCAATTCTACAGCTGTACATCATCCTCTCCCTATGTCCCACGTCACACGTCGCACGGCGCATGGCTCAGCGCATTGGTCGCGCATTGATCGCGTATCGCTAATTTCCCCGCGCAGTGCCCCGATTGATGTCCCAGCTGTTCGAGTCCGAAATCTTCATTCAGATCGGCGATCGTCACTTCCAGATCCCCCGCGACATCTTCTCCGGCCCAGGCGATTCCCCCAATTTCTTTACACTCGGCTTCGGCGCCTTCTTCGCCTCTCCCTCAGAGGTCTTCCCGGGCCTCGATCGCCAGGGTCTTCTCCGTCCACCTGCCATCACACCCCCGAGCGTTCCAAACCGATCAGCCGAGGTTTTTGCCGACCTCTTACATATTCTACGTGGCTATCCATTGCATATCCGGGATGAGGACCATCGCGCGGAACTTCTGCGCGATTGTCGCTATTTCCACCTACATGGGGTCGAGCAGAAACTCATCCCCCATAAGCTCTCAACCAATCCCTTCACACAGCGCCCCGAGATCACCATTCGCCTAGAAGATGTACGGCCGTCCGGCATTCATTTCTTCCCCGATAAGCCTGCGTCTCCAATCCTAGGCTTAGTCGGGTACAGTCGTCCCCATATCGATGAAACACCAGCAGATCTGATCCTTCAAACTGGGGAGGACGCCGCGATCATTGATCGCATGGGTTCAGTTCTCACGGTGGACTTTCTGGGAAACTTCAAATCACGCATGACCAACTTGCTACAGGTAGTGGGTAAGAAAATCAACTTGTCGGACCCGCAGCTGCTCGGCGGGATGCCTCTGAAAGTTCGGCTTGGTCGGGAAGTGGATTTGAATGTCGATGGCGAGAATGATCCCCAGTTTGCAATGGTTCTAGCTGGACTCCAGGATGATGAGTCGGAACCTCCAGCCAAACGCCAACGCTCCGAAAATCCCGCCGGGGCGCGCTGGCTGGTTCGCAATGGCCAATGGAAATTACAGCTCCAACCGAATGGCGAAAATGGACTTGAGATCGTCCTGTTCGCCATCAAGCTGGATCTCTACACGAATCAAAGGGTTCACAATCGGGCTCGACAATTCCTCTGAGCAGAGTGCATTCTCCACGTGCAACTGATGTTGATATGTATTTAAGTGGAAGGCTCTATGATGCACGTGCAAGCAACTGATTGTCATTATTATTGATTATTTTCAATCGGAGAACCCCTCCCAATCATCGCTTTCCTCGCCTTCATCATCGCATGGGCCACCAGTTTCGTCGCGGGCCGGTTTTACTTCTTTGGCTTGTGCAGACTTCCCAGCGTGAGAATCTTCATCTTCATCTTCATTGCCTTCACGCACAAATCCCGCGACAAAGAAACCGCCTACTCCTTCTGCATCGCCGGTCCAGCAGCGTAAGCAGGCTTCGAGTGCTTCATCAGGTAGATCGACCTCCATAAGGGTCTCAAGATTTCCACCTGTTTCCTCATTCGGCCGGTCTCGTCGTACACCGCGATGTTTCCACTTGCGCAGGCCTTCTGGCTGCTCGTCACGTCGCAGAAGCCGCCAGTGGCGCCGTTGTGCGACTTCCGATGCTAAGACCCGGGCCACAACCGCCTCATTCTCCATCAGATGGATCGAACAGGTACTGTATGTGACATGTGTGGCAGCGGGGAAGCTCAGAGCATGCTCCACAATGCGCGCTTGAAGGTTGGACAGTTTTGTGAGCCGATCATGATCCATGACCCCATCAGGCATATCGTTTTCATCCGACGGTGACGCGCTGGGTGCTCCCACCGTGACCTTGGACTTGTCGCTCGCATCTTCCTCGTCATCGGCTTGGCGTTTACGCTTCTTGCCTTGTGACTTGCCTTGGATGATTTTGGCCTTGGGAAGCGTGAGTTCTGGAACATCATCTCGACCAATGATACCACTGCCGGAACAGCTAGGGTCTAGCAACAAACCCGACACTTCCTGAAACCTCTCTTCCTGAGGATCCAGAGCTAGGAAATCTTGACCCTGCAGCACCGTCACCATAGAGTCGGCGCCAGCCAGGGAAACCATCTTATGTAATGTCTTTGAGCGTACCTTTGACGCATCCATAGAATATATAAGTTTTCGAGACTTTTGCTTCTGCTTCGCGACGAGCGAAGCCATGTGCGTAGTTTTATTTCCCGGGGCAGCGCATCCATCAACAAGATCCCCTGTCCATGGATCCTCTGGGCCTCTATCCCCTAGCAAGAGATAAGCCGGAAAACATGAGGCCTTGTCCTGCAGAATAATTTCTCCATTTTTATAGGCGGATGATGAAGTGAAATCCGCGCCGTAGGGCACCGCCACGAGATCTGGGATATGTGGATCGTGATATAAGAGCTTCTGCTTTGGTTGACCCTCCTCCGGCGGCGCCAATTCCGTCAATGAGTCCACTCGGCGATAATCAGCGAATGTCGTACGGAGTTGATCGGCCAGGGTACTCCGGATATTATTTACGCGCACCCATCTTGGGTAAACAAAGTGCGACAGGCCATCTGCTTCGCGCTTCTGTCGTAGAATCGTCGTCTTAAGTTGTTCTACCGAACCGCAGCCGCGGCGGACTCGGGCCTTGGTAAACTCTGCCTTTAATCGGACCTTGTGACGTTCTACCGCTTGTCGTAGTGGGTGGGTAGCCGGCGCAGCAATTCCTTTTTTCGCGAGAAGATGATCATGGACGAGAAGGAGGGCGAGAAGAGGATTGAGCTAAGTTGATGTATTTGTCAGTCGACGGGATTCGTGAGGAAAAGAAAAATAGAAAGAACCCGATATGGAAAAGGTCTGTCATGTTCAGATTCCAGCTCACTCACCTTGCGCTCAAGACTTAGAATATCCGCCTTCTCAATCACCTCAGTGAGGACGGTATCCCATTTGGAAGCCTCAATGATGAGAGCATAGATTTGGGCTGGAGAAGCGCGGAGGTTGCGCGCGCTGTAGATTCGAGATTTAAAAGAGCCACCAGAGGCCGGTGCGGTCAAGATGGCGACCGCATCAAAGTAGAGGGACATTTAAAGGGTCAGAAATGCCAATTGATTCCAAGTGGGGGAATCTTGCAGTGGTTGAAATAGTTGAATGCTAAATAAATTCAATAAATTTTGAGCATCGAGATCGATGTTTGACTTGTTTGCACTGGGACACTACTAACTAAGAACTAATCAGCCAACTAACAATTGACAACTAACAACTATTTAACTAATTGAAGCAGCACAAGAATAAACTTGAAGAGCGCTATATTATTTGAATCTGAATGGACTTAGAATGATTCTTTAAATGTATTGTTTCTTGACTCTGGAATATACATAATACAGTACCATCTACGTTCGATCTAATGTGGTTTAGTAGTAAACTGCTAGCTGCTATTCCTGATTAGTCGACGGAGTACAACTCGAGCATCTCTTCTCCTCATTCAACTCCCCAACTCCCACTGCCTCTCATTTCTGTTCTCCCTCCCCAAATTGAAATGTCTCAATCAACCCTCATCACTTCAATGCAGCCTCCCCCAGGCCCACATCTCGTCTTACCAACAGTCACACCAAACCCCAACCCATTAGTCTTCAACGATGCAATGAAAGTCCGTATGCACGTGTTTGTAACCGAACAAAAATGCTCTGCAGACGCCGAAATCGACTCCGACGACGCCCGCAGCTGGCACTGGGTCCTCAGTGAACCCTCCACTAATAATCCCATTGCCGTAATTCGTCTCGTACCACCTCCACAACCACCGCACGAGCATCTCACACATCCAGAGTCTAGCTCTCAACTCCCTCAATATGACTGGGCGCACGAGCCATGTATCAAATTGACTCGTGTCGCCGTGATGCCAGAATACCGGGGGAGAGGACTCGGACGAGAGCTGGTTGAAACGGCCCTGGCCTGGGCCGCTGCACATGCAAGTGAGATCGATGCGGCGATACAACGAGAGGTGGAGAGCCCCGCACTGAAGAATGATGAGCTTGGACCATTCAAGTGGAACGGGTTGGTGCTGGTGCATGCGCAAGTCGATGTCGAGCAGATGTACCAACGACTTGGATTTGAAACAGATGATTCATTGGGGAAATGGGACGAGGAAGGGATCGAGCATGTGGGAATGTTCAAGCGGATTCCTTTGGGTAAGCAGTGAATATTCTATCTTATGATACGCTACAGTGGAGTGCAGTGAAATCAGCAATAGGAATCAATTAACTGGACTAGACATCGAATGATGAGCTGGATCACCAGCGGATCAGATACCAGTAAAAAACAAACAAAGTCGCCACTCGCGAGAAGATATGACGGGGTATCCTGATCTGAAAACATGAACATAAACCATAAAACAACAACCATAACCATAACCAGAAACAAGGCAAGCTAGATGCGACAATCCTCTCTATTTGGGCGAGGAGTCAGACAGCCCATCCCAAATCCAAATCCAGGCCAACCAGGCGAAAAGAAACATGATGGGGAAAAAATATGCCCAGGCCAAAACTCCGTACCATGCCGCATATCAAAACAGACGTCGACAGTCCAGACTGTCAGGCCGATTCAGAAGTTGAAGAGAAAGAGAAAAATAAGGCAAAGGCGAGAGATAGATGTCGAAGTGAAAATTCACTGCCACAGGCCAGCTGATAGCAGAAGTAGAAGCAAGAAGCAATTAGAAAGTGCTCCAGTTCCAATCGCGGGGAACGCTGGCCGCAATCTCAGCAGTCTGGCCGAGATTGGCCTTGAGGGCAGCACCGCGGACCTCTTCGCTGGAGGAAAGGTCTTCAGTGTGCTCGGTCTCGCATTCGCCGTTCTTCGCATCCATGGAATTTTGGATCTTGCTCAAGCGGTTGGTGCGAGTCTCTTCCCAACGCTGGTATGCGCTCCAGCAGAGGTCACAGGCTCGGGAAGATACACCGTCAGGGTGGAAGCGAGCATGTTGGTCAAGGGGAACCATGTGCGGGGTGTGAGAAGAGCAAAAGACGTGGCCGCAATGGCGGCAATGGTGGCGACGTAGGAAGAGACCGAAAGAAGAGCGGCAAGTTGGTGAATCACAGTTGGAAGAAGCAGAATCGGCCTGCGATTGTCAGTATATATTCAGAGGAATGTATAAGGTGTGATGTGATGTGTGATGTAGGACAGAACTGGGGTGAGCACGCCATCGCATGACGAGCGCGCATACGACATTTCGAGCGGCGCATACGCCATATGTCGTCCAGTCTTGGGGGAATATATAAAGGTGCAAAGAGCCATGTTTATGGATCCAAAGAATTGGTTTATTTTATAAACTCACCTTCCAGTGGTCCCGAGTTGGATGACCGGTTACTTCACCGAGGGATTCAGTCTTCATCCACTCGTTCTCGGCGGATTTGCTGATACCACTCGACTTGCTCTCCATAGTGGAACGACGGCTAATAGGCTCGACGTCTTCATTCAGGCTATCGAGAGAACCATGCGCACTTCGGGGTGGGGTGATAGGGGAGGATTTCTGGGGGCGCTCTGTCGGGCGCAGAGCAGCGGGGACGTAAAGAGGGCCCTTGGGAGGACGCAACTGGCGTGACTGAAGAGGCAGTTGGTGCAGCGAAGCAGTGGTCAAACGGGGAGAAGTGGGCGAGTTATTTGAGGGAGTAGTAGTGGAAGAGCTGGTAGGAGAAGGGTGGCCGTAGACGGAGATTTGGTTGGTACCGGGGTTGGTAGCAGTGACAACGTGAGTGGCCATTTCGGAGAGAAGAGAGAGGTAATTGAGTGGAGAGGTAGAGAGGGAGGTGGGAGTTGTTTAAGTGGGAGGTGGTGAGGTGAGAGTGAACAAGTTTGTTGTTGATCAGAGTGAAGTCACAGAGAGAAGAGAATCCGGGCACACGAGCACTTAAGGAAAGGAGAGCCAGCCATAAGTGGTGATGTCGAGGGGCAAAGCGAAGGCAAACGCAAGCGCGGTGAATGGCCGAGCAAAGTGGAGACGGGACGTTGCGGATCCGTTGGAGATGCCGATCGAGTAAAATAGTAATAGTGATAGTACAGAGTATTTGTGAGAGTACAGAGTGGAAGTGTAGAAGTAGAGTGGAAGTGTGAAGAGAGAAGCAGAGATAGATATGGGAGATGGTGAGAGATGTGAGTGAAAGAAGGGAGAGAAGGGGTGATAATAAAAAGTGGCGGAGAGTCGGAGAGTTGGAGTACTTTGGACACACCGAGTGTTTGGTATGGTTGACCGCCAGTTCACAGTAGCAGTGTAGCAGGATATAGTATAGTATTATTAGTAGGTATATATTATACTACTCTGTACAAATAATCAGTACATTATTGTGTTCTTTATTGTGTACCTGTACTCAGACTGTCGAGTATAGAGTACTACTTTGGTTATTACTTGACTACTCCGTACTTCATCCTTCGGATGCTCCGTCACTCCACTTTGTACTCTCCCCAGTCCCACCGCCCCATCTGATCCGCTTGCCCGGGATCAGCTTTGCATGTTCCAGCAATCTTAGTACTGATAGTTGTATAGTATATATTATACTCTTCTATGTATTCTAGAGTAGTACTCTTCTCTATCTTATTCTTCTGGATATACTCTGTATACTATTCTATTCTCCTATTCTGACTGTTCTACTCTCTGCTGTTCTCCTCGGCTGCTTCTCAGCCGAAGGTTCACTAGCGTCAAGCACTGGCCAATCAAAATAAGGTGGCGTTATTGTCTTATCAATGGCCTCTGATTGGTGGAACTGGTGGTCCTTCCACCGGTTCGGGAACGCACGGGCCGTGTCTGTGGAGTATGGACCAATCATATTGTGCAGGTTGCAAACTCCTGCAGGAGAAACCGCGGAGGAGCGGGTTGCAGGCGGGTCGTGGAAGGATGCGGAAATCATCTGGAAGCATTCAGGCGTTGACCGAGTTGGAGTTGAACAGACGGAGTAGAGTACCTAATGTACCTAAATTTGAGAGTAACGTTTCACTTAAACATGAGAGGCTACATAGACTACTACTACTACTAGTAGACTAGTAGACTACTCCGTATACATACTACTCCATGCAGTAGTGCTTCCTGCTTAGTGGTCGGAATAGGCAACCGTTTGCATCGACTGTCTCCAACATCTAACAGCAGGCATACGGAGCATCATACTTGATGATCAAGTATGTACTTTTTTCTACAATGTACCTGTACATCCATCCATGTAAACCGTTTATGTATATTTATTTGGCCTATTTAGTCTCCGACTCATCTAATCCATGGCGTCATGACTTTGATCTCTAAGCCTACTGCAGTAAATGATATTCTTACTTCGACCTCTCCGAAAGTGTAATCTTGATCTAGATCTGCTGTCTGCCATCTGCCATCTACCATCTTCATTATCATTCGCCATTATCTCCATAAGATAACATCCAATTGTCTCAGACCACGCACGACATACCGACTACATAGCTGTCTTACAGGATGAGGCTCGCTGTCTTCAGTGCCAAATCCTATGATCGAGTCTACCTCGACGCCGGGCGCACGGCCTACCCCAATCTCCACATCGACTACCACACCTTCGCCCTCACCTCTGAGACCGTATCACTCGCTCACAATTGCGATGCCGTCTGCGTCTTTGTTAACGATACTCTCGATGAACCTGTCCTACGTGCCCTCCATGCCGCCGGTGTCCGCGCTATCCTTCTCCGTTGCGCCGGCTTCAACCACGTCCATCTCCCCACCGCCGAAGCTCTAAACCTTTTCGTTGCCAACGTCCCCGCATATTCTCCCGAAGCTGTCGCCGAATTTGCCGTTGCTCTTGTGCAAACCCTCAACCGTAAAACCCATCGCGCCTATAATCGTGTCCGTGAAGGCAACTTCAATATTGAAGGTCTCCTCGGATCCACCTTACACGGCAAGACGGTCGGTCTCATCGGGGTTGGCCGCATCGGGCTGGCCACCGCCCGCATCTTTCACGGCTTCGGTTGCCGGCTGTTGGCGCACGACCCTTTTGCCGGAGAGGACTTCCGCCACTATGGTTCTCTTGTCGATCTAGAGACTTTACTTAGAGAGAGCGAGATCGTCAGTCTACATTGTCCTTTAACAGAGGGCACTCGGCACCTCATTAATACTGATACTCTGTCAATCATTCGTCCCGGTGCTATGCTGGTCAATACCTCACGTGGAGGTCTCATCGATAGTACAGCGGTCATTGAAGCCCTCAAAACAAACCGTCTAAGTGGATTAGCGCTAGACGTTTATGAAGCCGAGAGTGAATTATTCTATAATGACCACTCCGGTGAGATTATCCACGACGACGTGTTAATGCGGCTGATGACTTTCCCGAATGTACTAGTCTGTGGTCATCAGGGATTCTTCACCCGGGAGGCCTTGACTGAAATTGCCGGCGTCACGTTGGGCAATTTGGATGATTTTGCGAATGCGCGCTCTTGTTCAAATTCCCTCGTCTCTCATGGTCATGTCTTGGTGAAAGAGGATACTGCCCCGGTGCGCTTGTAGTTTGGTCAGGTGGCTGGTCTGTTCAGTGGAGACAAATAATCTATTCACGGTAAGGTCGGATGCGTAGTGTTTCATCTAGCCGCTGAGGTGTTTGGGTCGGTGTTCGATTTGGGAATTACTGAATAAGTATGGAGTAATCTGTATTCGGTTCATTATGAGGATGATAATAAGAGAAGATAATTTAATAACGATAGTATAATAAGCTCATTTCAATCAAGCAGAAGCGCTGGGTGTCATCTCAAGGGTATCGTCATCGTCGCCCAGTCTTGTAGGGTATTCATATAAACATCAAATTAGATCCAACCAATAACAAATTCACTGCGAAACTTCTAGACAGCTCCTTGCACTGAGTGCAGCTACTGTCTCAATGGTCGCGTGCATTGGAATTGCTGGCGAATGGCTAGCCAAGCTCGAGGAAGTAGCCGGTTGCCATGCACAATCAGCGGCACCACTGCAATCAACCACATCCCATAGACAGTTGCCACTGCCAACATCAGTTGAAGCTGCTCTAATGTAGACGCAAGGACACTGGGTCGTGGGGGTCTCTGGCCATGGGACTCTTGATCAGTTTGCACCAAAGCATCGGCCATTTGCCATGCCGCACGACGATTGATCTTCTCCCAGGTCGTATCATCTGCAAATTGGCGGGCCGCGACAGACAAAGTACTTCGGAGTTCTGTGTCATGTGCTAAGCGACGGGTCAAGGAAGTAAATTGCTCAATATCATTTGGTGGAACAAGATACCCAGTCTGACCATGGATAATAATATCCGATGGCCCGCCTTGATCGCGCGCAACAACAGGTATCCCACTCGCCATAGCTTCGAGCACAACAAGACCGAATGTCTCCGTGATAGAGCAATGCAAGAAGAGATCAGCCGATGCGTAAGCGCGAGCCAAAGCAGCACCCGTCAGGAATCCGGTGAAGACAACATGACGACGGACTGGATCAAAGAGTCGCTGCACCCGACTCTCGACAACTGGGTTCCGATTCCCGCCCACGATGAGCAGTTTAAACGGTACTTTATCCGAGGCAAGACGCATCGCGACCTGCGCGAGGAACTCGAATCCTTTCTCCGGGGCAATACGACAAACACAGAGGAGAATGATCTCGCCATTGGGGGCAATTTCGCGACGAAAGCCTTCATCGCGTTGAGTTGGCGTGAAGAGAGTTGTATCGACTCCACGACCGAGCTGGACTAGTCGATTCACTGGAGCACCAGCTCCTTCGAGGTAGTTTCGGATCGCAGAGCATGGGTAGAATATCGTACGCACTGCGCTTGTACGAAAGAGAAACCCTTGTACGGTAGCTAGTAGCCAGACACCGAAGCGGTCGAGTGGGGAAGGAAGCATAATCTCTGAATAGGCAGAGAGGTCCGTTTGAAAGTTAAGCAGCACTGGAGGTGGAGAGCGTAACTGGCGAATTTGCAACAGCATCTGGAACCCTAGAGAGGCTGGGCTGGCGAGATATATCAGGTCAGGTTGAAAGGCTTGTCGGTAAACCTGTTCCAGGTGGAATGGATACACGACTGTGAGATCCGGATTGTAAGGCAAAGCGCAGCCAGGTAGGCGACGTTCTCCGAGAGCTTTAATATATGCTTGTGATTGTTTGGCAGCATCGCCTTTGAAATCGGGCGCGACGAGGATGAGATCGACGCCATGGTCGCATAGGTACTCGACAAGACTGCGCGTAGTGCGACTGACCCCATTAACGGGACCCCAGGACTCGGTGGCCAGGAGAATCTTCTTGCCTCGAAGAACACTAGGGAATTTATCGCGTTGCGACTGCGGAACTGGTGGCATCGTCGTAGATGGAATCGATAGTAGCGGTGCAGAGTCCATAATGGAGACAGTACTACACTAACAGCAGTGACAATGGGGAGAGGGGAGACATGGATACCATATATCCTTTTGATCACGGAGAATACCATTCCACAATGGCCCTCCATCTTTCATTCCGCTCGGTCATTTTTTCACTTTGAAAGGACGCAAACTTGCAAGTAGAAAAGTTGACTAGGGCGATCGCCCGCACGTGCCACGAGCGGCCGCTGAGGATTGTCGCTTGGCGGCCAGTCGCATTGCAGCGGGCGGCGCGTGGGCAAAAGGGAAGATTGACTGGACTCGACGTGATTTGATTCGCTTTGATCAGGAGGAGAAATTAAAGCTTGAAGAGTGTTGAATGTTTGCGTTTGGAGGTGGTTTGGTTGATCAGACCCTATTTGATCCTGGCCATGTGCAGAATACCCGATCTATACTCCTTACAAGGGTGGAGATGGGTATATACCCACCTTGGGGGGTAAGGAAGTATAGATCGAGTATGAATATGAGCCGGTTTCACTTCTTTTAATCAATCATACACCCCTTGCTAACCATGGCAGATATCACAGACACGACCGACTCGATGGCTCCTGTCTCAGAGGTTCCTTCGAGCAGTCCGAACTCGGCCTCATCGTATCTTACCAACTTGACCACCCCCGGCGCAAGTCCACTTTTTCGGCCAACCCAGGAAGATAAACCCAGGCTGTTTCAGGGTCACATTCACCGCCAGAGAAACGAAGCGATACAGAATATATGCGTCGTGGGTGCAGGATATGTGGGTAAGCGACGCTATCCCTTTGAAGAATCAACCAACACAAAGTTGACCAAGACAAACAGGAGGTCCCACGGCTGCTGTACTGGCTCTTCATCATCCCGAGATCACTTTAGAAGTTTTGGATAAGGATCGAAAGCGGATTCAGAGATGGCAGTCCTCTCATCTACCCGTGCATGAGCCTGGACTGGATACCGTTGTTCGCATTGTCCGCGACGGAGCCGAGATCGAAGAAGAAGAATCAAGCCTTTCCCTTTCATTAACCCCGAGAAAGCGGAACCCAAATCTCTTCTTCACTTGTGACACTGTGCATGCAATTTCTCGGGCTGATATGATCTTCATGGCTGTCAACACTCCAACTAAAATGTTTGGTGTTGGGGCCGGCAGTGCAACTAACATGACCGTCTTTGATGGAGCGATGCGCGAAGTCGCAGTCCATGCGAAACCTGGAGCTATAATCGTGGAAAAAAGCACAGTACCTGGAGGCACTGCGGATCGTGTTCGCAAAATGGTAATCATCACTCTACACTGCCATGGCGAGCCCTCTTTTTCTAACCCTCATCCAGCTAGCCACTTTGCGACCAGGAGTGCCCTTTGAGGTGCTCTCCAATCCTGAATTCCTCGCAGAAGGTTCCGCCGTCAAGAATTTGATTACGCCGGACCGTATCTTGATCGGATCTGCCCCGACTCCCTCCGGTCGTCAAGCAGCCCAAGCTCTCACTAATATTTATGCTGCCTGGGTACCTCGCGCCCGGATTCTAGAAACCAAGGCATGGTCTTCAGAGCTGGCCAAACTCGTTGCAAATGCCATGCTTGCACAGCGCATCAGCAGTATCAATGCGATCAGCGCAACCTGCGAAAAGACAGGCGCAGATGTCAACGAAATATCTGATGCGATCGGTCGCGACATTCGAATTGGACCTCATTTCCTGAAAGCTGGGCTAGGTTGGGGAGGGTCCTGTTTTCGGAAGGACATAGCCAGTATTTGCTGGATCTGTGATTCACTGGGTTTGAAGGATGAGGCCCACTACTGGCAACAGATCATCGTTATTAACGAACGACAAAGACAGAGATTCGCACGAAGGGTGATTGATCGCTTCGACGGGAATTTGGTCGGACGCAAACTGGCCATTCTTGGATTTGCCTTTAAAAAGAACACGGGTGATACTCGAGAGTCGTTGGCAGTTGACGTGATTCGCTTACTTCTCGAAGAACGCCCTGAAGAAATCGCTATCTTCGATCCATATTGTCGTGAAGAGGATATTTGGCGTGAGTTGGAGCCTGTCATTTCGGGTATATCGCGTGGGGACGCGTCCATCAAGATCCACGCCGATCCGTATCTCGCCTGCTCGAATGCACATGCTGTGCTGGTATTGACTGATTGTGATCAATTCCGTACACCGAAGAAATCATCTTCAGTGGACTCTCAAGATTCCGATTCACTGGAAGCATTGTGTGCTCACAACCAGCGGGCCGACACTTGGAACCACGCGGGCGTAGTGTATCAACTCATGCCACAAGCTGAGTGCGCTGCAGATTGTCGTGACTGCCATACGATCATGGCGCCGAAGATGGAAATCATTGAGTGGCCTCGTATCGCGTACAATATGGCTGAGCCAAAGTGGGTGTTTGATGGTCGAGGAGTGTTGGACGCGCAGTTGGAGAAGTTGGGCTTGCGGTTAGACGCGGTCGGCCGAGCACGCGAGTAGACAGACTGCAATTAACCTTAATTAAGTATATTTTGTAAATATAGTATGTTTTGTAGTACTATTTAGTGTTGAATGTTCATTTAATAAATTAAGAGTCAGTCAGTTATTTTATGCAATTCTTGGGGGAATTACTTACTAATGTAGTAGTAATTGGTGAGATATATTACTACCTAGTAAGTCCTAGTTTCAACTTCCAATGACTTTTGATGAGCCACTGGCTATAATGCTTGAAAAGCATTCCAATTCTAGTTAATTACTGGTTTCAATCAAGTACTACTTGAAGTGCAAAGTACTAGTAGTACTTTGTACTTCCGCTCAAATCGACTTGCTAAATGAAATGCGGGGATGATAGTATCAACACGGAACTGAGCCGGCTGGTCTTTACATCCCCGGATTCCTGGCCATCCACAAATAGTTGCATCTGATCAGCCACTTGTTATGTATACCTAGGTACAGATAATCTTTCTAAGTTCTGAACAGCAATGGTTGCGGATTCGCACCTGAAGGTACCACCTGACAACCTATTGGAATATATTCAATGCATTATTGCTAGTTCAAAGACCATACATTATGGTCTGAAACGGCCTGTTCCGGGTCATACCAGAGAGTCTTCATGAAGCGATAAGAATTTACCAATAAAGTGCTGCCCTCTGATTCTCAGCCACCTGGCATTCATGAGGCTATCTCAATGTATCTTTCTTCCCCTCACGGACGCGGGCCGGCTCCGTGGGGTTGGGGTTACCAGCTTTAAACAACTGCGCTGGATAACAGGCTTCAAAAGGCATAATTGGATATTAAAATATTCCTGCTGTAGCCGGGGTTATCCTATCAGATAATTCATGTTTCCAAGGGTTTATAAATTCCCCACATTTCACCGGTCAGGAGAATTCGGCGCCATTGCAATCAACATGGATGACGAAAAGAAATACGAGTTAACAAACATTCCTAGTGTCTCAGAGGGACAAATAGGCCAGAAGGTCTCCGATAGTCCTCCAAGTTCCAATGTCATACTGATTCAAGATGCAATCGAATCAATTGGTATGGGTCGGTACCAGTGGCAATTGATGGTTTCATGCGGATTTGGTTTTGTAGTCGATCAGGTATGAGTGAAAAGTTCTGAGAGTTGCTTGATTCTAACAGATATCTACAGATGCTTCTAGTTTCTATCAGCCTCGTGATGCCACAAGCGACAAAGGAATTTGCTCCACAATATGGCACTCTACTGTCCGCATCTCAGTATGCAGGCTTAGGAGTCGGCGCAGTAGCCTTCGGACTTCTGGCTGATCTTACCGGTCGACGCCTCGCATGGCAAACTTCAATATTTGGTGTTTCAATATTCACGGCAGTTTGCGCTTCCTCGCCAAGCTGGACTTTATTGAATGTATTCGTTGCCCTTGCCGCCGTTTTTGGCGGAGGAAATTGTCAGCCTTTCTCTTCATTTCTCTTCTACCTTGACGCTTTCATCATATCTTGTGATAAATTAACCATTAACTTGTCGCAAGCCGACTCGAAATTATCTTCATCCGCAAATTCCTTAAGTTCAAAGTCTAACGATTGAAAATCTAGTGGCGATTGATCTCACGGTGCTGGCGGAAAGCTTGCCTCGCAAATGGGGATTTCTGCTGACCAGCGTCGCATGTCTATGGGGACTAGGGAGTACAATCACCGGTCTCATTGGTAAAATAAACATTAGTTGCCAAAAACCTTTTATCAAAGCTGACAATGGTAGCTTGGCCGCTTGTAGTGAATTTCTGCTGCCCGCAGGGCGCTACGCCATCGACATGCCAGAAATCTGACAATATGGGGTGGCGATACCTTTATATCATTCTGGGTGTGCTTTGCTTCATAATGTCCATACTCCGTTCATTCACTCTTCGAATGGCCGAGTCTCCGAAATGGCTGGTGTTGAATGGCAAAAGAGACGAAGCAGTCACATCTATCAATACCATCAGCCGCATCAACAATTCGACGTACAGAATGTCTTCATCCCAGCTCCGTGAAGAAGAAATTGAAGACAAAAGGTCAATGAGAACAACCATTCATATGATAACAGACCTCTTCCGGGGAAAGCATCAAGCGCGATCTATGATCTGCCTTATCGTGATTTGGCTGCTTGTTGGCATAGCGTATTTATTTCACCAATTATCAGCCTGAAACTCGTGGAAAATCTGACGATTTCAGGTATCCGGTATACATTGTCTTCTTAGCTTACTACCTCGAGGCGCATGGTGCAAATATCGGTGACGGAAGCGTTTACCAAACTTACCGCGACTGGTCGATCTCTTCGGTGGTTGGAATTTTCGGTCCTATACTAAGTACTTACCTTGTCCGACTACCAGCTCTTGGTCGCCGTCGTACTATCAGTTTGACGGCTTGTGCATGTGCAATATTTGCCGGCGCATTCACCACCGTTAAGAATGAGGCCCAAAATGTGGGTCTATCGTCTATGGTTAATTTTTTCCTGAACGCCATGTATGGTGTTATTTATGGGTTAGTGGATTCCTCGTAATGGGTCGCATGTCCCGAGTTTTGACTTGATTTAGGTATACTCCCGAAGTGATGCCAGATAAGTACAGGGCCATCGGGTGTGGTATGGCATTGGCCTGTGGACGCGTCGCGTCGCTCGCATCGCCATTTATCGCTACATGGGGAAATGTTTATTCTTCAGTCCCAATATTCGTATGTTGCGGTTTGTTTGTATGTATTGGTATCGTCTCTTTGATTTTGCCATTCGAGCCTCAGGATATCATCACTGTTGATTGAGAAACGATTTTTCTTTTGAGAAGCAACTCCACTAGGTGCTCATGAGTACTAACCACTTGGCTTTTGATGTCGACCAAATACAATGGCGGACATGGGACTTTTTGAGGAAGTTGCATGGTTTTAAATTAGTTCAACACGCATTGAATTTATGATACGAAGAGTTCTTACGTTCCGTGTTTGAGATTCTCCTCTACATGATAGGAGATGTAGTATTTTGTGAAATCTGGCTGCTTTTCTAGTCCTATATTGGGCAACTTTCCCCCGACAACTAAAGTTTAGAACTCTTAGATGCATTTGGTTGCAAAGAAATGTTTGCCTCCTGCCACCACGGGAAATTGGGAGAACTGTTTGCTCGCGGATCCGACTCAAACTGTGCCTTTCGTTTCTCTAGGAATGAGCCCACACCCTCTTTATAGTCGCGCTGGCCGACCATATGATGGAAAACACGCGATTCCAGTAAGTGTGCCTCCTCAGGAGAGCTCGGACCTTCCCACATCAAAGCGCGACTCATTGATGATGCAAGAGAACTCACATTCTCGGCGATATCTTCCGCCAACTCCAATGCGCGTGGTAGTACCTGGCTTGCATCCGGAAGAGCCTCCGTGAAGAGATCACCAAAATACTTCGCCTGTGGAGGATAGACACCACCTGTTGTGATCAAATGCATTGCCTTAGAGAATCCCACCAGACGAGGTAAAAAGTAAGATGCGCAAGATTCAATAGTCAGGCCACGCCGGGTGAAAACAAACCCATACTTGCTTTTTTCATGGCAGATTCTAGTTGATGTTAGAATGGAATCATCATCGATCATCTGATGACTTCCAAATCAAAGAGCTTACCGGATTGCAGCTGGCAGAGTCATTGTCATACCAACGCCCACCGCAGAGCCCTGGAGCGCGACGATGGTGGGTTTGTGACATCGATGCATCGCGAGCGCGACTCGACCCCCGCTGATGAACCTGGTCAGCACTTTCACGCACATTGACACAAAAATATTCAATCGCATACATATCGCGAAAGTCAACAGCTTTACCACCGCCATCTCCAAACCCAATCTCAAGGTCAGATCCAGCGCAGAACATTCTCCCAGCTCCAGTAAGCACGATGGCTTTGACTCGAGGATCGACATGAAACAAGTTGAACGCCTGTGCCAGGCTAGATGCCATTTGTGGAGTGAATGCATTGTTCTTCTCAGGTCGATTTAGTGTGATAACAATGACTGGCGTGACGGAAGGTGAACCAAGAGGATGGTGGGAGAGCTTGATATGCGTCAGCTCGAGTGCTTCATACGACGCAGGGAGATCTATGGAAGTGGTCGACATTTTGCTGATTTTGTTGTGGCTGGCTCACTGATGGTGACGAGATGCTTGCGCATGGCTTTTTGTATCATAGCGATCCAAAGCCCATGCAGACTTGATCCATACCCCGAGTGTTTAGACGAGGTGTTGATCGGTTCCAAATGCCTCGGCTATCGAGGTCGATCAGCTCGGATCCGCGGGTGCGTGTGGAGAGGTTGACACATGTGGGTATGAGGATATCCGGGAGAAGGAATTACATTCAAGCTTGGGAAAAACATAATTTTCGTCCTGATCAAAAATTATATCTTACTAGGAGCCAGGGTTTTTTTCGCAGTGAGTTGAAATGCATTCCATTGCTAATACCATACGTGCGACTCGTGTATTAGCCGAGGTAATTGTGGAACAGGTACCAACAAATCTAGGTGTTAGACGATCAAAGGGGTGTCTGCTAGTGGAGGCGGATAGTATAATGAGCTAGAAAAGATATTCCTATATGCATACAACTAACCTCTATTCTATTTCTTCGGCGAAAAATTGACGGGTTTGTATAATTTGAGAGTACTACTCTTAGTAGAACGCAAACTTAGTACCTCCGCTAACGGGCACCATTTGGGTCGTGAGAACTGTGAGATAGAGAAAACCCGGGAACATGTCTTTGTTGATTTTTCATCACGTATTAAGTTATATTTTTCACACAGGAAATCCTCTTTAGGAAAGCGTACCTTTTAAAGAAAAAGGCGTCGGCCTGAGGCATACACGGGAACTGGTGAGGTCATCGATTCAGGTAATACTTCTGGAATAGATTTTGTATTCGTTTCGCGAGATTTTCTTTGAAAAGTACATATATTATTGCTTGCTGAGGTTTTATATAACATGAAAAGTTTTATCGGGCATCCCTTAGGGATCGGCTCCTACATAGTCCGCTTCATACAGATCTTCAGCTCTATCGTCGTTCTGGGCCTTACGGCGTGGGCTGTACAAGAGTCGAAAACACTGACAGTCATCTATTCATTGACAATTGTACGAGCCTACGAGACTGACAGGATGTTAAATATTCAATCAACTAATTTTTGGCAGGCAACGTCGACGTTGGTTATCATTTCTCTGTCAGTGACTGCAAGTTGTATCACCCGGCGGTACAGATGGCACATATTTCCTTTGCTGGGCACTGATTGTATATTCACATATCTGTAAGTAGGGTATGATTCATGTATTCCAAAAAAAATACACTAACCTCTATTTTATAGGTGGCTCACATCTTTTATCTTTTTGGCCCGTGATTTCAACCAAGTGAGATGCGAAATCATACTCTGGAATGGACAGACGGCTTGTGAAAGAAAGTATGCCGCGGAAGCATTTAGTTTTATTGCATTGTGAGTTTCCGACAGTCAGAGTTTCAAAAATGCCTTAGATTCCTTAAATCCATCGTTTCTAACGTCAGAGATAGTATCGCAACGCTAGTTGCAATGGTGCTTGAGATAACTTACATATATCGCAATAAAGGAAGTCAACCCCTATAAAATAGGAACTCTCGATTATTCCTCGACTTTTACTCTTTCATTGTAGCTAGTAATCATGGTCAAAAGGCTACGGTAGATCAACAGGATCCAGTTATGATACCAGCCTCGGACCCACAAGTCCTGAGAATCTCTGCCCAAATGTACGCAGTTTGGGTGCATTGATGGCAACTCAAATGAGAATAATCATGAAACCAATTCTGAAAACATGTCTCCCGTTAGTTTTTTGAGAAAAATAAGCGCACGAAGGCCCTTTCGCTCAATAAAACACCCTTTTCGACCAAAAGCCTTCTGATCACATAGGAGGTTGAATTTAAACCATTTAATTTTAAGCAATGGATTATTTTCAAGCATACGACTCCTGCAGATATAATATAGATAGATTGATAAATCCAAGGTGGATTCTTTTTTAACCTCGAAATGCGCGCAATGACTATCATTTCTTCTTGAGCCTCCCATGACAGATCGCTTGTCATTCCTCGCAACTTTTCATGTACCACTAACTACTGGTTAGCAATACATCATGTATGGGCGGCGCCATATAGAGAACATTGATTGTTACTAGCAATATATGGGAAGCTATAACAAGACAGGATAGACAAAATATAAGCGCCAAACTTTCAGCACAATCTACAGTATCTGCTGATTGGAGTGATTCTCCAATCCCAGAGCAGCATGCTCAACATGGCTCAGAGCGACACCTGGCATTTTGTAGATTGTACTTCTCTGCTGGCTCATAGGCAGCGGTAATCTGTTTTCGCAGTCGGTATAGACGAATATTGTTGTACCATCGAGCATACCGCCAGGTGCTCTCCGTAGATCCTCAACACACCAGTTATCTCGACCGACCATGTCACCCAGGCAGCGGCCCTGATCATACTGGCGCCAGTTTAGTCTTCCACTATAATGGTACATAGTCAGTATTTTTTATAGGAATAAAAATTCTCATCATTGAAGAGGACACTGACCACACGGTTCTCTTGATGGGCACCCAAGACCAATACCCGCATTGGCCTTCGTCGAGAGGGCTTGCTATAGACAAGCCCTCCGGTCCCACGTTGGCTGTGATAGTCGACTGCCACCCACCACTGACACCTGCATTCATGGCCTTCTCAAAAGTAGACCACATGTCTATATCATCGAAAGACCAAGTCATCTCTTTTGCCAAGTTGGAAATTTCACAAGGACCTTCGCACCATGCGCCCAAAGGGAACTCCTGGCCATAAACAAAACGAGTTGATTGTTGACAATACGCAACACAGAAATTCTCGGCTTCTATATTGTCACAAATCCCATGTGAGTTGACTTCATTCTTTGGCGGGCAAACATCATTCAGGTAATCGCGATAAAGAGTAGGCATGGCACCAGTGCCCGCGCATGGATCTTGTTTCGTGAGGCTTCCATTGCCAGTGGATGCGGATGTAGACTGCACGGATAGAAATAGGGCTATCAGAGTAATAGCTACCGGCATATTGGCAATTGTGATCAGAATGAAGAAAAAATCCGCGAAGAATCGCCAGAATTAGAGGGCTGGTCGCTGTTGTTTTGGCCCTGACCTAGTGTGTCACGGGAAACTTGATCATGCACTAACCTTAGGCTGAGCACGGTCCATACACTAGGGTATCACTAGTGAATATGAGCTAAACTAGTTGTAGAAGAGGGGCTCAGTCTGTTCAATCCCTGTTGGTTGGATCCACAGGCGGCTCGAAGGGCAGGGGCTAAGCAATCGGGGGCCAATTCTTAGCATGATCTAATTATCCTATGAGAGTATTGTTCAAATGTTGGTTTCAGAAAATAACGCGTTAATTGTGGAGAAAGTTTTACTTGCAGCATCTGCCTTCAGCCTTCAGCCTTGCGCCTAAGACTCGCATATACGATGCCTAAAAAAGACTCGGCTGGGGCCAAGCCTCCGGCCAGTAGAAGCTTGCTGTGCATAATCTGAAGAGGAACTTTTGATTGCAGGTATTGCATGAGTACAGATCTCTAAATTGCAGCTTTGTTTAGTGCCAGTCCAAGCCAGCAATCCTCGTAGTCCCTGTGAAAAATAATATGCCGCCTCTACTGATAAAATAATGAATGTCTTGATTGATTAGCTTGTATCATCGGCAGTTTCAGCTCTCCAGGTTACCCCAACAGAAACTAAGAGAAGTCAAAATCAGTTAAAATACTCCTGCTAGCGGGCACTTTCCGATCAATATTCCTTCTTCGTAGAGACTGGATCTCTCCTAGAGTAGATTGTAGGGGTCCGAAGGAAGACCCCCCTGTAGGTTGTGGATGTACTCCGTATGTAGCTCGCATTCGCTTACAGATAGTGCGACTGCCGATCACCAACGGATCGATACTATACGTTGAATACTGGGTCCAAAATTCACAAACGGAGGCTAGAGGAAGTAGATGCAGCTCACTACACAGACTATTTCCCGTGTCTTCCCAAGATTATCCCGATTTCCCAGTACTTAGCGGTTTCCATAGGGCGTTAGCTTGCTGTACCTAGACAAGCCCAAGTAATGGATCGGAATCTACAGGAATAGTAACACGATGGATTGGGTCCAAAACTGAATTGAAGGTCCATGAGGCTCAATCTGGCACATTCAAGTAGTCCGTATATTAGTCTGGTCTCTATAAATTGGCTCTTTGCCTTCGCAGTATAAGTCAGATATAGCAAATCGGTTCATATACGCCCGAGATGGTTTACTTGGGTTTTATTTCTCTTCTGCCAGTTTTGGCTGCAGCGGCACCGGCTACTCATGAACTCTCCCGAAGGGATGTCTGTATGTCCAAAAGCTGTCTTCCATTCCCTCGCTAGCTCTTCCATTAACTAGAGTTTGCTCATAGGTGATAGTGTTGGTCACTCACCATTGCTATACCATAGTTACAAAGCGAAAGACTGTCCTCCGAAGTACGAATTAAACTCAGATGGTATCTGCGATCATCTGGAGTTATCAAACCAATGTACAGCATTCTGCCAAATACGGACGGAGTTCAAGTATGGAAGGGAGGAGCCATGGGATCTGATATGCGATTCTTCTGCCGAATGCACATATACCATAATGAAAACCACAACTGTGACCAGGTCTTGGTCAGTCACTCCTGCTTTGATGACTGTCTTTAACATTGGTATCACGGGGGGATATTCCACAGCGAACGCCACTAGCACCTCAGCATCGTTTAAGGCGACTCTAGAGGATGGCCAATGCGGATATTTTACATGGGTTCCCATCGAGAAAGAAACCTGGTAAGCTCAGATACTGGCTTTATGTTATTTCTTTAGGATACAAGAAGCTGATGATCCCATCAAGTGGAACCCTCACACGAAGGGGTGATCAGTATACTTGTATTGGAGACACTCATACTACAGGAAATGTTTGCGCAACACAGTTACAGCGGAATAGAGATGGAACTTCAGCTGGAGTCACTGTATTTGTACTGTTTGATTGCGCCACTCACGCCCCATTACCCATGGACAAGCAGAAAAGCCCTATATACAAAATGCCTGGGGTCTCAGATCAACGGGCTGGCCAGTACGCTTATGCGAAGTCCCTGGGAAGACAGGCTGGCACTGCAAGTGGCTCTAATGCTGGTCCATACGTGCATCTCCAAGATGGCAGTGACTGCACCAGCAAAACTCTTGTTACCTGCTACGACTGGCCTGAGGACAAATGCTGTAAGTCAGGTATTTCTCAGAAGAATGCAGTTTACTTCGGAGGAAACACAGATACTCTAGTGAACTATCAGAACTGGATTTCAGATAATCCAAGTGGTGCCCCTGAAGAGTACTGCACAACGATCAAGGGCTCATCCCAAGCGGATGGGAAAGGAGATGGCGTTTGCGTGCCCGGCAAAGCAGGAACAGGAGGTGCTTCATGGTCGAAGATTGTGGGCTGCCCCTCTCTCGAGGCCTGCTCGGGGCCTGGGCGACGCTCTTTAGAGGCCAATGGAACACAGAGTGCAGCCGTGCAGCAGCCATCCAAATGCAAGGATCATGCTTTTGGTGATCATCTCGCCTATCCTGAGGAAGGTGGAGTCCTGGTCATTCCAGGGGAGTGGGTCGAGAAGTGGCATCACATACTTGCTGCTTTGCCTGCAACGAATGAGGCCCGTGTTGAGCAATTTGATAAGATGGGTGCGCTATATTACAGAACGGTGGCGGAATACTCGGAGTATCTTAATGAGGATGGTACTTCCAAGAACTAAGGAGCTATATTTCTTGGCTTTCTCATGGAGGAGTAATGGCGAACCGAAGTGCAGCCTAAGGGGAGATGTACTTTTCACCAGATACTCTCAGTTTATCACATACGAAAATTTAAGTAGCATAGTATTTATAAATATACGATTTGAAAACTTAAATGAAGACATTCAAATACCTCTATTGCCTCATATAATGTTTCAAAATTATTATTGTCGCTCGATAGGCTAGTAGTCTATTGAGTTCATAGCATCCCTTTATTAATTGTTTTTCACATTAAGTCGGACTTTAAAATCATGAATTCCAATTCATATTGAGATGAGATATTGGTGCCTTTTATAACCTAGTGATAGTCACAGGTGGCATAGAATAGGTATTCTTGCAGCAAATCAAAGCATATAATAAAAGCCTTCTAGGCCCTCAATAATAGTCTCTCCGCGAGCTGCTCTTTTATTCGCCTTTTCAAACCGAATCACCATTGCAACCGTAACGAATATAGTCAATGCGCAGCACCTGTTAACATCTCTCGTTAGCATCGAATTCTCATAATTGGTAATCAGACAGAAATTTTCAGCCGAAGAAATTCTCACACTAAACAGGCATAAAATCCAGGCATATACCTAGGCGCATCCTGGGAGCGGAATACTAGCGAGCCAGCAATACCCCCGATTCCCCCTGCTCCTATAATGTTTGCACTGCAAAATGACTGTTTCCATTTACCTCGAATATTGTTTGTTTGCCAAGTGATTATTGCAGGTAGATTTGAGTGTGTTCCGCCAGCTAACAAAAACATGCCGAAATACTGCACTCCCGGGATCTCCACCCACGCCAAAATGCAGACTCCCACCACGGTCTGTAAGGCATTGTAAATGATGATGGGGCTTCGCATTTGAGTTTTGCCGCCAATCCAACCTTGAATGCACATCTGAAGGCATGCAAACATGTAGGGTGGTGTACTTAAGGCTTGCGACTCAATAAGACTGAATTTCATTCCATTGTTCAATATAATTGGCATAAAGAAGGCAATGGCGTAGATCACCGCACTCATACTTCTGTTAGTATAGTTAGCAGCTAGGATAGGAAACTGAGCGAATGAAAAGGTTATTACAGATAGCTTAGCCCAAACCCCCAGATATCAATATCTAAAGCCGGTTTGAAAAACTTTTTGAGCTCAAAGGAGTCTTCCTCTTCGTTGTCGTTTCGTTCGAGACCGATTCTGCCAATGACATATTCGGACTCTCTCTCTGTGAGAAACCTCCAGGTTTTATGAGCATCAGTAGGCATATTGACCAAGATAGCAAATCCAGTAAAGGATACCGCGCAAGTCAGTAAGCCTTCCATAATAAAGATCCACCGCCACGCCCCGAGGCCTTGGATACCCTCCATTCGAGAAAAGGCGTATGCAAGTAATCCTGAAAAGGCGGCACCGAACAGACTAATAGTATAGAAAGTAGAGTAACGCGTTTGGATCTCAGCTGGCATGTGTGAGTGTCTTATGCGAATGAGATATTACATTAACATCATGGAAAAAGACTTTACCTCTGGTATACCACTGTGAAATAGTATATACGGCCCCAGGAAACAGTCCTGCCTCACAGATTCCGAGGAGTAGTCTGAGAGCAACCATAACTCGCCAATCATGGACGAATCCAAAACACTGAAGGATTGGTCAGCATCATCTGGGTAATATACCGTTTCAGAGAAAGTACACTACCAGCATAACTACTCCCCATAGGAGGGTGATTGTAGGTAGAAATATTCGTGGCCCGAGTTTGCGAACCACGATTGTTGTGGGGATCTGGAAGATAACGTAGGTAATGAAAAATACTAGAAGAATAACGGACTATACTGTCAGTTAAAAGTTAACTCAACGGCTGATCCTACTCACATAACGGACACCCTTAGTGAGATCTAGATCTTTGGACATGCTTGATAAAACGCAGGATTAGTCTTGGACAGGCGTGGTCACTGAAGCTCAATATTTTTGCTTACCCGGCAATAGCGGCATTTCCGATATTCGCTCTGTCTAAAAAGCTGGCTGCCAACATAAGACCGAGAGGGAAAACGATACGAATATCCACTTTGCGCATAACCTTCCGCTGCTCCTTGCGAGAAAACTCTTCTGCCGTTGAATATTGCTTTGGAATTTTTGAGAGGTCTTCCATCCCGGGAGATTCGGCAACTTCTTTCTTGTTTTCGTAATTCATTTTGAAAACTTGGTTGGAAAGTTTTTGTTTCTGAATTTTCTTTGGTTTGGAGAGGTTTTTCAACGATGAAACAAAACAAGTGAAAGAAAAATAGAGTAGCTCAATGAGAGGGTTGCGTACAAGTTGTTCTGGTTGCAAATTGAAAGTTCCTACACCAGAAACTATACTGACAATATTTCCCACTCATAATTGGAACAATTCCATCTTATCAGCCTTCGGCAGACTACTGGATGTACCTACTTCCTATGAATCTGGGGTTCGGTCCATTTTGCGGGGTTGCCGAAGGCTCGGCATTGCCGAGCCAGCCTACCGAGACAGGACCGAGTATACTATTATCTTGAAGATAATAACCTCGGTCGAGTGAATGTAGTTTGGCTGCAAGATACTTTATCATCCCTGGCAAAAAACTTATATATGAACAAATTTGCTTTTTTCCTCGGGTTACAGGTTCTAGTTGCAAGCTATTCACTCTGATCATTCACTTGTCAAAATTTTGAGCCTACTATGGACCCAAACAACAGCATCATTTCTCCTTCATTTGACGATCGTCAGGATTTCGAGGACTCCTCGCGTGGATATATCAACGACTTGAAACCTTGTATTATTCGTGGTCGCGATGGACGGGCTGTTTGGGACAATGACCAGTATTCTTTCCTCGAGGCCGACTGCCCGGGCACAGTGAATCCCAAGCTATGGCGACAGGCCCAACTCTGTTACAAGCAAGGTCTTTTTGAGGTCACAAAGGGAATTTATCAAGTCAGAGGATTCGATCTTTCCAACATGACCATGATAGAGGGTCAACATGGAGTTCTGATACTTGATCCACTCATTTCTGCGGAATGTGCCGCTGCAGCCCTGGCACTGTATCGCCAACACCGTGGCAATCGAAAAGTCACTGGTCTTATTTATTCCCATTCGCATGTCGACCACTTTGGTGGTGCTGCAGGGGTGCTTCCCTCTTATGGACAAACCGAAGGAATGTCTGGTGGACCGACGGCTACGATTCCAATCCTCGCGCCCGAACATTTCATGGACGAGGCGATCAGCGAAAACATTTTTGCAGGTCCAGCCATGCGACGCCGCGCTGCATACATGTTTGGCAATCGTCTCGTCAAAGGCCCCCAGGGCCAGGTCAGCTCTGGACTTGGCCTTACTAGTTCGAGCGGTACGACTGGTCTCATCCCCCCGAATCTCTATATCGAAAAGACAGGAGAGGAGCACATTCTAGACGGCGTGAGAATAGTCTTTCAAATGGTACCTGGCACAGAAGCACCGGCGGAAATCAATCTCTATTTTCCGGAGCAAAGGGCGCTATGTATCTCAGAATGCGCGACCCACTGCATGCACAACATAAGCACTCTCCGGGGTGCCCAAGTGCGGGATGCAAAGGCGTGGTCCAAGTACCTTGATGAAACCTTGGTCTTATTTAGCGACAAGTCCGATATCCTTTTTGCTAGCCATCACTGGCCGACATGGGGTCAGGAAAAGCTCATTCGTCTCATATCTGAGCAGCGTGATCTATATGCTTACCTCCATGACCAGACTTGCCGAATGATGAACCTCGGACTGACCGGCACTCAAATTGCCGAGAGAATCAGATTGCCTACCTCGTTGCAAAAGGCATGGCACATCCAGGGTTACTATGGCTCTGTCAGTCATAATGTGAAGGCCATATATCAGCGATACATGACCTGGTTTGATGGCAATCCGGCCCACTTGTGGCAGCACCCGCCAGAGGATGAAGGGAAAAGATATGTTGACTGCATGGGAGGCGTAAACAATCTTGTCTCAAAGGCTCTCGAGTACCGTGATAGTGGAGATCTCCGATTTGCGGCGACTTTACTTGACCACGCACTTTTCGCAGAGCCGACGCCAGCAGTTAGAGAAGCATTGGCCTCAGTATTTGAGAGACTGGGCTATGGGGCCGAGAATGCCATCTGGCGTAACTTCTACCTGACCCGCGCGCAAGATATCCGCGAGCATGAAGAATCTGTCCTTTCAAAAACGCCGGAAATTCAACAAGCAATCAATCCGTTGCTATCTGTCAGTGAGTGGTTAGATTGTATCTCGATTCAACTGGATGGCAGCCGGGTAGATGGCGAGAACATTACAATCGACATCTCGATGCCGGATGAAAAGTGTTGCTGGAGGTTATCCTTGAGCAATGGCGCTTTGACATATCGGAATTATTCTGAGGGGCAAGCAATTCACCCCAAAGCAGATTTGAGGCTTAATCTGAGAAAACCCCAATTAGCCGAGGTGCTCCAAGGCGATCTTGGTGTCATTGAGAAACCAGAGGGGGACATGAGCGTGCTATCCAAGCTTTTGGGGTTCTTGTTGATTCCAATTCGGGGACGCCCCAGATTGTAAGAGTTATTCGTTACCAAGTAAACACAATATGCACTGGATCGACTTTTTTTTAATGGTATAATGCTAGTTAGTGGGTAGTTTCGAGACTGGCAATAGATAGTTTTGGATTTGGGCCAATTCTCACTTGTTGATATAACTTGTACTCTAATAATACGGATTAACAGAGAGAAAGTCTCAACTACTGCCACTTGGAAAGTCCGTGAAGATTCAATAGGCGTTAAACCAGGACATAAAATCGACAGAGCCTCCCTCCCCCCGTTAACTTCAGCAGTTACTCCATCAACGCGTGGGGATGCTGACTAACCAACCCCGGCTTCCCCAGATTTCTGCACCCGCTGGCGTCCAATCCAAGTGCACTCACTCATCTGATCTGATCTGCACCTTCTTGCACATGAGAAGCTCATTTACGAGGGTTTATCATGGGACCATCGGCGGTATCGAAGAGAATCCCACGCGAGAGAGCGAAAATTGTGTGCAACCACTGCCACACACGAAAGGAATGTGCAAGCCCCAATCAGTTGGCATTTGGCGAAACTAATAGCCTGACAGGTACGATGCGACCTACAAATGCAGGTTTCAGGTATATGCAGCAATTGCAAAAGACGTCGACAGACATGCAAGTTAGTGATTCTGAATCTAATATCACTACCGGAAGCTCAGATTCAACTAGGGAATACAATGATAGCCCGACCCGTGTCACAAGCTATCGCAACTTGTCATCGTCCACTGCGAGCCCTGTTGGCTCAACTTGCGATATACAGAAAACCCTTAGCCAATCATCTTG
Organism: Penicillium sumatraense; assembly: GCA_020086695.1. Classification (NCBI taxonomy): domain Eukaryota; kingdom Fungi; phylum Ascomycota; class Eurotiomycetes; order Eurotiales; family Aspergillaceae; genus Penicillium; species Penicillium sumatraense. The sequence goes on along the minus strand of JAGIKU010002689.1, from coordinate 2,176,215 downwards.
CCAGAGCCACCAGGCTGTGATGGAGTCAGAGCAGCCCCATCCTACCCGTGGCCAATCTACCAGCACCAGGCCAAATATTGATCAATCCGGCTTCATAGGAGAGCTTTCTCTTATGTCGTCAAGTTCTTCTTCATCAGTTCCAGTCTCAATAATTTCGGATTCAGGATCCTTTCCAGCAGAGATTTGCCAGGAGATATTAAAGCTGACTAATGCTACATGTCTTCCCCCGTCATCCAAGATCAAAGTGTTCACGGACACATATTTCATACATCTTTATCATATTGCGCCTATAATTGATCGATCTGATATGGCTGTTGCAAATCCATCTATTTTATTACTGCAGGCAATGTGTCTGATAGGATCCCAGTTACGATACCCGAGGGACCAATCCCCAACACTTATGAGTGAATCTTACTACCTCAAGATCAAGACTCTAATATTCACAAAATACGAGAGCGACCATTTCGCTATTCTGAAAACACTATGTATCTTGTGCTTTTGGATTATAACTCCACCTGTGGTGGTGAGCCTGGATGCCTCCTACCATTGGCTCGGCGTGGCTGTCCGCCTGGCCTACCAGATAGGTCTTCATCGACAATCGAGTTATTCGAAATTATCCAACCCAGGAGCGGCCCGCCGCATCATGTGGTTTCTATTTGTGAGTTCCATCCTGATTTCAGTTGGTTATTCTAACTTTTCCCAGTCCGCAGATAAGCTACAAGCGGCAGCATTTGGACGGCCTATCTTCTTAGCATCGCAGGGAATTGACTTGCTACCCTTGGGACATGAAGATTTTGAAAGCGCAGACACCAAGTCTGAAATATTCATTCAATTTACAAAACTAAACATGCTCCTCGAAAGAATTGTGGAGTGTCAAGATCGAAAGGCCGAAATTTCTCACGAGCGAGTACGTGCTATTACCCTGGTCAATCGTCCAAATGATGAACGAAGTCCCACCCACATGTCGATTCTCTGCTTCAAAAAGGAATTGTTGCATGAAGACTGACAAACTACATTCAGGGATTTTCTATTCTCAGGTCTCTGGGACAATGGATTGGAAGCCTGCCGAGTACTTTGCACCTCTACGATCAATTTGGCTACAGAAATTATCGTCGGGATATCAGCGAATTACATATCCACTATTTCACCTGCGTTATCCTGTTTGTTCATCTATATGGGCAGGTTGTCCACCCTTCGACGGTTCATATCCCTTCTATTGTAGCGTCATCATGCATGGCGCGGCTATACGAGGAAATCGACGACTACGACGAAACCAACTATCTAACACCTGTTCATAATTGGTCGCTAATGGTCGGCTGTATTCCACAGATTCATCGGGACAAATTGCGTCCTGAAGAACATGACTTGTGTGATACAGAGTTGGAGATTTTTGTAACTGTGTTGAAATGCATGCGACTGAAATGGCCACCTGCCAACAACATTCTTTCAACAGTCACCCGCCTCCGATCATCTGGAAATCGTACGGTGGATGATTCACAGATGGCATCTCCACTCCCAATGCCGTACTTATTCCCGACTCCCATATGGAAAGATCTGTTCCCATTTTCCAAGAACTTATCTCCGAGGATGGCATTGGTTGATTCTGATTCAACAAGAGATTCGAGCAGCTTGGAAGTCCCGATGGCGCTCGGAGCTGAGGGCTCAATGGACTGGGTCTTTGATGAGTTCAATCTGGATTTCATGAATATGCCATTTGTTGGCTGATGCCCCAAGTTGAAAGGGGTGGGAATTATCAGATTCCTACATGCTGCATATGATGAACAGAACAACGATTCTTAACGAGCATAATTAGATTTCATTCATATTAATTTGTAAGATATAAAATCAAAACAGCGCAATAAGAACATTCTATATTTATTAATTATTCGAATAATCAAACGACAGAATGAACAGAGAATTCAGGATGTAATCAGGCCTGGCCATTTACACATCCAAGCGGCAGTCAACGGGGTAGAGGCGACCCGAGTTATCATTTTGAGGCTCCTCGCCGGGGGCCTGAATGGTGAGATTGAATGCCGAAACAGCATCACCATTGCCCATAACGTCACGAACCGGGTAGAAGTCACCCGCAGTCAAACTGACAGTGCCACACGAGACGGGATTGTTGTAGTTACCACCGGCAGAAGCAACATTCAATGCTGGGGCATCGGGATCGGGAGTGCCGCTTCCACAATCGAATGCAAGGCCATCTCCAAGATAGAAATAGTCTGCATTATCGACTGAAACACAAAATGTGTACTCGCCAGTTGTGGGGGCGCGATAGAAGCCTTCATAAACAAGAGTATAGTTGTTCGCGTTAACAACAATACCACCGTTAACCTCTCGAGTATAGCCCACAAAGTACTGGACCTGGGGATTATTTGGGTCCGGATAAATAACCTCGTATCCCTGGGCCTGAATATCGTTGGTGTAATCTTGTGGGATGTAGGTGACATTTGTCAACGATGAAGCGAGAGGCGACAAGCCATCGGTGATATAGTAAGAAGGTGGGAACACTCCCTCTTCACTCTGTCCAGCTGTCGGGCTTGTGTATCCGTTGTACCCGAACTGATTCTCGTAATAGTCGATGTTCAATCCAGAGGGTGGGCAGTCAGGCTTGATTGGGCACGAAGTTGGAGGTGGAACTTCGGTGGTGACCACTGTTGCCGTGCCACAGGTAGTGGAAGCTGGGATGGTAGATTCGCCATCCGTAGGCCCTGTGGTGGTGATTGTGATGGTTTCATCGGTGCAGGTAGTCACGATGATTGTCTCGGTTCCGCACGAAGTGACGGGAGGAATGGTCATGGTTCCAGGTGGAGACCCCGAAGTCATGATGGTAACCGTGGCATCTGTGCAGGGAGTTGTGGTAGTGGTAGTGGTAGTAGTTGTAGTCGATGGAACGGTTGTTGTTGTCGTTGTGGTAGTAGTAGTGGTGGTGGTGGTGGTGGTGGTGGAAGAGAAAATAGTCGAACTAGTTGTAGTGGTTGTGCTGCTGGGACTGGTAGTGCTACTGGAAGTGGTTGTATCACTCGAACTAGAGCTGCTTGAAGTAGGCGAGCTGGTAGAAGTGCTCGAGCAAGAAGTTGACGTAGGAGTCGTGGTGGTTGAGCAAGATGTCGTCCAATGATGATCCCAATGAGAGTCAGGCCCGCCATCTGCTGCAGCATGCAGACTGTTCAGGTCGACGGGGTCATCTTTGTTGTTGATAGGGCTATCAGCTAGGCTTATGGTCGCGAAACTTCCCAGAGCCAGTAGACTCTGCAGAAGTAGCACCCTCATATTGACTGTGGATGGGTGGTTTCGGTATTATGTTGACAATTGCAATTAGGCTGTAGATTGTTTTAATGGCACGAATGACACTGAGGGTTTCACAGGAATCGTGTCTGCCCGACAACCTTTGCCTTTTAATAGGGCCATTTTATGCCACGGATGATGGTGCTTTTAGCCATGGCCACATTGGAAGCCATCCGCATTCCACACTCCGCACCCCAGAGCAGAACAAGAACAGTCCGAGGTCAATCCCTTCCCGAAGAAGATCTTGACGGGTTCATCGAACATTCCACAGTAACACTGCTTAATTTTCTTTAATATTATTTGCTTTTACTATCTGGATATTTGTTCCCTACAAGACCCTCCAGAATGATCGTCAAAAATGACACTCAACTCCCTCTCTTGGTTATTACGATTGGAATTAATTTCCATATTGTAACTTTCTAATTAGTTTTCAATTTATTGCATCCCGCATACTAAGCCAATAGCAGCTTTGTCATAGAGACTTTATGGCAGGGCATCACTTCGGCCTGCAGTACTACTGTTATCTTTGAGTCGCAAGCGTCAGAGCTCCAGATGTCGCTCAACATTCGAGAGCAAGTCAGGAACTCTCTGGCCACGTACAACCCCTTATCCGTAGGGATTATTCGATTTTGTTGTCAAAACTAAGATTTGGTAGAATCTAGGGCCCTCGAACCACCATCGGTAATAAAAATCAAAGAAAGAAAATGCGAATTCCGGCACCGGAGTTCTTAAGTGCTACAACCTTGGAAGCTAGGAGCTTGCAATATGGCCAACTATATGCCACATCAAGTTTGTGATGTACTTTAGTTAATTAGAGCCCTTCTGAAATAAAAAAAATGCAAGCTCAGAGCACTAGTTCCCAAAAAAAAATTTGGAAGAAAAAATATAGGACACAAGAGACTAAGAGACTAAGAGATAAGATGATGCTATGTGAACTCATTTTATCCCTGTTGCCCATGACATGGTGTCAATGAGTTCTATTGGTAGAATGTGAGCCTTTCTTGTTCAATTCCATGGCTCAAAGGTAAATAATATCTCAAATAAACTAATTGTTTCTAGCGGTGACTCGACTTCAGGGTTCTGATGAGTCTACAGTAGAGACCAAATTTGGGTCTACCCGTTTCGGCGGAGTGCCCGGCCCTAAATTCAGGGCTCAACGGCAAGCCCCGAAACTACTGAATAATCACAACAACAAGAACAATACCAAAGTACGGACTCCACAGCATTTTAGCCTACACAAAGCCGAGGTACTAATCAGAAAATGCAATCCTTGGACCCTGAGGCCCACAATATTCCCAGAAAATGCATCTCGAAACGAACCACAAGCCAACGTGAAACAGGGATCTTGGCCCTCCTACAAAATAGTTTTTCACTCCGCGATCGTACGCAGAATAATTGGAAATACTAGGGGTTGGAATGGAATTTTTAATTTATTCAATGATCACCTGAGGCAAACCGAGAAATACCCTATTGGCTTGTGTAAATGGCGCTGGGATATAAATGACTTGCTGTTACCCATCTGATCGACTCTTCAGGGCCAGGGAAAAACGTTCGTTACCAATTAAACCAGTCAATCTTTTGATACCCCTCGGGACCGACATGAATCTCCGCCTTCTCACTTTAGCACTTGCTGGTGCCGTGGCCGCAAGCCCCGTGGACCTTCAAGAGCGCCAATGTAAGTCTTCCATATTCATCTTGGAAATGTCAGCGATCTGTATCAGTATTGGGCCTTTTTGACACAAAACTGTAGTCTCAAGTGGAAATGAACTTCGTGATGGCTCATGCAAACCTATTACCTTCATCTTTGCCCGTGCGTCCACTGAGCCTGGCCTGCTGGTAAGTTGAAGATCTCTCCATTTGAATCATATAGATTCTCACTGAACAAAGGGAATTTCTACTGGGCCTGCTGTCTGCAACGACCTTAAAATGGCCAAGGCTGGCCAGGTCGCCTGTCAGGGTGTTGGTCCAGCATACACGGCTGATCTCCTGTCCAATGCACTCCCTGGGAATACCTCCCCGGCCGCCATCGCAGAGGCCGAAGGTCTTTTTAAGCAAGCAGTGAGCAAGTGTCCTAACACGCAAATTGTTGCAGGTGGATATAGGTAAGTTTATCACTTGAGAAGTGTCTGGGATTTACAGTACAATATCTCTTCTTCTAAGCGAAATGCTAACACGGTTCAATCCACAGTCAAGGAACCGCTGTCATGGATGACTCAATCTCAAAGCTCCCCGACAATATCAAAGAAAAGATCAAGGGAGTGGTCCTTTTCGGATATACCCGCAACGCCCAGGAGCATGGCCAAATTGCCAACTTCCCTAAGGAGAAGACCAAGATCTACTGTGCGATGGGAGATATGGTTTGCGATGGTACACTCATTGTTGGTCCTGCTCACTTCACTTACATTGCAAACACTGGAGATGCCAGTCAGTTCCTGCTTTCAAAGCTTTCATCCTAAGAGGGTGGAACGGATATACAGTCTTTACAGAAAGCTTGGAAATTGCAGCTAGTTTTAACTATTACGAACAACTTCCAAGTTGTTTGTCAAGGTTGTCCAACGGCAAAGTTTGAGACCTCTGATCTTTGATGCCTGACTAGAGCTGCGGAGAATGTTTGATATTTCAATTCAGTGAATCGATGTTACTGTTTTCATGTTTGTTATGATTAAATTCTGTGACTACTGTTATTGTGAAGTTCAAACAAAGAGAAAAAAAAATCGATATGGGGAATGCAAAATGAAACTTACGTATCGAAAATAAGCAACAAAAATGGAAAAAAAAAGGGAAAAATTGGATTGGCTAAGGCTCACCAAGAATTCCAAAGTGAGGGATTCTAAGCATTATATACTTCTGTACCAACATTTGGTACAGAAGTATATGATGTCTGCCAGTTTCAGATCCTTGCAATACCTCCAGGCATCAAGGCAGAAACTTGTAGACTGATGCAGTGCTGTGATTCGCCACTTCGCACAGCATGCCGAAATAGGCAATTAGCTCGTATTGAAGTTTGTGGAGGCTTAGAAGTAGTACAGAAAGCCAAAAGTCAAAGAAGAGGGCATTTCTATCAGAATTACTGTGTTTGATACATCTGTTGTGCTAATAATCTCTCGTAAGCTGCGGGGTGGTCTCATTAAGGGGGAACCTCGGCGAGAAATTGTGAATTGTCGGGGAGGAAAGAAAACGAAAACGAGAAGAATCTTAGCAAGCAGGGCGATCCAGACCATGGAAACAGCAGGGGACAAGCTGATTTGTCGATTTGCGAGGGGAGATGGGTCTCACATGAACTGCAGATCCCCAAGCTCGGCGCTTTCACCTTATCAATCGAGCCTCGGGCCATTGCATCATCGTCGTTCTTATAACTCTGCAACTCCAGTTGCTGGTTCTCTTTATTTCTCTTCTTCCTTACTCCGTACATTTCACTCGTTGACTTGAAATCATATTTTTAATTCCTTCACATCACCATGACTGACTTTAATCAAGGCTGCAAAATCACCCTTTTCTGGTAATACTCCACACTGCACTATTTTTTAGTCTCTTTTTTTCCAGTCGCGCTAACTGCCCGGCAGGCTCGAGCAATCTCGCAGCCACCGTATCCTTTGGCTGTTGGAGGAACTCAAATTGAAGTATGAGCTCAAGACTTTCAAGCGCCGCGCAGACAAGCTTGCGCCCGCCGAGCTGAAGGAAGTGCACCCACTCGGCAAGTCGCCCGTCATCACCATTGAGGCACCTGGCGCTACCAAGCCCCTGGTGTTGGCCGAGTCTGGGGCGATCGTCGAATACCTCGTGGACCATTTTGGACAGGCACGCCCGTCTTTGGTGCCTGCTCGCTATCAGGAGGGCCAAGAGGGCAAAGTGGGCGGCGAGACTGAGGAGTGGATGCGCTATCGCTATTTCATGCACTATGTGGAGGGTAGTCTGATGCCATTCCTGGTTATGACTCTTGTCAATGATAGTAAGTCGTTTCCATTTTCACGGAACTGCATCGCGATTATCACTTTGACCGAATGCTAATATTCTGTTTTCTTTTTTTTCTTAGCCATCCGCAAGTCGCCTCCCTTCTTTGTTCGCCCCATCACCAGCATCGTTGCTGGACAAGTCGAGGCTGCGTTCTTGACCCGAAATATCGACGGCAATCTGACATTCCTGGAGGATCAACTCAAGACTGCGCCGGAGGGTGGCCCATTCTTATGTGGCAAGGAACTGACTGCCGCCGACATCCTGATCAGTTTCCCCGTCATCGCCGCAAGTGGCCGAGTGCTTCAAGACAAGAAGTCCCAGGAGAAATTCCCGCTTTTGGGAGCCTACGCCAAAAGACTGCAGGAGGTCGATGGTTACAAGAAGGCCGTGGCCAAGATTGAGCAGGTCGAAGGTTCTTTCTCAGCGTCGATGTAAACGGTGAACCTCTAGTAGAGGGATATCATGATAACAAATTGTATTGTACTATTTATGAATATATACCCGAGGGAATGGCCACTAGCAGTCTATTTTTGACCCGAAATAAAGATTCCAACCTGATTTCGAGAATTTCTGAAGATGAATCCTGTATAGTAAAGCACTCTCTGCACGCTGTCTGCAGGCTTATTTGGAAAGATGCTCATTGGCGAGTTCCATTTAAACGGTGGGGCTGCGTGCATTTCTCACTTCACTCAGTTTGCTGTATGCACCGTGATTGAAGAATAGTTAAATGCGATGAGAATGAATTGAACAAAACATAAATGAAATAAACAAGCAATTGTTTTATTAAAATATGCATTTCTCCCTGATTTTTGCAATTTCCAGCTGCAACCAACTGAATCCACGTGACTGCTGACACATCATTTCACGTGACTCCGCACTTCGACCCTTCGAGAGGCACCGCCAACACCTTCAAGTCCAGCCAAGTCAAGTGAAGTTTGTCTTTCTTCTCCACCAGCAATCATGGCCGGCCCCAGCAAGTGTGAGTCTTTGCTTGCAATGCCATCATATTAATATCTACCTGAACTACCCACTAACCCATCACTAGCTCTGGTCCTTGACCCGGCGCTCCAGAAATACTACGGTACATACTCTTCCCCGTCTTGAATCCAACCCGGCCAGCGATCCCCGAGATCCCATACCACGGCACTCACATAGAGATCGCTCTTACCTACTCAATTGCCCAGAGTAGTTGTCGTGGAGCCCGCGTATAAGCGATCGACCAGCCTTCAACAGTCACTAACGTATATACAGAGCTCAACGCCAACCGCTACAAGTACTTCCGCTGGACCCCGCGCCACGCCTGGACTTCCATTATCTACGCGGTCGCTATTCCTGCTGCCCTGACTTTTGTCGCCTACAAGACCGAGGTTGGTACCAGATCTCCCCATACGGTTATCAGAGATGACGAATTGGGATATATGCGGGGAACTCCGCTAACAGTTTGGTCACAGGGTCTGTACGAGCTCCGTGGAAAGCGCAGGGGTGACACCATTGTTGAGTGGTAAACTCTTTCTTGACGATGATGTGAATTCAATTGGTTGAAGGAGCAGCGGTGGTGACTGCGACATTCGATCTCAAGATATCCCCCCGACCACCCTGCACGAACTCCCCAAACTGCTTTCTTTATTTTTATCCTTTATTCGGCTGGCGCCCGCTTTTCAAGGGCTATGTACCTTACTATGAGCATATACCGCATTGATTTTCTTCTGTTTCATCTTCTGGCAGCCCATGTCATGGACTACAACCAACCCATACATCAGTCATGGCTTGAGTGTCATATGGGACTGCATGAGTAGTTAAAAGTATTGCTACGATCAGTATTTTGCCATTTATCACGTTTGAATAGGCTGCGTAGATGCCTTAAATGAATTGAAAGCAAGTAAATGTGTGTAGTAAACCGTGGCTAGCAAACATTTTGAACGGAAATTATCGTACATCGTCTCTCTGGTCCTTCCTTTTGTCTGGTCTTCGCTTTTACGCGGTTGTCATTACTTGTGGTATGCCACTACATCATCTGTCAGTCTTTTCAGTATGGGCCCCATCCGCGGCGACCCCCACGACCTCCTCTCTCTCCGCGATCTCCTCGGCCACCACCTTCAGGAAGCCGCTCTCCGCGCTTCCAGTCGCCAACTGGCAATGCAGGCGGACCTCCTCTGTCCCCACCTCGACCGCTTCGACCAGGTCGTCCTCCAAATCCATTCTCACGGAAGGCACGCATACCACCCCCACTAGGAGGTGGACCAGAGCCACCACGCAGAGGTGGCGCAACCGATCCATCTTCTAGTGGAGGGATAATAGCGCACTCAATGTAATCTCCGATGATGAACCGGGCATCTTGTAAAGCCTTCTCTGCATCTGAACCTGTAAATCGAGGTGGTCCAGCACGGGGACGAGCCTCCGCGCGATCATCCGCATCCTCATCACCACGGTATGGGCTATCGCTCGGGCTCACGATCACACTCCCAAGATCTCGGCTCATGTATCGCCCGCGCGCGTCGGGGCCCATGATAGCGGCGCCCCGCGCATCGGGGTAAATCAAGCGGAAACACAGGCGAGTTCCGAGGGGTGGATCGGGTAGGAGGGAAGGAAGGGCAGAGGTCAGAAGCTGTGACAGCTCACGCAGCGTGCACGATTGCCATGTGTAAATTTCTAAATGCGCGGGGAGTGGCGTGGCAGCTGGTGGAGGAGAGGGTGCGCGAATGGCATTTGGTCCACTGACCGGTCCCCCACGTCGTGGAGGAACTAGTGTGTTGTAATCGGAGAGGTTGTGGTAATTGTTGGCGCGGTAGAATAATTTCAGATGGAACGGTGTTGTGCTCTGCCTGTTGACGGTAGGCTTGGGGCCATCTCTGGAGGGTCCAGGCATGATGGACGGAGCGCGATGTCGCGTTTGAAATCGGTGGTGGGTTGGCAGTGACGCGATTTGTTGAAGGAATTATAGCAGCGTAGCTAACTTTGGAAATGTTTTGATGTTCTCCTTTTGCGATTGGAGTTACTCAGAGTCCGGGAGAGTCGAGTGGAAAGTGGAAAGTTGAGAGTTGAAGAGGAGAAGCAACGCGGAGGAAGAGGAGGAAAGTTGGAGAAGCCGCCGATGCAGGCCGAACTCGAACTTTTTCCCTCTTCACTGCACTTCTTCTTCCAGCCAACACCAACTGCAAACAGCTACACAGCTACACGTCTACACATCATCGCTGCCACTACCCCTTTATACACCCGAAATCGAGCTTGATTAATTAAAGACATTCGCATTGTTCAAGGCTCGCAAGCTCCCCCCACCGCCAAGATGGACTTCGCGGCTCTTATGTCCAAAGAGATCTCCAAGGCCAAAGGTGACCCCAAGTCATCTGGTTCCGACAAAAAAAAGGACAACACCCCCGAACCTTCGAAGAAATATATGCGCCGAGGCGAAGAGGAAGCAGCTAGAGTCGCGGCCTACAACGAAGAGCAGGAACGCGCACAGCGAGAACGTGAAGATCGTCAAGCCAAGAAGCGGAAATTAGAAGAAGAAGAGGCCGATCGCAAACGCGAGCGTGAGGATAAGAAGCGCAAACTTGCCGAGGAGTCGAAGAAGCGACGAGAGGAGGAAGAAGAGGCTGCTGAGCGCGAACGGCGACGAAAGCTTGGATTACCGGAACTTCCCTCCAAAGAGGACGCGGAGCGGGCATCAGAGAACACCGAAAAGGATATCGAAGAAGAAGAGCTCATTGAAAAGCTTCGGGAGCTTGATGAACCTGTTCGATTGTTTGGAGAGAACCATCGCTCTCGACTACGTCGGTACTACCGGCTGGTTCAACGGGCTGCTTCCCAGCAGAAGATGACCGATGGACCCATTCCCACAACATTAGAGCCAGTACCTGGTGGGCAAATGATTATTCCCGCAAAGATTCCCAAGGAGCAAGAGGACCGATTATTCCTCCTTCGACAGCTTGGATCGTACTTCAACATGGTACTTTCCGAGTGGGAGTTGGCTCTAGCAAAGCGCGATGTGACCGTGCGCCAAAGCTTCCAGGGCAAGCAAGCATATAACGCCATGCTTCAGTCACGCGAGAATATGAAACCATTGTTTCGTCGCCTTGAGAAATCAGATTTGGAGGACGGACTACTGGAACCAATCGTGGAGATTGTCCACAAGGCACAGCAACGGAAATATGTCGATGCCAACGATGCGTACCTTCGTGTGAGCATTGGTAAAGCGTATGTCTTTTACCCCCTTCCAATAATACTCTCAGCCTTTTACAGTACGCTAACTTGTTCCCAGTGCCTGGCCCATCGGTGTGACCATGGTTGGTATTCACGAGCGATCCGCACGCGAGAAGCTCCACCAAAGCGATCAGCAAGCACACATTCTGAGTGACGAGGCCACTCGCAAATATCTTCAAAGTATCAAGCGATTGCTGAGCTTTGCTCAGGTTCGCTGGCCTCCTGAGGACCAGCTTCAAGTCATGGGCTAGATGTTTACCATTTATGATCCTATCCTACTATCAGATATACCATTGGCGTTTTGGCTTCGACAGGGTCTCTGTATATACTACATTTAAAACAACATTGCATTGCTAGGTGCAACTGATACAAAGTCAAAAAAATTGAAAACATCTTGAACTACGCCAATCTGAGTAGGACAAAGGGTTTGTCCTAATGATGTGAGGCTTCGCTGCGGGGTGAGGGGCGGAAAATATCTCCAATTGGCCAAGAAGCGATGAACACGCTCTGGTGCTGATTTGGTTGTGAAACTACTGTGGCTACACTACTGTAAGTTACAGTAGTGTGGATTCTCAATACCACCATTGGAGTAGGCTTAATTATGCTATACGTCTACATTTTCAAGTATCGGACAAGATTGTCGTCCTTCGGATACGGCTTTTCTTATTGGAATCCGTCTGAACGAGATGGAAAGGTGGAGCCATTAGCTGTCACGACTCATGGAGTACTAGCCTATTAGCATTGGTAGTAGCACTAGCAAGAAACCCTATTGCATTCATTAATTAAAAGAGATAGTGGGGACAGCAAATAGTCAACTATTAAAAAGCCCCAAACCCGCGGTATTCCGTCTGTTTAAACACTCTTCATCTCCACTTAGCCCGCCATCAACCGCCCGCCAAGATGTCAACAAGTTTGGATTCAGAAACACGGTGAGCGCAGATGACAATTAATTATTGTAATTTCTGCATCATACTGAGACTGTTCATTCCAGAGTGCATAATGAGAATACCAGGGCATATCCATTATCAAATGGTGTAAGTATAACCTTCCAAGCCCACGGAACATGAAGCCTCGCTAACACAATTACAACAGTCAACTGTAGAAACCAATCGCTTAGGTATGCACAGACGCACCTTCAACAAATGCCTACTGTTTAGTAAACAGTTTCTCAATATTGCCGATTTCTGAATCAACCAAAATTCCATCTTAGAATATCAGCATGCGGTCTTCACCATACGAACAGGTGGATTACACCGCGCTTCATTTCCTTCCAAATCCCCACGAAATGTACTTGATCTTGGATGTGGAACAGGAATTTGGGCTCGCCAATTTGCTGCTAAAAACCCCGACTCGACTGTTCTGGGCGTCGATGTCAACCTAGCTGTGACAAATGGCCTTGAGCAGAATAAGATTCCTCAAAACTGCTCTTTCACTATGGCAGACATTGAGCAAGATTGGACCTTTTCTTCCCGGTCTGACTACATCTATATGCGAATGATTATGATCGGTGTCAAGGACTGGCCCCAACTCCTCCGAAGATGTTTTGATAACCTCAACCCTGGCGGTATGCTAGAAATTTTTGATGGATTAATGGAGATCAAAGCAGATGACGGGAGCACAGCTGCCAATTCTGCCGCCATTAAGTGGTTTGAACTTTCAAAGGAGTATCTCGCTAAACATAACATTGCATGGGATCTTTCTCGAAGTATGCCAGAACAAATGACCAAGGCTGGATTCGAGGTTGTTGAAAATGAGACCTTCAAGATGCGTTTATATCCGGACAGTCGAGACCCAGAGGCAGATCGCGATTGGGTCGCTGCGCACTATCGTCGAGATATCAGTGATATTGTCCACGGTATGACTGTGCGAATGCGAAAAGATCTCTCTAGTCGTTTGTCGCAGGAAGAGTGGGATGTCTTGGAAAAGAATGCTAAACGCGAGATCCTGGAAGAAGCTGAACAACGAGGCTTCCATACTACTTTGTAAGTTGAGCATATCATCACTCCTCCATCTTACTCCAATGTTCTGGTTTATTATGTTGTCAATACTTATTTTATTTCTTTTCTTTTGCAGATATGTTCGAGTTGCGCGCAAACCAGACTCGGTCTCATAGTACGATCAATTAGCTACTAGTTACTCTTGGTAGCAGATAGTATACTCACACTATTTTGACACCATTCTGCATTTCTTTCATTTTATCCTGCATGAATTTAACTCCAGTTACTGTTAAACTGTACATAGTATCTCAAATCTACTGTTGAATCCATTGAAGTTGCTGTAATCGTAAACCGAGCCACACCATCAAAGCGGGTCTTCCCCCTTTCCAACGTCTTTTCAACTTCTTCACCTTCAACCAATTTTATACGAGATGTTACGCGCAATAGTATCAACATTCTGTCTACTATTCCCATTATACTTTATCTATAAACCCCCTCAGTCACTAATTCGATATTTCCAACGCCGCTGGCCGGACGTTCTATTCCATCACCCCACTGCCAACAAAGTCGTCGCGTTAACGATTGACGACGCGCCATCTTCATACACAAATGCCATTCTGGATATTTTAGCCGCAAATGATGCCACAGCCACATTCTTCGTGATAGGTTCACAGGTCGCTGAACATACATCCGTTCTTGGCAGGATGGTTTCATCGGGTCATGAATTAGCTAACCATGCCATGCACGATGAGCCATCGCGCAAGCTTAGCGACTCAGTCCTGGCGGAGCAAATTCAGACCGTGCAAGGTATGATAGAAAATGCATACCGATCCGTGAATAAGGATGGTCCAGAGGCATGGCTCTTTCGCCCCGGGTCTGGATTCTTCTCTTCCAGAATGCGCGCGCTTGTCTCCAGTATGGGTTATCGACTCGTCTTGGGCGATGTTTATCCACATGACCCCCAGGTCCCATTTTCTGGAATAAATGCAAGGCATATTCTTAGCATGGTCAAGCCAGGGAGCATTATCGTTTGCCATGATCGAAGGGATTGGACTGTGCCAATGTTGCAGATCGTGCTACCTGAACTTGAGCGCCGAGGGTATCGCGTTGTGACGGTGTCGAAACTTCTCCAGGAGCCAGTTGCAGCCATCAACTCTCAGTGATGGCAATTACTATATCTACCAAAATGAGCTTTCGAGATTTATGGATTTCTACTGAGAAACCTCTAAGGTTTGTCAAATTTAAGGAACAGATGTCTTTTTTGTAATCCATGGATCTTTGTTTCCATGTTGATTTGTATTCACATCACATTTCAACAATCATACATGCCATCCAAAAGGTATATCTTAAATCACAAAGTCTTGCCAAAAACGCACAAAATAAACCATATAATCATTATGTGAAATGCTTCCACATCTGTACAACTGTCTCCCACCAGCTCTTGGTACTGACTGCTGACACAGTGGACATTTTACTCATCGCAGTATCCTCCCGCGTCAAATCGGCTGCCCCAGCAGGGTAGACTTGATGGCCATCAATTCCATTCATCACTGGCAACGAGGAAGATGGAGGCCCAGTGAACTCAGTACTACTGCACATACTGCGTGATTCGCGCTCACTATCTCGTTCCCCAATAAGATGACCAGCAGTGTAAACGCAGCCGCCGTAAGAGAAGCGGACCAAGGAGTCCCCCGTCAAACTTCCAATAATATAGACATCCGGGGCAACCTCCAAATCTTCCATCGCCTTCGCGCGAAGTGTCTGAGCCGAAACAGTGGTCTCTTTGGGGTCGTCATACCCCAGGACCTCAGCGCGGAGATTCGGATCTAAGTAGCCCAATGACCCGCGCCGGCCAGCGGCATAGACCAGGCCACGCACATGCCGAGAAAATGTAGAGCCATCTTCTCGACGAAAGTCGACCTGAGCTTCGTCCCCTTGAATGTCAACAGAAACAATTTCAACATTGGAGAGCCCTTCGTATACATTGTCCCAATCTCGACTTTCTAAGAAGGCCGAAGTGGTGCCACGACGAAGTTTTGGTCGTTGGGATTTGCCTGCGCCTTGAGACGCAAGGGCGCATTTTTTCATCAAACGATAAACGCCTGCATATTCCGGGTACGCCTGCTGGTGGCAGCCTCGAAGAGGTGAAGGGCGCTCTTCTGGAGACCACCTGAAGACATGGAGAATTTTTTGGTTGGGGGAGGCTGAGATAATGGCATCTGCTGCAGAGAACCCCGAACCGACCACAAGGTATGGAATGTCGGGGGTCTTTTGGGTTCGTAGAACTGGATATAAAGTGGATGTAGGAGGAAGAACTTCGGAAAAGATTCCACTTGCCAGGACGAGCCGCTTGCAATGGATATTATGGGACTGAATGAAGAACCCATGTGCGGTGCGGGAGATTCCACGCAACTCTTCGCCGCACCGGAAAGCATCGTCGATGTGCGCCGCAGCCGGGTAGGCACAGAAATAGTCGGCGATTTCGCGCCTAGTGGGCCTTGTGAAGGGGGGAAGGTCCTTTCCAGTCACCCTTTTATGGTGATCACTAAAAGAATAGCCAGGCAAGGATAGCATGGCCGCATAGCTCAGGGTCTGAATGTCCCAACTAGCACCATGAGGATCCTCGGTCCATTGACCTCCTGGACTGGTGGGCTTCCCAAATACGAGGTGCGGGATAACCTTTTCGGGTTCATGACGCCACTCGACATTCGAGATGGTGGCTGCCTCATCAATATCAACGCTGGGGCGCACGAGAGTGTCCAACAGAACATTGACCGGAAGGGCCTGGGTGGAGTATGACAGGCGAGAGGCGGCGAAATGAGCCGTCAATACCTCTACATTGAGGTTTAGGAGATTGATCGCATGCTTTAACTTGGCGTCCAGGAGTGGGTCGGGATGCGGCGGAGTCGAGGAGTAGAAAGGAAGATGACCATGAAGAATGTAGGACAGGATCATGGCCGACGGCCCATTGCCTTATGGGTGGGAGAATTAGCACTGAAAATATCGAGTGGAACAATCTGACCCTGATTCATAAGCATACCGACGATGACCGTGTCTATTTGCATGGAGGGCGAAAGAGCTTCGGATTGAAGCTCAACCGGCGCGGGGCATTCTGGGGCAATGCGACGAGGACGAAGGATGAGAGACTCTCAGGCCTGTCACACTGTGAAAAGGCAACTGAGAGAACAGGCCATCAAGAGAGAAAAGAAGGAACTCTCGTGTCCCCGTTTCGGAGAGGCGAGTTCCGCATGGAGCGGAGACCAATAATCACGCTGACAAAAGCAGGTGGGGTGGAAATTTCCAGTGGTTCCCCGTGGAGGGGAAATCCCGAGGGACGAACAAGGGCGCCAACATCATCCACACGTCAAGTGGATGGGAGAGAGGCACGAGGAATAGAGTGATTGAGATGGAAGAAATGAAGAATTGAAGATAAGAAGAAGAGAAGAGAAGAGAGGCTGACTGAATCGAAGTGGAGGGCAGTCTTGGGCGTGTGTGTATTCGCAGTTGCTCCTGCCATTGCCAGCGGAGATCACGCAAGGCAAGACCAACCAAGTCCGCTTTAGGCAGGCACGTCTAGAACAACTGCAAGTCAGAGTTACAACACAATTTAGAACAAAAACAGAACAAATATAGTTAGGAACTATAGAGTATTTATTCTAGGCTAACACTATTTACTATTTACTATTTCCCCGTACTATAGGGGAATAGTCTCGACTATACAGTTACATACACTACTGCCGATTATAAATAGTAGCGCAGTAGTATCAACCTTATGGACATCATATCATATATGATCACACCATCTTTGAAGCTGAAACACGTTCAAGGGCTTCTTGATTACAAGCTTAATAGGGTGAAAGAAAGGATTTCGAGTTCAAGAAGCGAATTAGTCAACTCTAAGCTACTGGCTTTATCCATAGAAATATATACCCATCTCAACTTAAGTTGGGGGACCGAGTCGGACCAAGCTGTACTACAGGTAGTATACTACAGGTAGTACTATTAATTAACTCGATTAAATTAGCTAGCAGTACCGTGTACTGCTAGCTAATTTAATGATAGCAATAACTTCATGAATTAATATTTTGAGATCGATAAGAATATATAACATTGTCAGCATTGAATATTAGTTCTACTAGCTAGCATCATACAAATGCATACCTCTCAGGCAACAAGGCATTCAAACCCTAAGCCCTACATTCCCGATCAGGAGGCTTGCGGCTCGCATCCAACAGCTTGCATCTTGTCCAGACTCGATCGCGCAGGTCGTGAGCTTCTGCGCGACTATGTATCACCTGGCAAAGTCGCTGTACACGTATGCGACTAGCAAAGAAGGTATGTTGTCAACCATCCGATCCCTCAACGACCCCCAGCGCAACGCAAGCCCCAGCCCGAACCCCCAGATACGCTGCGGATAGTCTACTGACCCCATCGCGAACCCTCTGCAGAATACTCCGTCCTACTCCTTGGACTAGACAATGCCGGAAAGACTACTTTACTCTCCCAAATAAAAGCCCTCTATCAGCCACGGCCAGAGGGCTCCCCCGCTCCAAACCCCGGCAAGACCGTCCCGACCGTCGGCCAGAATGTCTCAACCATCCCTCTCTCCGATATGAACCTCAAGATCTGGGATATCGGCGGCCAGATCTCTATGCGCGGCCTTTGGCAAAGCTACTATACCAGCTGCCATGCCATCGTGTTCGTAGTTGACAGCGCCGATGTCGGTCAAGACCCAGATATCACTCGTCTCCCCTCCGCACCCGGTCGTCGACCAAGCTCCATCCCCGATAGCGACGCCTTTTCGGAACAAACAGTCGGAATAAATGCAGCTGCTAGTGACTTCGGCCGTCTAGATGAATGTCGTCAGGTGCTTGAGTCTGTTCTACAGAGTGCCGACGTAGCGGGGGTTCCGATCCTGGTGCTGGCCAACAAACAGGATCGCGAGGATTGCGTCGAAGTCGTGCGCATTAAGGAAGGTTTTGTTCGAAAGGTTTTCGAGGGAGAAACTGGTGGTGGTGTACGAGATAGTCGCGTGCTGCCGGTCAGCGCGTTGATGGGATCTGGGGTGCAGGCGGCTGTTGAGTGGGTACAGAGTCGTGTGAAATGGAATAAGGAAAGTCGCCCACCAGTGATGCGATAATGGGAAGTAGGGGGTAAGGGTAAACAATGTCCTCTTGGATACGAGGTGGATTGAACATATATGCATAATGGCGTCTTTTGATGGGGATTTCTACTGTACATACCTATAGATGCTAGGTAGTATCTATGAAACTGGATTAATACTTCAGGACACAACTCGCCTTGAATTCGAAGATCATAGTACATCAGCATGTATGCTAACATATTGAGAGCGCGAGAAGAAAAAAACCCTTCTTCCAGATTGGTAAATCTTGAATGTTATAAGCGAATATGTACAGAGTGATCAGGGACAAAGTACTCCGCAAGTAGTATGGGGTAGTAATCCACTGGATTCTGACGATATCCTACGAAGGATGTCTGGCATCATGTTTGAAACTACACTTCTATAGAAAGGAAGTGCAGATAAACTCTTGATAAACTGCTTGCGGCGTACTAACACAACTCTTTTTGGGATTAATCTAATCCTTTAATAGATCTAAATATATCGTCTACTTACTGTAGATCTGAGACAGCCACATCAGACCCACTTGGGAAACACCTTAAGAAGTTAGTAATTTGAAGTGTCCATAGATGTTTACAAGACATTTCTAGAATTCAGTAGCACATTACATCGAAATTGCGCACTGAGATTCATAGAATCAAGAAACTGGCCTCGGCACCAAGACTAGTAAGAGTTGGCATCCACCTGTTTTCATCGAATTCTTGAGATCTCCACCCTTTTTGATGTCACTGGTGGGAAGGCTCCCGATGACTCTGGTTGACTGACCAACCTACCCGGGTTATTTTACACTGGACATCCAAAATCGATCGAAATTGAAAATTGAATGATGTATTTATCTCTGTTGCAGTAAGCGGTCTGATCTGTTTGCATCTTTTACTCAGTCAATATTCAATATAGAAAAGGTTGGCTCTCGTCAACTTGACGTCATGCAGTGAACAAGATATCAAACATCGAATGCTCAACAAGTTGTTAATGAAGCACTGAAGTCATGAGGTAATGAAGTAAATGGCGTGCTATAGGCTATAAAGGGACAGACAAAATACGGTGGACGGAATAATTCAAAAGATTTCCAATTGGTCTCCTTCTATTCTCATAGAATACTTTTCGATACCACACTCATCATAACTTTCATAATGAGCACCTTAAACAACGTTGACTCTGTCGCCAACGATAAGCAGGGCAGCTTCAAGCCCTCTGTTGCTCCAGATGGCCCACAGACCACTAAGGGTGTAAGTCAATTCTTCATTTCACAAGTGCCAATTGTATAGCGAGTCTAATTTTCCCATTTAGCACAAGCCCGGTGTCAAGGTCAACGAGGGCGATCAACGCTCCGAATACCACATGGAAGCTTTCCCTCCAGGAACTGCACCTGCTAGCAGCTCACACACCTCCAACGTCAATGAAGTGGGCAGCCAAGCCAACAACCCCAATGTGCTGCGTAGCCATGGAAAGGAGTCAACATATACCCCAGCCTCCGACACTCTCCAGGGAGCTACTTCTGCCGATGTAAACACCGGCCTTGGTAAGCCACTTCAAGGCCAGACTGGTGTTGAGCTCGCACACGACGGGCAACATGGTCGTAAGAAGCAATCTTCAGGTCTCGAAGGAGTTGGCGCATCTCGCGAAGACAAGGGTGTCGAGCGAGCATTCCCTAGCCAACGCGGCCTCGAAAAGGAAGAAGGTGCTTTTGCTGGTTCTCGAGGAAACAAGGCGGACCGTTCCGTTCAAGATTCTCAAGGCGAGACCGCTGAGACTCTGGATAAGGAATGGAAGTATGAGCCAAAGACCAAGCGGAACCAGGCTGGCAATGATGTATATTAAATAATGAGTTTCGGATTTGGGTATCCCGGTGCTTCTGAACGCTGAGCGATTTTGAACATTTGGAAAATATTCGGCATTTGACGAGATCAATGAATTTCAATAATTCAAAAATAGATGTTGAGTCCTTGAGTATTATATATAGCATTGGTGTTGGGTATTATTGTACAAGATGATAGGTATCGTAAAAGGAGGGGGCAAAGAAAAGCTCGAGCTTTTTCTTATGTCTGATTGTTTCGGATTGAACTTTGTCGTGGTTTGCCCAGTGGCTGCTTTTTGGGCCAACTGCGTGCGATGTCGATATTCGCACGTGGGAACCACATCTCGAGAAATACGAAGATTAAAAAGTCAATCACAACACATAGACAGAAGAGCTTTCCAGCCCAGACTCCACATCCATAATAGCGCTTCAAGCGATCAATTAAGGCAAAACTGCGGACCCGGTCACCACTGACATCCCAACCCTGATCCGGATATGAGCCGTAAAATTCCGATGGACTGATATCGCCAATGATACCTTCATAAACACGTTCTGTACGTTCGGCAACATCTCGCCAGGAGTACATCATTTTGACCTGGTCATGAAATCGGTCGGTGCGGACTTTGTTGGAACGTAGAGCGGCGATTGCTTTACTGGTTGCAACGACCAAGTCATCTTCTTCGGGTTTCGCGAATGTAGTCATATGCTGAGGGAGAACTTCGGGAATGCCACCTACTCGTGTGCAAACCACATACAGGCCGCAGCTGGCGGCTTCGACGATGACGGTTCCGAACGCTTCAGTCAAACTGGGATGAAGATAGATATGTCCGCGTACCATGACGTCTCGCACCTCTTCATGGCGAACAGACCCTAGCATCTCAACTTTATCTTGAAGCACATTGCGTTCCAGCATCTGTTCCAGGTCAATTGCTTTTGGACCAGATCCAGCAATAATGAAGCGAGTATTTGGATTCGATGCCAAAATTCGCGGGATAGCAGCAATGAGCAAGTCTGTTCCTTTGTTATAGAATAGACGAGATATAACCACGATCGTGATAGTGTCGTCGGGACCAATGGGAGTTGGGGAAGGTCGAGGGTCAGCGGGTGAGATTGGTATTTGATCGTGGGTTCGAGGGTAATATGAAAGTGGACAGAAGTTCTCAGCCACAACAGCATTGGGAATAACAGAGACCATTAGAGGGTCCAGCGAGGCACGAAGTACCGTATTTTCCTTGCTAGAAGTGTGTTAGTTTAGAGAAATAGAAGGTTTAGAGGAATATCACCAACCAAGTATGACTGACGCAGATCGCATGATCGACATCACTCAATGTGAACTTGAGCAACTTGTTCGTAAGAATGGACGCCGCGTCAGCAAATCCAAAAAGCGAGTGATCGGTGAAGACAGTTCGCAAGCCCATTGTTCGTGCATGAAGAATGGCTTCTCCACAGAAGCTGCTCAGGCTCGCATGGCCGTGGACGATATCGATCTGTTCACGGATGACGATATTGCGGAATATAGGGAAGAAGGAAAAGACCGTAGGGAATGTTGTTTCTCGGTAGATGACGAAGAATGGTACATGGTAAATCTTGAGTCCATTGGTGAGGTAACGAACACCCGTCCGGCCCTTGTATGCGTGGGTGATTATGATAACTTTGTGTCCACGATCTATAAGTTTCTGGAAAGTCGGGAAACATATTAGAACTTGTGGGTTCGGTATAGAAGGTCAAGCGCGGAGAGGAGGAGGTATTGGCGATGCGCTTACGGAGGATAATTGGTAGATGTGACTCTCGATTCCCCCTGGGATAAGGTGTTAGCGATTAATTGCAGGCAATTGTTTTCTGATTCTTAAACACAAGATCATAGCTGTGGTGTATTGAGACATACCGGACTGGGGGAAAAAGAAGTCACTGACCATACTGATAGTGCGACATTGAATATTAGTATCAAATGGAAATAGATCAGATCATCGGAGGTAGATCAACTCACGCAATGTTGTATGGCATTGTGAAGGTAATTCAAGTGTGGTCTTCAAGAAGGAAAAAGAAGAAGAAAAGAAAAGAAAGACTCAAGTCAGTCCGAGTGAAAGTCCAAAATGGCAGGTGACTTCCTTCCACGCCATCGCGAGGTGGTTGCTCCTTCCCTAAAGTTGTTTCTCTCTGTCTTCCCTCCAGTCGCGCCTTCCCCCAAATTGCCCGCGCCTGCCCCCGATAACAAAGGGCGGTGAGTGACAAGCGGTCAATTAGCGCTGGCACAAAAAACCAAAACGAGCGGGAAAACCAAAAAACTTTCCCCACCGCCGCCCGCAGCCTATTCTTCCCTGAGGAATGCGCCAGTGAGACCCAGCCAGAAGCAGTAGCTGAAGTAGAAGCAGAAGCAGAAGAGGATATTATTATGGCCGGATCCAAGGTGACTCCCTCGAAGATGTCGCCTACCGAAAAATCCTCCCATAAACGCAAACGCGACGATCTCAATGGCTCCGCATCGACCCCGACCAAGAAACACAAGAAGGAAAAGAAGCGTGATAGTCTATCTGCCGGAACCAGTGAAAAGAGAAAGCGACTCAAGGACTCTCTTGAGGGCAGTGACCCCGAGAGCTCGTCCAGGAAAGAGAGTTCTGGCTCCTCGAAGCACAGCAAGAAGACTTCTGCAGACTCAGACGATGGGGTCACTAAAGAAAGCAAGAAATCGAAGGATAGCAAACGCAAGAAATCTCGGAAGGACGATCGGGCTGATGATGAACCTACAACTATGAGCCCTGATCCACAGGAGGATCAAGAACGAGAAGAGAGCAGCGACAATGAATCCGAGGCCGAGGCTGAAACCGAAGGAAAATCTTCGAAGAATAAACACGCGAGCATCCTTTCCAAGTTCGAGCGCACGAAAAATGTTTTCAGCACAAAGGCGAAGAAATCGAAGCCCGAAGATATCGAGAAGGTTGAAGAGCACACCGTCGAGCCAGTTATTGCAAAGGGCCTGGAACCTTTACCGCAACCCGAGAATCCACCAGAGCTTGAAGAAGCTCCCACCTACTCTTCCCTGCCTCCTTGGCTGGCAAACCCCTTACGAACATCGACCAACGAACGGGCCAAGTTTGCAGACCTGGGAATCAAACCGGATCTTCTTCGCATCCTTGAACAGAACAACTACAAGGAAGCTTTCGCGGTCCAGTCTACCGTTATCCCCCTTTTGTTAGACGGGGACAAACACCACTCTGGTGATCTCTGTATCTCAGCTGCTACAGGATCCGGAAAGACACTTTCCTACGTGCTTCCTCTCGTGACCTCGCTCAACCCGAGACCCGCATCGAGACTGAGAGGATTGATTGTCGTCCCTACACGAGAGCTAGTTAAACAGGCCCGCGAGGCCTGCGAGCTTTGCGCCTCAGGATCACGTCTCCACATTGGAAGCGCCGTGGGAAATGTCGCCATTAAGGAAGAACAAAAGCTTATCATGCGAACTGATCAGGTTTACAACCCTGCCACTGTCGCTCAACGACAAGCGTCTGGCCTTCAAGACAATGATTGGATGGACTTCAGCCTTGAGGACTGCGTTGCTGAGGCCAATGACTCAACCGGTTTCCTTCCTGGCTACATTCAGAGATATGAGCCCAATGTTGACATTCTCATCTGTACTCCCGGTCGATTAGTGGATCATCTCCGCTACACCAAAGGGTTTACACTGAAGCATCTCGAGTGGCTGGTCATCGACGAAGCTGATCGACTTCTCAACGAAAGTTTCCAGGAATGGGTCGATGTGGTAATGGGTTCACTGGACGCACGACAAGCCCCCGAGACCTTCGGCCCGGGTGGTAAGCTACTGTCCGAACTCGGCTTACCAATTGAGACCAGACCTCCGAGAAAGGTCGTCCTCAGTGCAACTATGACCCGAGACATCTCCAAGCTCAACTCACTACGCCTGGGCAATCCCAAGATGGTTATCATTGGCGCCGATGACGCTGCGAACCTCGAAGATCCTTCTGCTACACACCCTGATGCCCATTTCACATTGCCATCGACTCTGCAGGAACGCATGATTCCTGTCACTGATGAGTCGATCAAGCCGCTTTACCTGCTACGTCTTCTGCTGTCAGATATTGGGGTTGAGGTCGATAAGAAGGGCGGTCTTGCCTCTAAGGCGTCTGACTCAGACAGCACAAGCTCGGATGATACATCCAGCGACGATGATACATCCAGTGATGATGAAACTAGCTCTGATGAATCTTCGGATGACGACACTTCTTCCTCTGGTTCAGATTCCGAGTCTGAGTCCGATGTTGACAGTGATACCCCCAGCGATACCTCATCGGACGACTCCTCTGACTCTTCCGATTCCGACTCCGACTCTGACTCTGAGCCTGTCAAACCTCCCGTGCAAGGTGGTCCCCAACGCACGACTGTTCTCATCTTCACTAAATCATCCGAGTCCGCTTCGCGACTTTCCCGCCTTATCTCTTTACTCAACCCACAACTCGCCAGTCGTGTGGGAACTATAATCAAATCCGACAAGTCCTCTGCATCCCGGAAGACTTTGGCGGCCTACAGGCAAGGCAGAATCTCCGTCATTGTTGCCACCGACCGTGCCTCTCGTGGTCTCGACCTGCAATCTCTGTCTCACGTTATCAACTACGATGTTCCTAGTAGCATCACCACTTATGTGCACCGTGTCGGTCGTACCGCTCGTGCTGGAAAGGGAGGTTCTGCCTGGTCCCTGGTTGCTCATCGCGAAGGACGATGGTTTGCCAATGAAATTGCAACCAGCGTCGATGGTCGCATCACGCGTGCCTCGCCTATTGATCGCGTCCAAGTGAAGACGGCAGACCTCAAACCACTTCAGGCGAAGTTTGCCAAGGCCTTGGATAAGCTGGAGGAGGAAGTGAAGGGCAGCAGGGCGCGTCCGTCCAAGTCCAAGCCTTAAAAAAGAGTGTCTAGGAAACCCATACCAAATTCGCGTGAATTTACCCATGCATAGCGGTTGTATTCTAATGTATCATACTAAGTATTATTTCAAAATACCAAATATCTTATGAAGAATCGCTTTCAGTTTCATGCCTTCAATGAAAGCCAGCCCCACGTCTTACTGCCTTGTTCCCAGTCTACATGGCTGCAGAACAGGCAATTTTTTGTATCAAGCAAATGATATCATCCTTGATATACGGAATCTGTCTAGTTTCTCCATCTTATTCACTCTTTGCCGCCTCGAAATGCGTCAGTATTCGGTGTGTTATCGACCGAAGGCGAGCGGAGAAGTGGAACCAGTGGAACCCTGGGGAAAGTCAGAATCCGGGGAATTGCGATACCTCGGACAAAGACCGAGTGCAGTTCAGGAGGTGGAGGTGAGCCTGTTGGCGTCCTCTTTTAAGTAGTCTCTTGTTAAGCTCATCAGCCTTGTTCCTTGGCTCCTTGGCATATCAAAATGGATAAAGACATAGTGAAGACGCCGACCCAAGGGGTCAACCTGGAACAAACTATCTTTCGCCGTGAGTGTCACCCATCTAGATATTCAATACTAAGATCTCACGCACTGGCATATACTAAATAATGAATTATTCATAGCCGAACCGTCTTTCGCTCACTACATCCCCGGAGGGTTCTCACCATCACGATGTATGAAACTCCAGGGCAAGTCGATGACATATGCCATCTTTTTGTTCGCCGGATGCGCAATTCTTTTCTTCGGCTATGATACCGCAGTCATGAGCCAAGTGAACAATAACGCCGATTACATGCAACGCATGGGGGTTGCGAGTGGTAGTGACAGAGACGCCGCGGCTATCGGTGGACTCGTTAGTCTATGGTTTGGCGGGTTTGCCATCGGTGCATTGTTGGTGGGATACATCGCCGACTCTATCGGACGCCTGAAGACAATCCAACTGGGATGTCTTTGGGGAATCCTTGGGGCGGCCTTGCTGGCTTCAGCTACTAACATCACTTGGTTTGCTTTCGCAAGAGTCATCAGTGGAATTGGATGTGGTCACTTGAATACAATGGTCCCTGTCTGGACATCAGAACTGGCAGATCCTCATTTGCGTGGTGCATTCGTCGCTGTTCAGTTTACGTTAGCAATGGTTGGTTCTACGACGTAAGTCCTCCAGGCACTTAATACTTGAGATGCAATATTTTATATGCTGACTCTCTGCTGC
Organism: Penicillium sumatraense; assembly: GCA_020086695.1. Taxonomy (NCBI): domain Eukaryota; kingdom Fungi; phylum Ascomycota; class Eurotiomycetes; order Eurotiales; family Aspergillaceae; genus Penicillium; species Penicillium sumatraense. The sequence continues at coordinate 2,149,752 of JAGIKU010002689.1, read as the reverse complement.
TATAAGGGCCTACTGGATGGAATTCGGCTGTCTGAAGACTCAGTCTCTCTCTTTCACCTGGCGATTCCCACTCGGTTTCCAAATCGTCTTTCTGTTGTTCATCATAGCGGCTGCACCATATTATCCCGAGTCACCTCGGCACCTAGCAAAAATTGGCGATCTTGAAGGAGCCCGGTCCGTGCTCGAAAAATGTCGTGTTGAGAATAATGAGCAGGCTATTGATACAGAGATGGAAGAAATTGTGTCCGCGATCCGCGCTGAGGCAACCTCCACTTCGCATAGCTTTTATAGTATGCTTTTCACGAAGGACAAGCTTCACACCCGTCGTCGAGTCATCATTGGATCTGGTGTACAAGTCATGCAAAAACTCACTGGCATTGATTTCATTGCTGTATATGCACCGAATATGTTCGCCTTGTCCGGATTCAAAGGCGACAAGCCTGCGCTTTTGGCGGGTGGAAATTGGTTCGGATATATCGCGAGTCTAGCACTTTCCATTTATCTCTGTGATAGAGTCGGAAGACGCAAGTTGATGCTCACAGGATGCACGCTCATGGGGATCGTTTTAATTGTTGGGGGAGTCCTTTCCCATGAAACGATTTCCCATTCGGAGAGCAACCCGGCTTTGGCAAACAAGTTTGGGTCTGGCGTCGCTGCTATTCTGTATATTTACACTTTCATATATGGTAGTACATGGCTGACAACCTGGTAAGCGTTGACCGTTCCTCCGGCCCCGATGCTGAACCTCAAAACTAATTCAAATTAAAGTTGGGTATATCCCACAGAGGTTTTCCCTCTGGCAAGTAGAAGCAAGGGTGCCGCGCTGGCAACCTTTTCTTTTTCTATTGCCGGAGGAACAATAAATATGATTATTCCATACCTGATAGATGCGATTGGATTCTGGGTATTCATTCTATTTGCACTGATTAATCTAGCTCTACTGGCCCCGATTTATCTTTTCTACGTTGGTCAGTCGCATAATCCCAGTTCAACTTTCTATAATGTATAACTGACTTGAAACAGAAACGGCCAACCGACATCTTGAGCAGCTGGATGTGCTCTTCTCAGGACCTAGCTGTCTTGCATGGAGAGCAGAACAACATTTCGCCCAACAGATGAACGATCAGAGTGGAATTCTCGGTGGTGATCAGGAGAAAGCTTGTGTGGAACAACTGGAATAAGAAGATCTTCTAGAAGTAGTGGCTTTAGGTAAATGCTTGACCTACTTCATTCAAAGAGAACCCAACCATCAAATTACTCCAATCTCGCCTCTGATGATCATGTCGAGATATGGCATAGTCCCGGCACAGCTTCGGCGAAAAGGCCGCCACCTCCGCACGCCGATCGCATTAATTTGACCCGATGAGACAAAGTCGTAATTTTCCGATCACAATTACCCGATGAAAGGAAGTTTCCCAAGTAGCTAGTCTATGGTGTAGTATGGATCACCTTCTAGTAGTAATGCGGGGATCGCGATGTCACCGCAGAGGAATCAAGGCATAAAACCGCTTTATACCTCAACTTCTAAGAAGCACCAGTTCTTGTTGACATGTTCAACATGGTGAATGCAGGATCTATCGCATGCGCCCTTCTAGTGGCTGCTAGTTCCTGCCAGGCAGTAATATTCAAGCCTCAGAATGACTTCAAGGCTATATCTGCATCCAACTCCTCAGTGTCCATAGACTTGCGCCCATTCTTCAACAACCGCGCCTTTGGCCTAAGCCCTAACGATTCCAGCTTCGATGGTCAAGGAAGTAAGAAAACTCGTGTATTTGATTTCGATGATCAGTTCCTCAATTTGACACTTTTCTGTTCTAGATTCATACCCGGCAAAGGAAATCCCACCGGAGAATTTCGCCTACGGTGGTGTTAACTACCGATTTTCTCCATACAATGCATCTGGCCATGACAATGTCCTCGTGAAGGGACAGGAGATCAAGGTTCCGCGTGCTAGATATTTCAGTTATCAGATGCTTGCTGCATCGGAATCTGGCATGGCAGCTGGCTCGGTCACAGCCAAGTATGCCGATGGAAGTAGTACGACTGGCCCACTGCTCGTGCCCGCATGGTGGAGCTGGCCGTACCCAGCTGGCGGAGACTTGATCTTCTCGTCTTACCTCACAGAAAATAGTACGAATTTCAACCGAACCAATATTTTCCAGACCATCGATTGGCTCGATTCGTCCAAAGAGCTGATCTCGCTGAAGTTTCCCGAGTCTTCGTCCGGGTCATCAACTGAGCCAGGAGGAGCTGAAGTGGACACCAAGCTACATGTTTTTTCATTGTCTCTGCTACCAGCTTCAAAACATGTCTCAAAAACAGCAAAGCTTGAAACACAATATGCACGATCTACTCAAAAATGGATGGAAGGAACCGACAAAGTTCAAATAATTGAAGTTTTGGTGAATAATATCGGGTCTTCCTTCATCTTGCGAAATAGCTCTGTCCGGGTCAAAATAGACTCACCAGGATTGAATACTGTGACCGATGGTGTTATCAACCGTCTTGGACCGGGTGATCAAGCTATCGTGGAAGTTGGGGTTAGGAATCGTGACGGGGTGAATCCGGGTGATTCTGGACCAGCGACTGTGGTCATTGAAGGTGAGAATGTGGTGAGCAGGAAGTACACCTTCAAGGCAACCTACGGGATTAGTCTGTACGAAGCTACGTACGAGTCTATCTATAGTCACGAAGCCCCAAGCTGGTACAATAACGCCAAGTATGGCATTTTTATCCACTGGGGAATATACTCAGTACCTGGCTGGGGTAATTCGGGTTCAAAGGAGAACTATGCTGAATGGTAAGCATTAATGATAATTGAAATATGCACCAGGACTAATTGTATCTAGGTATTGGTGGTGGCTTGGTCAAGGTCCCAGCGATCCGACTGATGTATATGACTATCAGAAAAAGACCTATGGAACGGAACTCGTCTACGATGATTTTATTCAGAACTTCACGGCAGATGCATGGGATCCAAAAGAATGGGTAGACCTTTTCGCAGATGCCGGTGCCAATTATTTCGTTCAGGTCAGCAAGCACCATGAGGGTTACGCTCTTTTTGATTTGCCGGAGAACGTCACCAAGAGAACTTCTGTGGCCATGACGCCTCATCGAAATTTAGTGCAGGTAAATCTGAAATTGAAATTTAAGTACGGTTGTTTCTTTGCTAATTTTGATGCAGGAACTTTTCGACGCTTCCAAAAAGTATCAACCACATTTGCATCGCGCGGTGTACTACTCCTTACCCGAGTGGTTTCATCCTGATTATAGAAAATACGGATTTTCTTCTTGGCCTGGAGGTATGATTTTCTCGCATTTTCATAGCCAAATACATTAGAAGCCCTTTGGTCTGACAGTGTTTAGGGAATGCGACTAATCCGTTCACTAATGAAACTCTTCCATATACTGGATACGTGCCACTGAATGACTATATCGAGGACAAGATACTACCCGAAATGAACACCCTCGCGGACATGGGGACTGAAATTATGTGGTGTGATATTGGCGGACCGAACCGCACAGTGGAGTTTGCATCTCAGTGGTTCAACCAGGCAGCAAAGGAGAACAGGCAAGTTGTGATGAATGCCCGATGTGGTTTACCAGGAGACTTTGACACCCCTGAGTACGCTCGGTACGATGGAGTTCAAGTTCGCAAATGGGAAAGTAGCCTTGGAATGGATCCATACAGCTATGGATACAATCGTGCGACACCTTTGGCTAGCTACATGAACGCCAGCAGTATCGTCACCGGTCTCATTGATATTGTGAGCAAAAACGGAAATTTCCTTCTAGATGTGGGACCGACCGCCAATGGAACAATTATCGATGTTGAGCAAAAGAATTTGCGCGAGGCTGGCACTTGGATCAAAGAGCACAATGAGGCTATCTTCAACACGACGTATTGGTTTGTGACACCCGAAGAAGGTGATAATGTCAGATTCACAACATCTAAGGATGCCTTCTATATCCATACGCTCGCCAAACCGAACAGCACTTTGACTTTGAACAGCCCTATCCCATGGATCAACGGGGATAGAGCGAGTGTTGTGGGAGGGAAGATGCACGGCGCAATTGTGCCAGCAAGGAAGTCTAGCAATGGATCCGTCACTCTTTATCTGAGCGAGAAAGTTATCGCAGCTGACCGGTTTGCTTGGGTATTCAAAATCTCCTATTGAGATAAATTTATTTATCAGAGCAGCTTCAATGCATTTTATTCAAGTGATATTTGCAAAAAAAAGCCATCTCGGCTAGCTTAAAAACGGTGAGGCTTGCCGCAAGCCACATCCATAATCTACGATCTAGTGGATGGATCGTGCACTCAGCACTCTAAATAGGTTCTTCCTTGGACTTTCACTGCTAAAGAGAACAAAATTGCTACCTGATTACGTGCGTAGTGCATCGAACTGAATTTTGGCAAAAGGGGAACTCAGTGCCTAAATTGACCCTGTTCTTAGAGAGAGACAAAGCTACATTCAACAAAAGCCAAGCGGCTAATCAGGATGTAAAAAGGCAGTCTCCTCATTCAGCAAATTAGTCGGGACGAGCCTCTTCCGGAGTGGAGTATCTGCATCATACCATCCGAGCACTCCGACTACTGTGCATATTACTAGGTAGTAGATGAGGGGGAGGTCCGAGGCACGCAGTATAATCAGAAATGACGCAGAATCCAAAGGTCCAAGTTCAGCCTGAATGGAGTGTTTAAAGAGTTTAATGAGCTGCGGTCTTGAAAAAACCCAAAAGGATTATGGGAAAGACGGGTTTAACTGGACTGTTAGAATAAATTAGTCGGGTAAAATACCCTGGGCGTGGAATAAAGAAGTGTTACGCAAGGAGTGCTGTGTTTTCGACTTGCACATATTAACCAATCTACTAGATTTCACTCATTTCTCAATTTGCAGTATTGTAGAGTGAGCTGATTCTACAACCCCCACTCCCCTGCCGATCGGAAATGATGACTTCAGCCTAAATGGCATAAACCGACAGAACGAGACAAAGCTCTTAGCTCTCCAGTGGGCTGCTCGCCGGTAAATCATCGGGATCGGCTGCGGGACTTACTTTGTCGGGAAGTGTGGAGAAGCTGTTTACTCCTGGGGTTGCCCACGGGGTTTTGGGCGCAGCCGATGTGCAGCAATGTGAGGAGGGGGTATAAAGGGAATTTCGGATTCACTTGGGAAATTGAAATCCAGGAGCAATAATTGTTCATCCTCGATTTCATCTTCGCAATGCCGGCTGCCGCATTGCTCGCTGTGTTGGCGGCTTTAGTGCCAGCCGTTATAGGCCAGGCCAACACTACCTACAAGGATTACTCGACCGAAGCCCAGCCTGATCTTGATGAGCAAACCATGGGTACAATTGATCTCAGCTTCCCCGATTGTGAAAATGGTCCCTTGGGAAAAACTCTTGTCTGTGACAAGTCGGCCAGTGCCCATGATCGAGCGGTGGCCCTCATCAACTTGTTTACATTCGAAGAATTAGTGAATAGCACTGGAAACAATATCCCCGCAATTCCTCGTCTCGGGCTCCCCGCCTATCAGGTATGGAGTGAAGCCCTTCATGGACTCGACCGGGGCAACTTCTCGGACTCTGGCGACTTCAGCTGGGCCACTTCATTCCCTTCTCCAATCCTGACGATGGCCGGCCTCAATCGCACGATGATCAACCATATCGGAGACATAATTTCTACACAAGGAAGAGCATTCAATAATGTGGGGAGATATGGTCTGGATGTCTATGCGCCGAATATCAATTCCTTCCGTCATCCCGTCTGGGGCCGTGGACAGGAAACTCCCGGTGAAGATGCCTACTGTCTGTGCTCTGCCTACGCCTACGAGTACATCACTGGTATTCAGGGTGGCGTAGATCCAGATCACTTGAAATTGGTTGCAACTGCGAAGCACTACGCAGGATATGACATTGAAAATTGGGATGGTCATTCTCGTCTCGGCAACGATATGAATATCACACAACAAGATCTGGCAGAGTATTTCACTCCACAGTTCTTGTCTGCAGTACGAGATGCCAAGGTTCACAGTGTTATGGCGTCTTACAACTCTGTCAATGGAGTTCCTAGTTCTGCAAACTCCTTTTTCCTTCAGACACTTCTTCGTGATACATGGGGTTTCGTTGAAGACGGCTACGTCTCATCCGACTGTGATTCTGTGTACAACGTCTTCAACCCTCACGAGTACGCTGCGAATGTCTCTGGTGCTGCTGCTGGCTCAATGAGAGCTGGAACTGACATTGACTGTGGAACCTCCTATCAATATTATCTCAATGATTCTCTCATCGATGGAGGAATCTCTCGCAGCGAGATCGAACGTGGCGTTGTCCGACTCTACTCCAACTTGGTTCGTCTAGGCTATTTTGATGGCGGTGATAGTCCCTTCCGTAACCTGAAGTGGTCCGATGTTGTTTCGACTGATGCACGAAATATTTCATACGAAGCCGCTGTCGAAGGAATCGTTCTCCTCAAAAATGATGGTACCTTGCCTTTGACCAAGAACACTAGTAGCGTTGCCCTGGTTGGACCTTGGGCAAATGCCACCGAGCAGATGCAAGGGAACTACTTCTCAACTGCGCCATACTTAATAAGTCCCCTGGAAGCTCTGCAGAGTTCAGATCTCGAAGTCAACTACGCATTTGGAACAAACATCTCATCGGAAACTACCGACAAATTTGAGGCCGCAATTTCTGCTGCTAAGAAGTCCGATTTGATAATCTTTGCTGGTGGAATCGATAACACAATCGAGGCAGAGGGAATGGACAGAGCGAACATTACCTGGCCTGGTAACCAGCTTCAGCTGGTGAATGAACTAAGCAAGCTCGGCAAGCCTCTGATCGTTCTACAGATGGGTGGCGGACAAGTAGATTCGTCTTCCCTGAAATCCAACAAGAATGTCAACGCCATTATCTGGGGTGGATACCCCGGCCAGTCTGGTGGAAAGGCTCTTGTGGATATTATCACTGGAAAACGCGCCCCGGCAGGTCGTCTGACAACCACGCAATACCCAGCCAAATATGCCACACAGTTCCCTGCTACAGACATGGCCTTGCGTCCAAGTGGTGATAATCCAGGTCAAACCTATATGTGGTATACGGGTACTCCGGTCTATGAATTCGGACATGGGCTTTTCTATACTACTTTCAAGGCTTCTCTCCCCAAGTCAAGGAGGTCTATGAATGGCAGCTCTTTTGATATTCTCGATCTACTTTCCCAATCCCATGAGGGTTACAACACGGTCGAGCAGGTTCCTTTCTTCAACTATACCGTCGGCATCACAAACACGGGAAGCGTTGTCTCTGATTATACAGCCATGCTTTTTGCAAACACAACCGCCGGCCCCAAGCCTTATCCAATCAAGTGGCTTGTTGGGTTTGATCGCCTGGGCGCACTTAAGCCACGCTCGTCGCAGCAGATGACAATTCCTATTTCACTTGACAGCATTGCCCGCACTGACTCTCAAGGAAACCGTGTTGTCTACCCCGGGAAGTACGAGTTGGCTCTGAACAACGAGCGGTCGGCAGTCCAGTCAATCACTTTGACAGGTGATGCCACCGTTATCTCAAAGTGGCCACTAGATGAGCAGCAGATTCCTCACGCGTGAGTACGGAAGCGTGGGTGATGTGGAATTCTATCTAAATTTTAGAGCGACCTCACGACTTGGGTCAATATGGCAGTACATAGATCTACTAGATCTTCTATTTCAATTTTATTCTGAATTAATCCCCAATCCAAACTAGCCACAAGTACATATTTCTGTAATTGCTTCTAATAGAAGAGGTATATGAGATACTTGCTCCGGTAGAATCTCCCGAATTTCTCCCGAATCTGTCTTATCTTTGATGATGTAGCAACACGCATAGATGCGAATACCATGCAAATCCTGGAAACCCTTTCTCGGGTACTTTTATTTTCAAATCCCCTACTGTATATAGACAAGATATTAGTTACTGAGATATTCGTGTGTTTAACTAAGCTTCAAGTGACCATCATATATACTGCTGCAATAATCAATCCAACAACGACCGCTGTGAGGATAGCCGCACCAGCTCGGTCACCATTCGTGATGCGATCGAATTGAATTTCATCAGCAGTCTCATCTGACTCTGTACCGGCGCCACTATTACCTTCACTTGAACCACCAGTAGTTGAAGTTACAGGTCCTTTTATTTGAGCGGCAAGAAGTCCCTGGAGAACATCAAGGGTCCCCATTTGCTGACCCACGCCCATTGTTCCATCGTAAGTCCCACTTGACCAACGAAACCCGCAATATGTTCCGGTTTCTCCCCCTTGACATTGAGCAACGGCGGCTTGTGCTGTCACGCGAAGCTTATTCATAATGCTGTTGTAGGTATAAGGTGCAAATTGCGTGACGTCCGCCATCCAGCGAGATAGGTATGCTTTGAATGACAGCTGATCGACATTGCACTTGCCAATTAACTCACAGGGCGGCTCATACATGACATTCTTGCTGGATTCATTTTTCGAAAAGAAATGATTAGCATTTTCTAGGAGACCATCAAGCCGGATTTTCCACAATGAGGAAGAATTAGACGATGCTGACGAGTTTGATGGGTTTGCTGAGAGCTCGGAAGTCTGGGATCAATGTCAGCGATATTCTGGGTAGTTTGCTTGGGATAAACAATAATTGTAATCTCACATAATTGTACATCACGGAAGCTCCGTGAAGATAAATAGCGCTTGTGTATGACCAGCGAGTTCTATCGTATTCCGAGCAATTCGATACATGCGTTGTCCCATCATAAACTTGCCAATCATTCCTGATTAAACCCACAGCTCTTGACCAGTCCCAGGCCTTGGTAGCCCATTCGGCATACGTCGCATTCCCTGTATATCGGGCTAATCGTGCCGCGATGTCGAAGTAGCAACCATTGGAGATGGTATTTTTATAACCGTATCCATTGTTCCAGGTGTAAATCTGCCAGCGCAAACCACCCTGGCAAGCAGTCATGTCCCAGCGATGGGTTTGCTCATTAAAAACAGCTTGAACCATCGATAAATATCCCGGTGATCCAGAAGGTGGATTGGTAAAGTTCCGCTCTGCGGCCGACATCGCAGTAAGTGCCCAGAAACATTGATCATCATTGCCCTCGGTGTATGTCTGATTTTTCGGCATGAAATCACCATTGTCCCCAGCTTGGTGCACAATTGCTTGGACGGTAATGTCGTTGTATGTATCGTCACCCGTAAGTGCCCAATAGTGTACAAGTGACCCGAAGAATGCCCCTGCTTCCCACCAGTAGTATGGATCGGGGAGATTTCCTGGTACATCGCCGGTATTATTTCCCGAGTAGAAAGTAACAAGGTCATAGGCTATAGTACTAGCGGCTGATCTAATTGAATCTTTGAAAAAATAGTTAGCTAGTGAGGTTAAATTCAGGGGAAATACAACACTAAACATACTCACCATCGCTCCCAATGTCTAGTTCTATGCCAGCTACTAGAAGACCTGCGTTGAGAGCGGAGAGAGCCGCTAAGAAAAGCCGCGCCCTGGAAAAAGGCCATTGAGAGATCATCGGTAAATATGAAAGGACTGGAAATTGAGAGAATGTAAATCGGAGTATTAACTGTAAATAACGAGGGAGAAAATTGTGCCTTGGGAGTGCGGGAGGGCTTTGCGTCAAAGAAGTATAAATGAAGGACGAAATGGGGTGAACAAAGACATCCTCCTGCTGGAAAGGAAGAGGAACTGGTAATAATAATAAACTACGACAAGATCATGATTCGACCACTGAGCGCTTCGAATGAATGCCGAGCCAAATGCAAAACCCCAAGAACTATTGCGCTACTTGGCGATGGCGGAGCAATGCCCAGGGCGGCACCAAGGAAATGGCGGGTTGGTACATCACACAAAGCCACGTACTCCAGCGTGAGTGCGTGAATATTACAAACCCAATGAGCCAGGGGGATATGAGAGCCATGGCTGGCCAAGCCAGGAGAAAACGCCAGAAACCAGTCGTAGGCAGCCATCTTGGGCAGTGGGCCAGGAGACCAAAGGTGAAGAGATTCGGCTTGGCTTGGGCTTGGCGACGGCGGAGACTTTGTAGACGCGTGGACAAGGACTCCCTAATGGTCTTACTCAATTGCCATATCACCGTGAGCAGAATCTGTCACAAGTCAAAATGCCTGGACTAGAGCCCAAAACTATACGTGCGCACCCTTTGGCGAGTTGACCGCGCAATTTTCGTCTTCTGGGGACTTCATATTCGGAATTAAAGTAGTCTCCTCCACGGTAGAAACCCACTTATTGGTAGCGCTGTTCAATGTCTATTCGGAAGAACCAACCCCTGCGTAATAATGCTATATTTATTCCAGCGCATACTTCATTCGCCAATAAAAGCGGCGTAAAAGCGGCCGCACATCATATATGGGAGGTATTTGATCTTTAAGACCATACTCTGCTTCCCTCTCTGCTCGGTTCAACTCAACCCGTAGTTCTTCGAGTGGAACTTTCCGCTGATCCAGAGTATGCAGCATGGCTTGAACTAATTTTCTATGCCCAAGCTTTGCGACCTTTGCCAGTGGCGTTTGATGGAATTGATCGTGGCTCTGGAGGGGATCGGCTCCTCGCTCCAATAATAGTTGGCACAAAACCATATTTTCGTCCAAGAAATGATGAATCCCCGGATCTACTGCCTCGTATAGAGGAAATCCACCACTTGGTTGCCCGCTGATATGACATCCATGTGCCATGAGAATATCGAGGGTGACAGACATGGCGTGCCGATCTTTATCAACACCGGGTGAACCCACCAGTCCCAACAGACTATGTTTATAGTCTCCGACCCTTCTCCTTGACATCACCAGGCTGTCCTCGACAAGACCCCTATCAAACAAAACAGTCAATGAAGCTATATCTGCTCTAGACAAGACAAGTTCGAGGGTCCTTTTAGCTTCGTCACTACTGGATACCACTTCATAGCCGCTGTCAAGAAGGTATTCTAGCACAGATGCTCCGGATTCAGCGGCACTTTGGAGAAAAGGAATTGAATGACAGTCGTCGGTCTGCTGAAGCTTTTTGAACGAGTGCTCTTGTTGAAGCATATCAAGGGTTGCTAGGTTCCCAGTGCGCAAAGCTCTCTCCAATATTGATGCGGCAGTCGAATGTGGCCGGTCAGTCGCTCTTAAGGAAAGATTCAATCCACTATCCAGTAGCAACTGAAGCATTTTCGGAGCTCTAAGAGCATGGAAGAAAACTGGAACTGACTGCTCATTTAAAGAGTTTGGATTTGCTCCGTGATCGAGCAGAGCTTGGGCAATGCTGAAATGAGAACCCTCAATTGCTGCAAAAAGTGGGTTTGGCTCCCTTACATTTAGTAATTTTTCCAATATCGCTGGGTTATCGTTATGGTTTAGTAGCAGGTCGACCATACCCCTATGACCGTGGTAGGCTGCTAAAGCGAGCGGTGATACATCAAACGTATGCAACATGTCACGTTCCCCATTTGGCAATGTCTCTTTCAAGATCCACGCTTGAGATCTTGGGCAAGGAAAGTCGCTTGAACAGCCTCGTTGAAGCAATGCTTCAACAACATCTTGCCAGCCACATGCAACGCAAATCATGAGAAGCTGTCTATGATTGTCGTCATCAGGCTCACCTGATGTGATAAGTTTTGCAAAACTCATATGTTTCCCAATTTTCTCAGCCATTTGAAAATATTCTTTTTGTGCAGCCCAACCTAATGGAAGTAGTAAAAACCCAGGGCCTTCTTTGACGGTGAAGTTTGGGATGATCTCATTCTCCAAGAAAGTCTCGACAATTTCACAATGGCCATATGCAACCGCACAATTAAGCGAATGAATATATGTTGCAGAAGAAAAAAGTTCGGGGTCCGTCTCGATGAGAAAACGAGCGATTTCACAATGACCTCCCACGCACACATCGGCGATGATTGTATCATGCAAGCCCTCGATTCTCAGATCGGCCCCAAGCGAGACAAAGAGCTTGACAAGAGAAAGATGACCATTTGTCGCTGCCATCAAAAGCGGGGAAATCTCTTTTTCGTATATTCCCTCGCAGCGAATATCAGGAGGAACCCCACTAGAAAGCAAGAGTTTGACAACATTCTCATGGCCATTTGCCGCAGCCAGGATTAAAGGTGATCCTTCATCATCTGTCTGTGGATCATATTCTGGCTGCGTAAGCCAGGCTTGCATTGTGTCTGAAATTGGGTCAACCCCATGCTCCAATAGCAAGCGAACAACAGCCTCATGACCATGAATACAAGCCAAGGCCATTGGAAGCCACGATTCGAAGTAAGCGGCATTTGGAGAGGCTCCAGCCTCTAGCGAGTATCGTACCGCTACTTCATGACCGTTTTTGGCGGCCCATTCCAAAGCACAGGAATGAGAGTATCGCACATTGAGTTGGTAGAGAAGGCGATTCAGGAGGGGCGGGAAACGTTTGCAAGTTTGGAGAAGTGCATTGACGCTAAATTCATCGTCCAAACATTTGGCTATAAATATCAGCAGCTCATTTGGCAGATCCAAAATATTAATTTTGGTCTCCATTGTGGAAATTGAAAGACTCAAGTCAAGGTCTTTGACGTATCAGCGGCAGGCGGGGATGAGGCACCCAGCTGCTAGGGAGATAAAGATGGTAAGGATGATAGAAAGATCAGACCTCCTCTTGGGATTAAAGGACTTAAACGCATTGAGAACGAAAATTGGAGGTCGTGATGAGTAGCGAAGGTGAAGTGAGGTCAGAGAATATGGATAGATGGAGATGGATGTGACTCACTGACTAATCTATATTTGGCCCCAGGCCTACTCAACAATCAATAGTATCGCTTAATGGCTGCGACCACGCCCTTCAAATGAGAAGAGGGCTTCCAATGGGAGCTAGAATGCTATAAAACATTACTGTTATGTAGAAATATCATATATAGGGGTAATTTTGGTTGACAAGATCTATTCCGCACAAGCGAAGGAATGAGCGAGTAGTCTAGCGTGTTGTTACTAGTCATATCGTTCCTCGACAACTTGACGTAAGATATTCACACAGTCTTCATGTTCTTGTGCCCTTGCTAGATCTAATGCAGACTTCCCGTTTGTATCCGTGATAGTAGCATCCGCGCCCCGACCGAGTAATGAATGGTCGACTATCTGAAGTTGTTGTTCTGAACAATAAAACGGAGAGCGATGGGGTTTGAATATTTCCAGGCTCGGTGTTTATTCTATTAAACCGAATTCACGGCGCACTGGGTTGCGTTGTTCCCCGTGCCGTGATTACTCATTGTTGACCACGGAGGACGGAGTCGTGAAACGGCCCGCGCCGCGATTACGGCATCTCGAACGATGGGAGTATAAAATCCCTAGAAAACAGCCCGAATTTGGAACAATATCAAGTATCAACCAACGAGCTTTATTAATTACCAGCCACACGGGTGCTATTTCTTCATTATTAGTACCAAAAGGACTTTTTCAAAGATGGCTCCCATCCATATCGGCTGCCCGCTCTACGATTACCAGACGATCGATGTCCTCGGACCATGCGATCTACTTAACTCCGCGAACAAAAAGCTTCTGGAGGTTATGAATAACCACATTCCCGTGGATGAGAAGGTCTTGGAAAAGGCACCCGAATTCATTTTCCACCATGTTGGCGAGACCTTGGAGCCGGTGCACCTGCTTACGAGCTCTGTGACACTGGTGCCTACAATCACCGTGGAGGATGCTCCTGAATTGGATATCCTCATAATCGGTGGTGACATGCCTGAAAAGACCAATCTTCCTCCAAAGTTGCAGGATCTCATTCGTCGTCATGTTGCATCTGGAAGGCTGCTATTCACGACCTGCACTGGAGCCGCGGTTGTTGCAGCCACCGGTGCTCTAGACGGCCGACGGGCTACAATCAATAACCTCGAGTACAGCTGGGTTAAGGAGAGATACCCGAATGTCAACTGGACATTGGAGAAAAAGTGGATTATCGACAGCAATATTTGGACTGGGAGTGGAGCTGTGGCGGGGATGGACATGGTCGCCCACTGGATTAAGGAGACGTATGGGCTAGATCTTCTTACCCAGGCGGCGTTGTCGCTTGACTATGAGCCGCGGGACGCTGATGGACTTTTTAATGTTCTTCCACAGCGATATGATTTGGCTGGAAATAAGATTTCCACACATGTCTTTTGCAAGGAGATCTGAGATGTTATGATGCTGGAAGGGTACTCTGGCGGATTGAGGTCTGGGGTATACCTAGTTAGAGAGCTTATCTGGGACCATTTGGCGATGGATCTGCAATGAGAGAAAATGTATCCATTAACATCACATCGGCCCAAAGTTGCGCATATTCTATTCCCTGGACTTCTCTTTCGATAGCACTTTGTAGGAGTGGTGCACTTGGAGGCTGACCGGCACGGCGGCTCGAATACCGCAATGCAGGGCAGCGGTGCTGCCTCTGCGAATATGAGGATTTTTCAATGGAAGCCAGAAGCTCGGGATGGGCAGTTCGGCCATCATGGTCGTTTCTGAGGTTCTTCTTGATTGACGTATAGGAAACTTGTACACTTCTGATGGTTTCGGGCAGCCTCGAAAAGAGGCTTTTTGTGGGTATTTGCCTATCTTCCGAACTCTCGATGGATTTCATATGGCATAACAATGAATCAAGGTAGTGTTGTAGATCCACGGTGTGCTGTGCAATTTCCACGTTCCATTCCGGTACCTCTGGAAGACCCACGCACAGCCTGTACATCACGAATAGTGTGAAGATAGTCTGATACCATACGGAAAATGGCAGGGTGTTGAGATTAGCACTGGGAAGGGTAATGAAATAATCGAGATATTCTTTTGCAAAAGTGACGCATTTCATCAAATTGTTGATGACCTTTGGGGGTGCAGATGAAATGGTAGAGTCTTGGTGTTCATTCTGAAATGGAGGTCTTCTCCGCCCATAACAATACACCAAGCCCATCTCTTGGATCCGAATTCTGACTGCGTAGTAAGCGTTGACCAGCAACACTACAGATATTCAATCAGCCAGGTTACGTACTCATAAACTGAAAGTGTCTCCTACCCGCGTTGCGAAGATCCGTGGATAAAGATGACCACCATTCTTCAAACCGCATCGTAAATCTTTCGGCATGAATATACAGCTGCGTTCCACAGATTCCTTCAGATTGGTACGTCTCGTAAATCTCCTCTGCAAATTGGATCCCTTTTATCACGGGGTATATTAAAAGGTCGGTCTCGAACTCTGGTTGGCTTTGCAGCATCATGGCACATTGAAGCACATTTTTGTGGACCTGGAAATTATTGGGCTTTCCTGATGACATTGATATTCTAATTCAGATCTCGCGGTCAGTTCAAGCCCATTTCCAGTTTTTGGATAGGTAATGGCATCCTACACGCTCGACATATAGTAGCAGCCTAGATAAGCACGGCATACTTCTAGTGTATACGTATCTTCCAGGTCAATTTGATTCTCAATCAAGTTGTCAATTTGTTGATTGAGGCGTAGATCAACTACCAGGCTGATTGCGATTTGCAAATATCGGTAGGTCTGCTGACTTCCTGGGACGAAATCGAAATGGAACCTGGCATCAATGAGCTTGCTTGCGCTCACAAAAGTCCACAGGATCGATGGGATATTGCGGACAAAATTCCTACCATGCAAGAAATACGAGTAGTCCCTGGAGGAGATCTAAATCTTGCTCGCCAGCTACGAGAGCATGCTGGCTGAGGGATTCCTTAAATTGCCTGATCAGGGCATCTTGAAGGTGACACTGGTTCGAGGAAGCAGCAATAGCTGCTGCAAGTAATAAAAAAGGGCGGTGTTCAGCCATTGATGTCGCATTCCAGTCATTGGAGAGTCGAACAAAGGGAAAATAGGATGCCATGCTGCGGAACCTATCCAGAAGATGCGCAATAACGAGAGTACTGAGTCCTAAGTCAGTGATCCAGGCGGCGTCCGAGGTGGTTGTTGTTGACTCCTGCGGACTGTTTCGTTCAAATTCTTGGTCATTGTTATTTTCGCTATCGTTCAGGTTTTCGTCCAGTTGTGCATGACCCATATGATTTTGGCTCATCCAGCCTGCTGTAGGGTGTGGGCCGTCATTTGGAAAGCCAGAAGTTTCAGGCATTCCAGAATCCACACTGACGGGAATTTGGACATCATCAATGGGTGCGCCAGAGCTTGAAAGGAGACCAATGATATTGGTGAGTTTGGACTCAAGATCAGCCAGTCGTCTTCCTCCCTATCTTTTCAGCGATACGGATTAAATGAGTGCATAGTTCTTCTTGGCCACTTACGGCTTCGCTCGCTGTGAAACTCGAGGTCGCTTAGTCTGCTCTGGCAATACGCATTGCGATTTTGACCTGGCACATCTACTTCAATTAGTCTAATAGAAAGTAGTAGTTAGGGAAGCTCCGCGTACTTATTACAAGGCTGTCCCTGCTCTGGTCGAATGCATTTCACCTTCAATGCACGGCATTTCTGGCACGCAGCTGTCACTTTTTTCGGTTGACAAGAAGAAGTCATCGGGGCTGTCGTGTCCATCGTCAATAATTTAGGACGTCGATATTGACGTTTAAGCTCGAGAATTGAAATGAGGAGGCTTGGAAATGCCCAGATGGTTTCAGGCCGCCAATCTCACGTTCCAGTTAATGTAGTGTTGCTGGGCGGTGAGATATGAACGCGTGTGCCACAGGTAATGGATTATAGGATAATCTGTATACCTAGTAATTTACTAAATTACTATATAAAAAGGGTAGGACATTATATAATTAGTTAAAATCTGTTTTATAAACAAATTCTACTGGACAAGTAACAGCATACATAGGTGCAGAATACTATTCTTATACAACCATACTTTTCTACTATCTTCCCATTCCTACTATATCTAGTAGATAAAACATGAATCCTGGACACACTTCTCAATAACCTTATTTCTCATATGCTTTTTGCTAGCCAAATATGGCGTTCAGCGAATCTATACAATATGCTATTTGATATGCCAGACAATGAATAGTATTCCTATCAGCACAGAAGATCGGAGAGCATAAATGGAGAAATAATGAAATACGAACGAAATATTATTCTGCTACTAGTGGAAAGCTAGTAGCTTACTAAATAATACTGACTATTTATTAAGTATGAGCATACATACTATTTCTTGTATTACAAGAAATAGTATTTGTTGCCTACTGACCGCCCTGGCGAAATCGGCTGCTTTTGATTGGCCCGTCTGACATCCCCCGCAGTCTTCCTCCTCCGCAGTCCGAAAGTCCGCAATCGCATGCGCAATCGCAACCTCCCCCCACTCTTTCTATGTCTTCCTGAGCTTCTGTTGGGATGAACCCAAGTCCACCCAACCCCCAGGCTCTATCGTCCGCCTCCTCGCGGGCTCCACTTGCCGGGGGTCGCCAGATCACTCGCAACAGAGCCAGCTACAGTTGCCACACATGTCGCCGCCGCAAGGTCAAGTGCGACAAGGTACTACGCCCCGATCACCCTCCCAGAGATGACCTACCAGCTGACCATAATTCAGGTTCACCCAATATGTGGCAATTGTACAAAGACAGGAGCCAAGTGTGTATACGATGTTTCGTCGGAGAAACGCGAGGATGCAGATACGACTGCGCCCGAGTCGTCGGGACATGGTGTGAAACGCCGCCGGGCAACGCCACGAACATGGGAGGACGACGTCGATGAATTGCAGTCAATATATGGCCATTTGCGACAAGCCGGATCGTCGGGGGATAATAAATCTGATCCCCGTGCAATTGAAACTAGGCTGGATAAATTGATGTCAATGATTGAGAAGATCGGCGGTACTGGTCGGCCACTGGAAGATGCGGAGAGGCAGGCGGCTGCTTCAAACCTCGCTTCTGAACAATCTTTGATTGAGGAGCTGCGCCAAAATAATGCCCGAAATGGAAGGCCGGTCTCTCGCCCGTCTAGCCCACGTCGCATGGCGCCCGAGTCAAGCGGCGATGAATTCCCTATCCCATCGGGTCAAGCTACAGATCTGGTAGACCCCATTGGAAGTCTGAACTTGGGGCATTTGAGTTTGGATGACGGGGGAAGATCTAGGTGAGTGAGAAATGGTAATATCGCACTACTATTGGACCTCAATCTAACGACACTGATTAGATACGTTGGTACAACCTATTGGGCGTATATATCTCACGAGGTAAGAGGAACGCCTGGCGACTGTATTTGACACTTATTGACATCCCCAGATTAACGATCTGAATCAATTATTGAGAGATCAGAATCGATCCCACGACATGGCTTCATCAGAAGACCCCAACGATGACCCGAATGACCCAAGAGCTGGGAACAGGAGGCAATGGAGGGGATCTCTTGCAAGCTCACCACCTCCAACAACGCCTCAGCCGCGCCCTGGCTCGTTCCAACAATCCATAATATTCCCCTCCGGCGAATCCCCATCCATGAACGATAGGGTGGTAGAACCAGAAATGTTGGAGCATGTGCCAACTAGACGACAAAGTCATATCTTATACAAGGGCTTCATGTCTGGCGTGCATGCTATCAGCCCTGTTGTTCACCCACCGACAGTTCTCAAGCTATATAATACCTTTTGGAACTGGTACGATTACAGTAGCTACTCTGGAGAGCCATGCCCTATTCCTTCCTTTATTCCTCTTCTTTATGCGATCTGGTATGGAGGATCCGTCACCATTTCCATCCGAACCATCAAGGCTGAGTTCAATTCGTCGCCGCGCGATGCGCTCTCCACGATGTACAGCGAAGCAGTGACGAGGTGGTTGACCAAAATCTCATTTCCACGAAGTCCATCCCTTCAGGGTTTGTCGGCCTACCTCATTGTCCAGACGATTCTCTCCAAAGAAGAAGAGCCTTTGACAAGCAGTCTATTTGTCAGCTTGGCGATGCGTGTTGCGCAGACCATGGGCCTACATCGAGATCCTGCTAATTTCGGAATTGAGCCCTGCGAGGCCGAATACAGACGTAGGCTATGGTGGCATATAATGCACATGGACGGTGTTGTGGCAATGTCTAGTGGGCTTCCCCCACTGGTAAGTGACGAAAACTACTGGGATGTCCGAGAAACAAGCGAAATCAAAGATACTATGCTGGGCACACCCGCCTCGGAGAGCTATGAGCAATTCGTTGGATCGAAGCAACGGCTACCAGACAACCCTGATGATCCGACAGTCTGTGGAGGCTCGTCAATGGTGAATGTTTTCTATCTCACTGCACGAGGCAAATACATCATGGCTTGTAGGTAACCTAACCCAAGCATAACCTGGAAAACCTACTAATGTGGTCTGATAGGGTCTATCCGCCGGATTCTCAAGATCCAACTGGGAACAAAGCCCGTTACTCGTCAAGATATGGAAGATTTAAAGTCAATTCTTCTTGACCTTCAGCTCAAGCTGAATTCTATCGTCAACAGAATTCCCGAAAGTCAAGTATCAGATCATGGCTCAGTCTCGTCTGGGCGGGCATTGTCCATGTCCAAATCTCCTGTGGATTCTCACACATCTGAAAGTGAACTTCCGGGCGAAGGCCCCAACGGCTGCCCCGAACAATATCATTCCGCAGTGCTTGTGTCTTTCCACAAATGGGCACGTATAATTTTATCGCTTTACATTGACAAAGTTAGTAATGCGGTTCGCGCGCAAGTTGATTGAACAAGTCACTGACTTTATAGGCATTTTGTGTCGCATATCAACCTTTCCTCAAGAATGCTCGCAGTCGAATATGGCCTGCGGCCCGACAAAGGTGAGCCAATATTTTGAAAGTATATTAGGTCTCTGTGTCTAATTGAAGCAGTGCTCTCCGACACTGCCATGGCTTCATGGAAAAATTCATCCAGCTTGCAACAGATCCAGACTTTCAACCGTTTCAGTGGAGCTGGCCAGGGTAAGGATTGCTCTGTCACTCTCAGAAAAGAACCGAGCTAACTAATTGCCAGAAACCACCAACCTATGCATGCAACGATGTCCGTTTTATACAATCTCCACCCTCGAAAACGCTATTTTCATGTCTAACATCACATAGGATTATGCTTATCGACCTTTACGAACGCCCTTATAGCCCGGAGGCATTCAGGTCTCGCGCCTTCATCGACCGCATCCTGGCGCTCTCTGGGCCAGATGGGGGTGTAGTCGGCGGCGAAGACGGTGTTTCTACGCAGAGGCCCCTCAAAGATGGTGGCCGCGAGGCTTGGGATATGATCCGTCGTCTGCGCCAAAAAGCATGGCAGAAAGCTGGCCTCAATCCTCAAATGCTGTGGACGGAGCAGGATCAAATCCAAGCAGGCATTGCATCCCCCGCCCCCGAGCTGAGTGGCCTGCGAGGATCGCTGTATTCAAATCCATCGTCACCCGCCGCTTCTACATCAGCCCCAAGGCCGCCACCGCCGCCGGATCACCAGCTCACTGACTTCAATCGGACTTTTTACAATATGACCCGCACTCATATCCTTCCAAGCCCCGTGGTGTCTTCGGCGTCACTTAGACCGAGTCTTCTTCGATATTCCTACCAACCGAACTCACCAAACCAACCTGCTCATCCGGTCTCGGAACCGCGATATAATGGCACATCAGGTCCAACCCCAGCTGTTGCCACCCAGCCCGTGGCAGCAAGATCTCCTGAGATTGTATCTCCTCTGCGCTCGCCATCCTCTTTCCAATCTCCTAAAGCACCATCCAGCATTCCCGTACCACAGCCGCAAATTCAACAACCACCATTTTCAAACACAGAAATATCACCACGAATGCCTTTCATGGATCCCCTATCACCGAACCCTGCACCAATGAGCATGCCAACTCCGCCTTCAATGGTGGACCCGAATCTAAACTTCGACTGGGACCAATGGGACGCTGTATTTGGACAGCACCTCCCCGTGTCTGACGAATTGATGGAACTGGACCCCGTCGCTGGCTTAGACTTTGCTAATATTGGAATGCCATCCACTAATACTAGTCCGGGGGGTAATTTTCATGGATTGCCGGCGGTAGTACAACCTGCTAACCCGAATCCCCCTCCAACTACTACTTGGACAGATAAAGGAGGAAACCAGGGCGTTTCACCTGGTGACTGGATTGGATATAGTTGAGATAATCGATACCCATGAACATACAATATTTAATAGATTTCTTCAAACTTCTGCATGTAGTACAGGTAGTCTAAGCGTTAATGTAAACAAGAGCAGACAGTAGATGCAGAGACTACAACCAGACTACAATTGCATAAGAACTCAGTAAGAGGGAGACGTAACAGTTTATCAATTCATGAGGCGTGACTCTTGACGATCAGAGGGATCGGTCAATTAGGATACAACAATGCGATGCGGAAAAGCCAGAACAGACAAAAGGCCCGGCGGGAGTGACACGAACCAGTTCCCGCATCTGATCTAGGCATAGGATTAGAAGGGAGCCTCGCGTTTCTTCATGTATTCTTCATTCTTCATGTCAAGTGCTTATTTTTGCTTTTTGTTTTGTTCAAACCCGCCCGCCAAGATTAATCGCTTAGACCTTGGTCTCCTTGAGACCGTGCTTCCAGACGGTGGCGTAGGGGGTAGTGCCATCCTCACGGAAGTCAATCAGGACGTGCCTAGGACAGAGTTAGTGGGGAAGTTTGGCAATGAGAGGAGGAAGCAAATCAAGACATACATAGCATCACCGTCCATGGACTCGCCCATCAGGACATCGTAGTTGTCGTAGTTGGCGGTGATCTTCTTCATGGCAGCGGGGGCACCGGCCTTGAACTCAGCGATGGCCTCGGCGCTGGCGCCGTTCTCCTCCATCTTCTTGAGGACCTTCTTGAGGTAACCCTTGAGGTGGGACTTGTAGGCATCCTTGGAGGGCTTCAGGCCCTCCTCGGTCTTGAGCCAGACAAGACGGAACTGGTCCTCAATGTCGTGGACCATGACGGCCTCACCCTCACCACCGGCATCATCCTCAGCATCCTCAGCGGAGGGGTTGGCACCCTCAAGAGCGAAGTCCTCGTTCTTCTTCTTGAGGTACTTGCGGCAGTCGGTCTCCCAGAGGATGGGGACATCCTTGGCGGGAGCGATATCGAAGGTGCTGGAGAGGATCTCGTCTCCGGAGATAACGTCCTGTGTACTTGTCAGCGATTTTCCAGACCAGAGTTGATTGAATCGATGGACGATAATCTAGCAGGGTATGCAAATCAACAGAACAGAGGGTACATACGGTGTAGATAATCATGGTGGCGGTTTGGGGGATGGGAATAAGTCACAAAAAAGACAGAAGAAAGACGATGAGGAGGAGAAGAGAAAACAAAAAGAACAAAAAGAAAAGGAGGGGGAAGGAAGTTTTTTTTTAGTGGCGCGCGGTGGGGGAGTTTGCTTTGTTTGCACTGGACATCACGGGATCTTCAGCATAAACATTCACTATACAAAGTATACAAAGTATACATAATTAATCAAGACAGTATATACGCAGTAGAATGCTGATAAATCGTCAAGGTAAAATAATAGAAGTATTCCGAGTATACAGTCCAGTTTCATATGATCGCAATTGATTGTTCACCCTTTTCAAAAGTTCTCACCACCTTGTTGAACCCCAGCCCCGCAGTGGCTCTGGCGTTGCCAATCTCGGCCCACATCTCCTATCGCTTTGATCTCCTGCATTCAAAATGTCCCGATTTCACACTAATTATGGTATATACATACACATGAATAGAAATATCCAGATAAATATATTCCGGAGAAATTATTATGTTCACAATCATCATAAGCATATGTAGTGCCTACTCTAGAGACTTGCCGAGTCTAGATGCTCAGAAGACGGGCAGAGCCGGAAGATGTGGGGAACAAGCCAAGGATCTTACTGTACGGAGTACTTTAGGACTATATTAACAGCTCAATTGCTTACACATAAAATGGATAGGGAGTGGAAGATAGATCAAAATGAAGACGTCTAGTGGAGGGAAGTGAGCTTTATTATACTGATATCCAGACGATGTTGTTAGAAGGTGGTATACCTTCGTTTGTACCATGCTGAGTCATGCTCTTACTATATCGTCCTTCTTACAATGAACACATATTATCACTATCGTGGTTATAATAGATGTATTGCCTAAAACAAAATTACTCAATGGCTCGGATATTCTCAGCCTCACAGAAATCCAAACAACACATACCTGAGTGGTAGGCTGGCTAGTCACATTTCCTTTGCACCCTTTCTATCTTTTCTAGGTATCGTTCTATAAGAGTCAGTAAATTTCGCACACATCTCGCTAAGAGTGATTTTCCTACTTGCAGCTGTCCATCGCGTCCCTAGATGACGCAGTATTGTTTTGATAGGTTGGATGGACGATTCCGGCTCAATTCCCTCTGATAACCTGGTATCACTAAGATATGCCAGCGCCGCCTTGAATAGAAAATGGGGAAGAAATACAGATAGAGTTGCCCTATCAAGTGGGAGAGATCTTTCCCCGATATGTCCAAACTCGCAGATTAGCGACCTAAGAATGTTTACCGCTGTTTCGACACAATCAGAGTTATCTGGTATATCCATACGAGAACCGAGTTCCAACGCTTCGAGCATGGCACTAATTGGGAGTTCGAATAAGCGGTTGATTCATGAAGTCTTTCTGGTTGGTTCGGTATACTCACCTCCTAGATAGTGCAAGTGCGCTATCCAGCAAAGGCTGTGAAGTCAATTGTCCGTTTTGAAAAGTGGCCATAAAAGAGGTCAGAGATATGAGAATATCGAGCGCTTCAGCGCCGTCAAAGTGACCATGCAGTGGAGTCGCATATACGTGAATAAGAACCTGGTCTAGGAGCTGTGATGCACGGGCTAATTTGGTGAATGGATTTCGATCCATGTCGGCAAAGTCTTGGTGGGCCTTCTTCCTGATTAACACTGAGCATCTTTCGAATTTTTGGAAGAAATTTTGAAACGTCATGCATGAATACTTGCAAGGTATCTTACCATAGGAACTCGCGGATCACTGGGCGCCTGGCCATTTTCTAGAGATACATAGCTATCTCGAAATGTTGTTTCAGCATTGTTGATATTATAGTCCGTTTCAAAAGTGAATTCACACCTGTCCATTACCAATATTGCGCACCACGAATTCCGGGCCTCCTGGGCTTTCTGTGGGTCACGGTAGACTGTTAGGGAGTCCTCATATAAAGGGCCAATACCAAGGCTGACAGCAGCGCGTATATTAGCTGCGGCAGAGATATAAGATGATGGATAAAATGCATGGCCGATCTCAAAGATCGTTAGGAGGATTCGGCTCTGTAGAGTTTCCAATGAGTTCGTACCCATTGTTTCGAAGAGAGTCACGAAACCCTTCAATGAAGCATAGAGAGATCTGGTTGAGTCATCAATGTCTGCTTCTACAGGTTCTTTACAGACCAAAGACATGCAAAGGGTCAAAAGACTAAAGCCGGCTGGCGCCGCCCCAATCCTGACACGCACACTGGCCAACTGGGCATTATACCTGGCCTCAGACAAAATAGGGAGCCAGCTGTGTACCGTTCGGAAGTAGAGAGCACTAGCCTCCTGTAGCCGCAGCCCATCCCCAATGATTGAGGAAACCTGACTTTCTAGAGTGTGACGCAAATTGATGTCTGTTAATTCGGACCAGTCTGGCATAGGCAGCAGGCGAGGGGCCGCCGCCTGAGCTCCATATAAACAGCGCTTATTCAGTCTTGAATTATTAGTATGCATATTTTGTAGACTCGGATTCTGGTATCGTACCTTTGGCATAAAGTACAGTGGGGGAGAATCTTGTCACACCTCCGTTTTTGTTTGCGACACCGAAGGCATGTCCGATCAGCTGGCATTATTGCAAAGGCTTTCGCGTGCACAACTAGCAGGGAAAGAGTACGAAGAACAGCAGTCCATGCGAGTGCGGGTACAGGCGCGGAGGCTAATCCTTAAATAATTCAGGCTGTGTTGAGGCGAGGTGAGAAGAGTGATGTCTTTGTAGAATTGATGCAGGAGGCCTATTTTAGATTAGCCTCCGCACCCGCATCCGCATCCGCACCCCACATATCCAGTATACCCCGAGGCAGGTTTAACATACATTAATGTATTGTATGGTTTATCCTGCTTTATAAAGTCCAGCTCATCACCAACCTTGGAAATACCAAAGAATTCCTTTTCATCTTCAAACCAACAATATATACTATAGTATCATCTGGTCATGGAAGTCATCAGCAACGTTGCTATCGCAGGGGTGCGTGAATTCGATTCTTATACCTGCGTGATTCAAGCTTATAGTTCCTGTCCAGGCCTCTGGAACACTCGGATCCTCAATCTTACAAGCTTTTATTGGAAGCAAACAATTTCGTGTTACCGTTCTCAAGCGTCATTCATCTGAGTCTCAGTTCCCAGAATCTGTCAAAGTTTTACATGTGGACTACGACTCGGTGCAGGACTTGACTGCGGCTTTGGCAGACCAAGATGCCGTGGTATCTGCACTGACAACTAGTGCAATGGATACGCAGCTTCTACTGATAGAGGCGGCAGTGAAGGCTGGAGTGCGCAGATTTATTCCATCTGAGTTCAGTGCGAACATTGGCAATCCGAAAGCCGCTGCATTACCAGTCTACCACTCCAAGGTCAAAGTGCGCGACGTCCTTCGACAAACAGCGGAAGAAAATCAAAATTTCACATACAGTTTGATCCGTAATGGGCCCTTTTTGGATTGGAGTCTGGCATTTGGTTTTTTTCTGAACCTGAAGGGCGGGGAAACACCCCTGTATGATGGCGGAGACAGGCCTTTCAGCACAACTACCTTATCCACGGTCGGAAAGGCCGTGGTCGAGGTTTTACGTCACTTTGAGGATACCAAAAATCGAGTTGTTTTTGTCCAAGATCTCGTGACAACTCAGAAAGAGATTCTGAAAATCGCTCAAGGGGTCAAACCAGAACGAACTTGGATCCCCAAAAGTGTGAGTACGGCTGAAATGGAGGCCAGGGCGCATGAAAATTATGCAAATGGTTTGTTTGATCTTGTATCCTCTGTGGGATTCTTTTGTCGGTCGGTCTTCGCAGAAGGGTATGGAGGAGAGTTTCAAGAGGTTGATAATGAGCTTCTTGGTATACGACAGAAGACGAACATTGATTTGGAAGCCTTGATAAGAGAGGCTCTTGAAAGTGACCAGTAGCTCCCAGCTACTCTCGCTTAATCCCTGCAAGGTCCGATTCTCTACTAGATATGCCAATACTTGCTCGGCATCTACTATCTTTGTTGCTTCTCATCTTTTTCAAGATTCGCTTCTTCAAGAATCCTAAGAGGTTCCTTTCGGGATAAGCTCTGGCTATATTTAGAACTCGATACTATCGAGTTCAAACAAACAAATATCTCATAATGGCATCCATCAAGATAAAGAAATATCTTTGTTCATTACATAGATACAATCCATTCTTTCTAGTCTTTTTACACGGGTCATTGTTTATCTCTTTTGTTCTGACTTATACCTCGAGATGATGAGTTCATCTACTCCGAGCAAGTACTCGTATAAAAACCAGTCAATTACCCTGTCAGTGGGATATTATCGACTCAAAATTCATACGAATATTTAATATTCCACATTTGTTTCAACCTGCACGAAAACTTACGCCAGACTCAAAACATACGTCGTTTACGATCAGATATCCCCCTTGAGGTTATAGTATAGCCTATACTATAGTTGTACCGGCATCATGCAAACTAACGCAGTAGAAAAGCAATATACAGTGGAAGAGGCCAGAGAGATTGGGGGCATCATATACAATTGGATGGTGTTCACGAACAATAGCAACTGCGATGTCCCTCGTTGTACGGTCTCCTTATCCGTCCTGTCGAAGGATGTTTGGGAGATCCATTCTTGGCCGGAAACCCCAAACCCGCCACAGAAGCACTTGGAGTTGCTTGAGCCCTTGCCAGAGCTGTTTGAGGACCCAAAGGCCTCTTCTCTATATGAATTCAAATGCTTTGTGAAACCCAGTACAGCAACTCAGTGTTGTGGTGTGATGGGCCCCGGAGTCCTCTTTCTAGACGTGATTTCTAGGAATCGGCAAGCTGGCGATCCTAGTGTCACGGAAATCGCCGCACGTATGTATGAAGAGTCATTCCCACTCTGGACCCTGCGATATTTATTCTTCTGTGATATAAATAACCAAGAGACCAAGCGTATTGTGGATTACCAGATTCTACCTGATTTGCCTGATTTCGAGAGATCCCAAACGTTTCGGCCAAACACGGCTATCTTTTTTGAACTTCTGGGCACGAAGCTTGGTCGAACCGCTGTTCGCTTTGTTTTAGGTGCGTATGGCCAGGGGCAAAAGTGCATTGGGAGTATTACCATCTTGGTTACTCCAAATCGAGAACTGGAACACTTGCGATTTGATATCGTGGACTGTTCTGTTCCAGCAGGTAAGAGTGTAGTAAGATGAAGTTACATGTGAGTCCTCAGTCTTCTTAATCAAATAGTATTTGAACAATGATATATTGTCTTTGAATATTTGACTTTCCAGTAATTATTGTATTAATTGTAGTTTCAAACTGTTCCCCCATGTTCTCACCATCTCTCGCCATCCTCACAGAGTGGGATGATCAGTCTCCTGATCATCTTCTGATGTACTCCGTATACAGTAGATAATCTAAGAGAAGTAAGACATATACACTAATATCCATACTCACCCATCCTCAATATTACTTATTATGATAGTTTATTCCATTTTATACTCAACTACACCACTTTTAATCAATTAATAATCCTGATTGAATCCCCCTTCTCTCCTATAGTTCGGATGTAAACCGGCCCGCTCTCCTTTCCCATACCGTACCATACCAATATTACCAGCCTTAACACCCAATCAAACCTGTTCCCAGCCAAAGTTACGGTATTCCATTTGTTCAACTCGCCGCATCCGACCTGGCGCCACTTCAAAGTTGGAACTTCCCAACTTTCACTTTCTCCTTTTGCGCCTTTTCGACTTTTCGACTTTTTGATTCTTCTTGTTCTTCTTGTTCTTTCTGGTATTCTTATCGTCCACTCCTTCATCTCAACCCTTTTTTTCCTAATTGTTCAAATCGAGGGAGTACTATTACCCCTCTTCATCCTCTGCCTAATTCCATCCATCCATTCTGATTTGATTTGATTTGATTGATCTCCTTGGCTTTGCCTATCGCGACCATCAATCATTCTTCCTCCGCCCTCCTCCACCACTCCACCATCCACTTTCATCCCCTCCCCTCAAAGACCGCAACAACATTCATTCTCCCTATTTTGGCTTGAAACACCCCCTTTTCGTCTTCCAGCATGGCTGTAAACGCTTCGGTCGCGTATGACCTTCCGCCACTCCCCAGTTACACCCTTTCAGTGCGACAACCGGTGCTTCCGCCCATTCCCGATAACGTCCTCGCCCTCGTTCTTCCGATTGTTGCCTACTGGGCCTTATCAGGCGTCTATCACTACTTGGATGTCAACAATTACTTCGAGCAATATCGTCTACATACCCCTGCCGAGTTATTGAAAAGAAACCGAGTCACCCGATGGGAGGTCGTTCGCGATGTTATCCTACAACAAATCATACAAACCATCGCTGGCTGGTCAGTCGCGTATTTTGACCCCGTGGAGATGACCGGTATGGACGACTATAATGTGGCTGTCTGGGCTCAACGTGTTCGGATCGCTCAGCGTGCCATTCCAACCGTCTTAACAGTTCTTGGTGTCGACGCCGCTGGCCTGGCCAAGTCGGTCTCGCAGAACGGACACACCGTCCTGGCCGGAGCCCTCGCTGGTGGTTCGTACCCTAATATTGTCCAGTCAATGATCTTGGATAGTGGTGCTGAGGTCACTGCTCCTGCCTTTGCTGGTTGGGAGTTGACTTTGGCCTCCTTCATCTACTGGTACTTCGTCCCTGGTCTGCAATTCCTGCTGGCTATCTCCATCGTCGATACCTGGCAATACTTCCTCCACCGGGCAATGCATCTGAATCGCTGGCTGTATGGTGAGTATCAACATCCATCCTTATCACATTAACATTGGCGTCCAAACAATCAAAACATGCTTATACTAACTCCGACAATGCAGTCACCTTCCACTCTCGCCACCACCGTCTTTACGTTCCTTACGCTTTCGGCGCTCTGTACAATCATCCCGTTGAGGGTTTCCTCCTAGATACCGCTGGCACAGGCATTGGATTCCTAGTCTCTGGAATGACCAACCGTCAGGCCATGTGGTTCTTCACCTGCTCGACCATCAAGACCGTTGACGATCATTGCGGCTACGCTTTCCCATGGGATCCCCTGCAGCACTTCACCTCCAACAACGCTGCCTACCACGATATTCATCACCAAAGCTGGGGCATCAAGACCAACTTTTCTCAGCCTTTCTTCATCTTCTGGGACCGATTGTTGAATACTCAATGGAAGGGCGAGGTTAAGCTTCGCTACGAGCGGGCTCGTGAGAACGCTCAGAAGCAAGTGGATATGGAGACCGCCCAGGCTGCCGAAACTGCCGCCACGGTAACAACGTCCGCTGGCGAAGAGCGAGAACTTCAGCCGGCGGTGGTCTCTTCCGAAGGGCCCGCCACACGAACTCGCCTCCGCCGTAAGACTGTCGACAGTCTCAAGGGCCCCAGCCACGGAGTGCCCGGCAGTGTTCTGCACAATTAAAGCCGTGATGAATTTCAAATATGTGCCGTTTGGTCTATGCATTGTCTCATTGGGCGTTCTCGGAGCTGCTGGTCATTTCATTTCATTTCTTTCTAAGGCAGTGGGGTTTCGCTTTCGCTTTCATCTATATGGGGTCGTCTCTTGCATCCCACCTGTATTAATACCACGAGAATGTGCCACATCCCCTTTTGTACATGGTTTTTCTCTACGACCCCCTGGCGACTACTGTTAATAATGTCTATTGTTCTACAAATTGACTCATGTCATCCAGTTCAATCAATCTTGCATTTGCATTCACACATTCTATCAACAAAGCCTCTATCGGCTAGCAACATCTCTCATTAAACACCACCCGACTAATCAAATCATATTATGATGCTCAGATAACAAATCCCAGGTGGTGCCTGTCGTTGTCCCCACCTCCGAGATTTGCCCTGGCTGCGAATTCGAATTTTCTGCAAATTCCCCGTCCGAATCTGTACACTCGTCGTCCATCCAGTCGCTACTAGAATCCACCGGATAGTCCGACGTGGAATAATCCGATGGCGCATACTGATACTTGACGGGTATATCCCTGCTGCTCCTGCTGACATCTCGTTTGGGAAGTGGAATCTTAGATGGAAAAGTGATAGAAGTGAATCGTGTTCGACCATCTTTATCAACCTTCACAGCTGTTCTCTCAGTCTGCTTGTCTTTCTTCATTTCCCCGAGGTTGAGCGGTTCCACCATCGCTGATGGAACAGGTGTTCCCCTGGAAAATGGGCTCTTTTCGCCCATGGCCTTGTACATATCGACCAGGTTGACAAATCCGTCAGAGTCCACATTTTCACTCGAGATTCCATCGTTCTGCTCTGAGGAATAGTCTCCACTCGACTGATTCTCCCCGGTGGCTTTATACTCAGGGATTTGCATCAACGATGTTCTCATCGTCTTCGATTCCTGATGAGACTTCCGCCCTGACGAATTTCCCCCCTTCGAATGATGACGGTGTTTCTTCTTTCCATGTCTGGACTCAACTCCCCGACTTTTATAATCAGCTTTAGTGCAAGCTTTACGAGCAGCCTTCATTCCGAATCCAAGTTGACCTGATGTGTGATAAATATCCTCCGTTTCACCAGCACTAAACTGATTGATACATTCATCCACAAAAGCCATCAACGTACGCGGTCGGTGATTTTTTCGCGTCCTAGTCCGACTGAGAATGACCACTCGCAAATTTCGCACCGCTTCCATATCAGATGCAACTCGCGCCAACATGCAAGCTCGACACCCGTTGATCTGGTAATTCCAGGCATTTGTGATAGGTGGCTCTGAACCTGGCTTAGTCCACATACCTCGCAATACTCGCAAGCGAGAAATAATCTCTCCTTCAACCGGGTGACAAAGATCAGGGTATTTCTCAAAGAGGAGAAAGTGCTCAGTCACTTCCCTCTGAACGAAGCAGAATATGTTTGAAATCAACTCGCCGTTAAGAGGGAGATGTAAATCACAAAGCCCGCTGGCTGGCTGTCGAAAGTTGAGTGATAATGGCCTGGGTCGGCGCAGTCGCTTGGGAAGATTCTGTATCAGTTTCTCTATTTGTGGCTTATATTCGGACTGCATCACTCCCGTGTTGTCTAGATGCAGAATCTGGGTTAGCATCTTGACCTCGCTGCGGTCTAACATGTTGACTAACCCCGGATGTGATTCGGATTCTTTTCGGCGGGAAATTGATCCCATGGTGAATCTTTTGAAGCTGAGAATGTCACTATTGCTTTCATTCTGGCTCATTGCCAGCTGGGGCATATGTAGATCGGTAGATTTTCAATGCTAGAGTTATTGTAGAAAGACGATATGCTAGTGCGACTAATAGTAGCTATCTCGGTATATTCCGTGAATAATTTATTCGTGTGTTGGTGCTGTAACTTCTACAGAAAGACAAACGCTAGTATTATATAGGCCCGGACTTTTGCTTTGTGGTGGTCTATACTTGGACGCTCAAAGCCCCATTGATGAACAGTCCATTGTGTCGATGACTATTTTAGTTCCATTATCAATAGTTTATTGAAACCTTTAACAATAAAGCACATGTGACTTCTTTGTTGACTTTGTCCGAGCTATTATTGGATTCGAAAACAATCCCATCCTCGAAGAAGCGCATCATGTTCTTGTTACCTTGTTTCACTATCCTAAATTAGATGACACACCCTCGGTCTTTATCTACAAGTCTTCATTGTGCTCATTTAGAGATACTATTTGTGAGTGCACACAACGGATACCATATTTACTAACTATTTGGCCAGGGCAGTATTTATTCAGTTAAAATTTCCACTTTGGACAGTAATTTCTCAACTGCCATCTTTCTTCAACAGGTCACGATCAATCTTGCTTAAAGCATCAAGTCGAATACTCAATCACAAGTGTCACCACCAATCAGACACCATGCTAAGCTTTCTACTT
The DNA here is from genome assembly GCA_020086695.1 of Penicillium sumatraense. Taxonomy (NCBI): domain Eukaryota; kingdom Fungi; phylum Ascomycota; class Eurotiomycetes; order Eurotiales; family Aspergillaceae; genus Penicillium; species Penicillium sumatraense. The sequence continues at coordinate 2,117,707 of JAGIKU010002689.1, read as the reverse complement.
TTCAGGCTTATCGCCTGCTCCATTTTCCTTGTCGTCGAATTCGTGCTGACATTTCTGCTAGACCTTCCGCGCACCCCCAAGAATCCTGCGATGATGCGGTTAGCGAAATCATTAACCTACCCTGTATTGGAGTGGACTGCTGAGCTCATGATTGATTTGGCCACTCTCTATAAGGATATCACCGATCCTCGTACCTTGATTCTTGTTCCGTGCGACTTGATGCTCATTTTTCTGGATCTATTCCGTATAACACTCCGGATCCTATCTCTAGTATGTATTTTCATGTCCTTCATTTGTTATTCCATTTATCGAGGATATCTAACTCTTCAAGGTTTTTACCGCATCGCGATTAATGGTCTGAATTTTTTGGAAGTTCTACCACCAACGTTCGAAATGTGTCTGTCCTGGGCATATTGGTCCACTCTTTGTCAAATATGGGTGGAAATATAGGGGAAATAGTATTTCCTCCTTGGATTATCAGCTCTATATCAGGCGATACAAATAGATATTTAGGATGCATTCATGGACATGGAGTTGAGGATTTTTATCAAACTATCAGATAATAGATTTTGTCGAAATGAAACTAAACTCCCAGTCTAACTATGGGGTATTGTAGCAGTCAATCTTCGTATTCCCAAAATAGAAACCCAATTTACGTAACCGTCAGCTAGTTCTGGCCCCAGAATATTTATTTTAACACAATCATTGCATCTGCAACAGATTCTCATGAAACCCATCAGCAATACATTAAATATCCAATTTCGTTCTTGTGGTTGACCCTTTGAAAGCGCAATCCCCGCAATTTCCCCAGACACCCAACACTTTACTCAGTCCCTTGTCAGAAGCGAGCGCACTCCACTTGGCTCAAAATGGTCCATCAAGACCAGGCGAAGATCATTCTTTATGATTTGGCATGCACCCAGAACCTATGCTTCTCTCCAGTCGTCTGGCGTATTCGCCTGATGCTCAACTACAAATGCATTCCCTATCGAACGATCTTCCTTGAATTTCCCGACATTGAGCCCACCCTGAAAGAACTGTGAGTCAATGTCGCAACCTTCATCGTCTTTCACTTGAATGATATGCTCCCTCTTATGACTAGTAGTCATCTGATCACATCTACTCGCTTATACACTAGGACAGAATATCGCTGATTTATAGCTGCAGTGGGATTGTTCCTGAAACCGGGACGAAATACACAGTCCCGGCTATACAGCATGGCCCAACTAACACCACTATAATGGACTCGACTCCGATCGCACAGTTCATCGAGTCGACATATCCAGTTCCATCGGTGCCACTCAGCTCTGAGTTAGGCCGAGAGATCGAAAGCAAATCACGGTCCGTAGTGGGAAAGGCTTTCTACAACTCTATCATGCCGCGCGAGATAAACATCCTCTCGCCACGGGCTCAAGAGTTCTACCGCCGAACTCGAGAGGCAACACTAGGTCACAAACTTGAAGATCTGCTAGATCCAGGGAAGGAGGCGGAAGTTTGGGAGTCTTTGGGGGACAGCATTGCTGAGATCGGCGAGTTGATTAGGACGAACAAAGCCGAGGGTCCATTTATTCTCGGGGCCAGTCCCAGCTACACTGATTTCTTTATTGCTGGATCTCTGCAGTCTGCAAGGATGGTGAGCGAAGATGTCTTTCGTAGAATGGTAGAGTATCCTGGATTTAAGGATGTTTATCAAGCCTGTTTGCCATACATGACGAAGCAGGATTGATCGCTGGTGGCAGGTCGGTTTTTCCTTGGCTACGATGGGTTCAAAGAGCTTCCAATCAAGTATATTAACGCTGATAATTTCAAATTTAATCAATTTATTAAATTCAATCTCACTAACCTGCTATTGGTTGACACAACCAGGCACATCCCTCTGCTTATTATTCTTAAATAAGCTTGTACAGTGAACGCCTGAATGCAAGATTTCGCTAGCGTTGCCATTCAATCAATTTAGTCATTCGTAACTAAGTTGAAATTCTCAGAAAGGTAGAACAAAAGAGGCAATATTCCAACCTGATTAATTTTTGGTCACATTCAAAAGTCGCGTGAAGCCCAGCGCTACTTCAAGTCTATCACATGACAGTCGCAGGCGCTACCTCTACTTTCCTGCAACCTGCAAGCTGCAAACTTCCAACATTCAACTTCCAACGACTAACGACTCTTGCCTAGTTGGTGGCATCATCGTCCCCTCGACGGATACGCGCGGCAATCATTTCCCCAGGCACGGCGTGGGACGGTGTCGTTACACCACGTCTGCCAGTGTTATCTTGAACTCCGAGATGCCTCTGATTCGCCTTTCTAGGCGGGACCCCAGTTCAACCCCGCTGCCGTACACCGCATCTCCATTGTTGTTATTCTGTCGTGATATTTTATTGTTCCTGCGATATGTATGGGCACTACCGGGTATTCTATTGCCTCTTCGGCTCGGGCACACGACCCCTTTGGACGAACTCTACCTATCATTTGGCAGCCTGATCTCCTTCTCAGTTCAAGTGATCTTAAGCATAGCGCAAATTGCGTTCCTGGTGTCTATCCCGTTGATGGTCATATTTATGATACCGGCATTCTGGATTACAGTCTGTGCTGCTATTGGCTTCTCGCTAAACTATGCGATCTGCACCTTCGCTTTGAACGGCTTCGAGAGAATCTTGGTTTCCAATGTTCCTCTCCCTTCTCGAGAATCCCATGAAAAAGAGTGTTGGTTCTTTGTCAATGGGGTTGCAAATAGGTAAGCTATATCCGTGGTCCAGCCTTCATTTCATTCTCCGGATCTAACAAGATTAGTAAATACTGGCTTCAAAATAATATCGATCAACTAGCCTATTCCTTCGGCCGTAAGATCACAGGCATTCATAACCGCACGTGAGTGATCATACTCAACAGTTGACTGTCTTTCATCGCTAACCAGACGCTCGGCCTATTCAGTGCAGGTTTAGTCTTTGACTTGATCGAATGTTTAATCCAACGCTGCTTCTCCTACGCGACGGGCGACATACGAAGCGCGTATGTATTGCTGAAAAGAGAGCTACTTAATCCAGACTGTGACAAGGTGGTTCTCATTCTACACAGTCAGGGTGGTATAGAAGGTGGATTGGTAGTAGACTGGCTACTTGACGAACTTCCGCAAGACCTTTTACGAAAATTAGAAGTATACACGTTTGGAAATGCAGCAAACCATTTCAACAACCCTCGTCAATCCTCAACATGTCAACCTGTACTCCGCTCAATCCGTCACATCGAACACTACGCCAACTCACAAGATGCAGTCTCTTACCTTGGAGTACTTCATTTCACGAGTGTGCCAAATCGTTACCTTGGTCGATTATTTATTCGCCCAGGATCGGGCCACATGATGAATCAACATTATTTAGACACTATGTTCACTCTCGGGCCTGACCATCGAGTACTCGAGTCAAACGCATTCATGGATATGGAAGTCAGCATGAAATTGGATAAAAGGAACGGAGCTACGGACAACCCAGAGGAAAACCGAGAAATGACCTTCTTCCCGGTGCCGGATTTGGCCTCGATCGGAAGTCAGCAAGAGCATGACTCGATTCGAGTCCGACGTGTCAAGGATTTCAGTCGCCTTTGGCTGTATCGCAATGGTGGAAGTCCAGGTGATATCTCATATTGGCAGTGAAGGGACAATCAAAACAAGTATAGGATGGTCAACCCCTGATCATCAGTCGAAGTCATGGAAATTGGTACAGTTTCGGGCAGTCTAATCGACTTATAGCCTCATTCGCCCTTTATCTTTTCGGGTATATAGACCAACCTCGAAGTTCAAATTTTCTTTGCTCAACCTTAACTTGAATTTGCACATATCCGAGTCTCAAATTTTGATCTTACTAGGATTAAATAATACACTGTAAATACTAATATAGTATTTACAGTGTATTAATCATGCTCACCTGAGCATGATGGATCAAGAATACACGTTGGTCTTTGAGTTATTTGGGTCTATTCCCCTGGCATGCATCATATTGTATCAATATAATATAATAAGATCTTTCGGTTAATACATATATTCAAGTCCACCATTCGAGAATGTCGGACACTAATAACCAAGCCAATTCAGCCCAGGTCTACAGTCGTGGAGGTATCCTCTCATCAGGTCTCAAAAGCAAAACGCCCATCGCCGTGCAATGCAAGTGTGGAAGGTACAAAAGACAAAGCGGAAAAGATTGCCAATCAAGCTTTACCCTTCTTCTTATCCTTCTTCTTCTTTTCAGTGCCTGCGCCTGACGCTTCCCCACCCATACCGGGCATTCCAGGCATGCCAGGCATTCCGGGGATCTGGGGCATTTGGGGCATGCCCGGCATTCCTTGCATATTCTGCATCTCGGCCATGGCTTCCTTGAACGGGTTATCACTGACACCGCCACCGCTGTAGGCGGGCGAGTGAATGGGAAGAATCTTGCCGATTTTCCAGCCGCGCGGGGCTGCAGGCGCATCGGGGAGCTTCTCCGGCATGGGGAGACCACGAATTCGAAGTCGGTAGGGGGATTGTTCATCGGTCGGGTGAGCTTTGAGGTATTGTGCGACGAGGATGTAGAGATGATGTTCTAAAAAACGTAAATGGTCAGTCATGAGGGTCACCCGAGCGTGGTGGCTCCGTTCCGAGGCCCAATTTTAACAACGTACTGTTCTTAATCTTGGAGTTCATCGATTTCCCATCTTCATTCTTCAGCAGCACGCGCACACGGCCAGGGTTCGCCCAATCCTTAGGGTGAAGCTTCTCCGGTTCCAAACCAGCCTGCAATCCCAACATCTGCACTGCATCCACAATGTCTCGGGCCAGGGGATTCTCAACCGCAAGCTCGGAGCCAACCTTGCGCCCGTCGGCACGGGACCGAGTCTTATCGAAGTAGATGGGGTATAGACATTGGAAGTGTTTGGGAATTTCGCGCGTAGGCTCTGGCACCTGGGCTATAGGGTGCTGTGCGGGCGCGGGTGTAGGTGCGGGAGAGGCCCTCGGAGGGTTGGCCGGGCGTGGGGCAGTAGCGGGCTCAATGATCACATTGTCGGCGAAGGAGGAGTCGGGTGCGACCTCTTCTGGGTCAGAATCTGACAGCTCTTCAACTTGAGCGTTGCGCGACATGATGGAGTGGAGGTGGAGGTGGGGAGGAGGAGGGTAAAGTTGAGGTTGAAGAGGGAAAGAAAGTTGAAAGTTGAAAGTGCGGGAGGGCGGAAGTGCCAATTGGGGCGGTGGTTGGATTGGCCAGTTGGCAGTAAACAATTCAACTATACTAGAAGATATAGAATACAGATTACGGTCAATTTATATGAAAAAGTAATATATTTAGATGTTATTTATTCAAGAATGCTATTCTACATGGAATCAACCCAATCTCAGGTTAGACCGCTTCACCATCTCGTCCACCATCTGCTGGCTAGCTCCCATATATTGCGTGGGATCGCATAGTCCTGTCAATTGGTCCCCAGTGAAGATACTCGTCAGGACTGAAGATTCCTTCAATACCTCTAGCAGGGACCGGTTATTCTCAATCGCAGATTTGCACGCTTCATACACCTCATCATGTGCCTTCTGTCGTCCAATATGAGGTGCAAGTGCCATCATCACAGCTTCGCCCACAATCAATCCCTTTGTTGAGTGCAGATTACGCTCCATAGAATCTACTTTCACGACCAAGCCATCCAATGCAAAGTTAGTCTGATGCAGTGCGCCAACTGCAGTAACAAAAGCATCTGGTACCGCTACCCATTCAAGATGCCATGGCCCAGAAGCTCGCTCAAAGTCCGTTACCATTGCGTCCAATCCTAAAGAGGCGTTGGCTCGAAGCATCTTTGATGCGGCAAGAATGACCTCGCTGGAGATTGGGTTGCGCTTCTGTGGCATGGTGGACGAAGCACCCCGATGAGGGACAAAGGGCTCTGATACCTCGTCGAATTCGTTGGAGGACATGATCATGAGATCGAGTGCGATCTTCCCCAAAGTTCCTCCAACGAGGGCGAGAAAGTTGGTAATCTCGGCCACATTATCTCTTGCGACATGCCAGGTGATGGAAGGATTTTGGAGGCCCAATTCGATAGCGAGCTGCTCACGAACCTTGAGGCCGGTATCATCAGAACCCAGGGAGGCAATAGTTCCAGCTGCTCCTCCAAATTGCACCAATAGACATCTCTGCTTCATCTCATCTAGTCGTTCAAGATGACGAAGAACACTTGAGAGATACACAGCACATTTATAGCCAAATGTACAAGGTAGGGCATGCTGGAGATGTGTGCGGCCTGCCATTGGACTAAAACATCATAGAAACTGTCAGTATTTCACTTAATACTGGGCTATGGGGATGATTTGAGGGAAACCAACGTATCACGGTGAGTAGTCGCTAATCTTGTCAAGATACTTTTGAGCGACTCAAGTTCTCGTTGAACTAAGACAAGACCACGCTTAATTTGCAACATGGATGCATCATCCATGATATCCTGCGTTGTAGCTCCCCAATGGATATATTTGGATGTTTCATTTGGTGTTCCCTCGACAAGCTGACAGACCAGAGGGAGAACAGGGTATCCAACGACATCAGTTTCGCGTGCAAGACGTTCGTAGCTAATTTTTGAGAGGTCGAAATGTCAGTGTGATTCTTGTCCCTCGGATTGATATACATACTCAAGTTGAAGGTTTGAAAATGTATTAGAAATCGAGTCCCCAGCTTCAGATGGAATCACACCAGTCTTCGATTGAGCGCGTGCGAGCGCAGCTTCGACCTCGATTAAACATTTTACATAGGCGTCGTCTGTGAAGATGTCGCGTATTTCTTGGGTGCCGAAGAGATTGCGGAAGACGCGCGAATCGAGAGCAGAGACTGACATGTTGATAGTGCTGGGGTCGAGCAGTGCTGTCACTTAGATGTTGATACAATCAATGGCAGTAAGTCCACCGTGGGCAAAGAGAGGGAATGGAGTAGTGATGTGTGGATTGGAGAGAGTACTGCCTCGTACTTTCCGCAAGAACCTGCTGTTAGATCAAAGAATAAATGAGTCTCCAATTAACGACAGTTGATCCAATTACTCCGAATACGTTCAGCTTTAAATAATTGCTCATTGCCCTCCGAGGCCGCTCCTACGGAACTAACGACTACTCCGCTGTGGATGTGGACTGGGGAAGTCGGAATAAGCGACTATCCCGAGGATTTTGTGGGGCATCGCCAGTCCAACTTTGCCTGCTCTGATTGGACCATCTCACCTCAAGCAAGTAAGAGTACTATTACTTACTGTTAATATTTTATCAACTACTTATATACTCAATTAGTACTAACTAGTAATTTGGAATTAGATTATTATATTCAATAATGATCATTCCGTCTGCGTGAGGGTCCTTCATGGTGTAAGCTACACTATACTCAATCAACTTGATTGAAATAGATGTGTTTGACTAGGTCAATAATATCTTCAGTTACATTATTTTCTTGTTTTGTTATTCACCGTCAAATGTTATTCTCCAATGATTAATATTGTAGTCATTGAATACAGTACCGACAGCTCAGATTTGTCCCTACAGGACCTTTCCTATTTGGGAAAGAAGGAAGAGTGAATCGAGGTGGCACCTGCCATCCTTCTCAGTTCTTCAATCCTCCATCTTTGATCTTCCATCTTCATCATCCAATCTTTCTTCTTTAACATCTTCTTCAACCACTTGACAATCTCATCTATCAACTAATAATACACACACATATTCTCGTCAATTCTATTCAATCACCTCACTCACAATGAGAAACTTGCTTTATGAGCACCTCCGCCGACATCCTGCGCCTGATCTGGTGACTCACTCGATTCACAGCAAGAGAAATCGAACGAATCCCACCGTTCTCTTGCTCATATTGAACAGACTGCTACGCTGGCAAATCGTGTCAACTTTTACCTCTGACCCAAAAGGAAATACCCGATTCCCCTCCACTGAAGATCTTAAGGGATTTGGAATCCGATCAACCCAAGTCAAACTCTCCGATGGAGCTGATTACATAGAGTTTGAGCCTGCTTATTTCCGTCCATTTCCCGAGAAGAACTTGTTGCGAAGGTATCCCACACAGGAAGACCAAACCGTGCGTTCGATCCCCCCTTCTCCTGCGGGATTCGAGAAATACTTCAAGAAGGCAGTGAGACATTCCAAGATCAACACCAGCAACATATTGGAAGCACTCTATTTCTGGCAGGGAGTTGCAATCAGACTTTACGCAGAAGCGCAGAAAGACTATCAAACCCATGCCCGGGCAGCTTTACGACACGTTCACAGCCAGCTGTTCGCACATCGCATCCTAGCAGGGGATGTTGATATCCAAAGTGATGCGAATACCTTTAGTTTGCAAGACTTGAGTCATTGGCGGTGACTTGAAGCCCCATCCATCATACGCAGAAACAATTTGTTCCTCATCTGCTAACATATATTTAGCCGTGAGAAGAATGAACGCATCCAAGCTGAAAACGGCCCAATCTTCAAAAATATCAAATACAAGGAGCACTGGAAGGTTGAACAGTTTTTTCGATACTTTGATCCCGACTACCCCAAGCCCCATATCATGTGCACCATGTCTTCATCTGTTTGCCTCCCCCATGCAGATACAGAAAAGGGACTCAGTTCTGCGGAGATAGAAGGTGCCCTGCACGTCATGATAAACAGAGTCATGCGCGTCGGATTCCGGAATTACTCGGTCCTCCCAGTAAGAGAAAAAGGATTACTTGAAGGTGATCTTGATTGACATTGCTGATTTTCTGCCTTTCTAGCTGCTTATCTTTTCGTTCTTGGGAGAATACCATGTTCGGATCATTCAGGCCACCTTCGACGGACTGGACTTCAATTTGCAATATTCCGAATCATGGAACCTGCACAAACTTGGAGAGAAATCTCCGATTGATCTTCTCCTTCGATATTATCTGAGTTTACCAGGCGGAGCTACTCCACGGACCAGCATCAACGGGATGTCATCATCCCATAACTCGACTTGAAGCTACCAAATCTACTGCCTCAATTTAGAATTAATTCTACTCCACTAACTACCAACTACTCAGTGAACAATTTCACATATTCAAGCATCTTTCTCTGTCTTAACATGTTCCTCAGTTTCCGATAAAGATGTGTCTGATATTTCTGTTCGTGATCCCTCTTGATCAGAAATCAACTTGACTTCGGATCAAGTCATGTTCGGGTCATTCGGGCCACCTTCGACGGACTCAACTTCAATCTGCAGTATTCCGAGTCATTGAACATGCACGAAATCGGAACCTTATAATACCGAAGGAGGAGGCCAATTAGAGACTTCTTTCCGATTTCGTGCAGGTTCAATGACTCGGAATACTGCAGATTGAAGTTGAGTCCGTCGAAGGTGGCCCGAATGACCCGAACATGACAATATCCCTGGCCGTCCAAGAAAGAGAAAGCTAAAAGACCTGGACCCTAGGCGGAAACGTGCTCCTCCTCTTAGTAGAAATACGAGACTAAGTAATCTGCTTATTCTGAAATTTCTGCAAGCGAAGGCCGAAAGATGCTCGGAAATTACGCGAAATTTAATAGCAAATCCAGTGAAGGGTATAGCGTGAGTTGGCGCAACCATCATCATGTCCTCCCAGTATTAATACGATAATTCACTTGTAGTTTTGATAATGCGTTTGACCCTTCAACCAAATAGAATTGCAGATGATTATATCGACCGTCTTCCGGAATCACTAATGGCTGAGACGCTCATAAACCCTAGATAATCTGATCTTTGTTGAGAAATGACTGCTCGCCTACAAGTTATGTGAGTCTGCCACCGCTCCCATTGCCTTACAAAGAAAGTTGTTGCCCTGAACATTGAGCTTGCCTCATTGATGTGATCTAGTTTCAAGCTCAAGTATATCATATATAAGACTATACAGGTGAATAAAGCAGAGTGATACAAATATTATAAAAGAGTAAAAATCTTTACCGGCTGGATAGTGTCTTGAAAATAATATCTCGGGTTCAACCCTTCTGCACTACGAATCTATACTAAGGCCGACTTGGAAAATAAATTTTACTTTGCTAAAGAAATACATACAACCTTTGTGTGTAAAGTGTATGAGCATCAGCTGATAATTTACCTTGTGCCTAGCATTTATCCATAAATTCAATGCATCCTTTAGTCTGCAGCTATTTGAACCCGTTCCTTGATTCCAAAAAGGAAGAGAAGAAGAGAAAAGAAAGAGAAACGAAAAGGAAAGTTCTAAGTCTGCTTCTTCATCTCAATCTCCTTCCCATACGGCTTTCCCTTATTGGGCCCGTTCGGATGCGCCTTCAGAGTTTCACAATACATGAACTTGATCTCTCCAATGTTCACTCGGTTGAACCTGTCGTAGATTACTCCTTTCTTATTACGATCCACATTGGCTAACCAACTGTCAACATCGTCTTCAATGGCTTTTATGGCGCAGCTCTTGAACCACTCAGTTTGTCCCGGGTGGCTTTCTTTGTTAACGCGCGTGTATACGGCTGTGTGGAAAACTTCTTCTCTCCCGGTTGAGCCGTTGTTTGGGTTCCTCCAAGGGCAACTGTACGTGTATTCGTAGTAGAGGAAACCTCTTCCACGGTGGGGCATTGTTTAGAACAAGGTTGTTCTTGGGTCTGGGTGGGTTGGTTGGTCGGGTCGTCCAACGAGGTATAGAGATGGAGAGGTTGGAGTTTATACGATTGGGTATGGAGAATTTTTGTAGTCCTCGGTCCTTGAAGTAGAGGCTTCCAATTTTTGATGTCGTGTGAAACGAGGAGGTATAGCAGAAGAAGAAGACCGCAATGTTGAGCAATTGTCAAGGTTGCAAGGTTAATGAAAAGTACTAATCTTGTCTTCTAGTAGAAGACAATATTTGAGCGAAGGTGGAAAATATTGGGAATTTATACCCCTGTCATGTATTTATATCACTTGAAGTGAGGGATAATCACATTTGGAGCGCTATAGCCGCTGGAGACACTGCGCCCAGACACGTCAGGGCTCTAACTCAGCCCCGGCCCCAAGATGACAAAGGTTAGAACCTTCAATCATATTGAAGGTTCTAACCTTTTGATGTTGGATGACGGGTCTGCCCATGCCTGGGGCTAATATCCATATTAGATATGGATATCTGGTAGCGCAAGGCCAGGGGAGCAGCCCATACTTGCTTTACGCTCTGACAGAGGCTTACAGCAGCCGATAGTTTTGGATAGTCAATTCTCGAAGAAGTTTTGGCACGGAGCAGTCAGCGCCTGCGCTTGCGTCATGCGAATAGCCTGCATACCTGGCTTCGATACGTGTTTGCTCCAGCCCAGTTGAAAATCGTGCAGTTCCGCAAACTCCCACTATCTCTCAATGCGGTAGTGTATCGCCGTTCGGATCAATCACGACATCTGGAGGGGTCAGTTGAGATTGCTCGCCACTCTCTGTGGTTACTGATTGAGCCAAGAATGACAAGCTGTGCTCGTGTAACGAACTTACCCCACGTTTTGAAGTGAGGCAACCAATACCGTAGTCGACGACTTTCAGCTTGAAGTTGGACGACGCCTGAGGTCGAAGTGTGCGGCTGAAAAGAAATGCGCGGACTGGGCGGTTGATCCCGTCCCCCGCCCTTCCCTCGGCATCCACCGAAGTGATTATCGATACCCGGGTGATTCATTCTGACAGTCCCACTTCTTATCAAGACCCCATACCTATAATCATTCAAGTGAGACTCGCCAGCGAACTCTTGTTTCCTGGGCTTTTAGTAACCATCTGATCGGGCCAATGGCGTTGACCATCTTTTTGATTCCTTCCACGCACGATGAAATAGAAACTCTCAAGATCTTCCAACTACTTAATAGGCAGATATTTTACCTTTCAGCTCGAAGTGAATGGATTGTAGGGATTTCCTAAATCCACTCCTTCATGCCCACTCGGGAAAAGCCCGGAAAATTCCAATTCTGACCAGTGTCTCTAACTGTATGTATGCCACCTGATCCGGTTGCCGTGTGGATGTGGGAGCGCGGTCAGTGCCCACCCATTGCTAGTTTTAAATCTGGTAGCCTAGTATTTCAACTCTCTGGGGTGATTATACTATAATTGTATTGGTCAGCTTCCGTAGCCCATAAGTAAGATACTTGGATGCATACCACAAGGTGCTTGGTATTCCGGAATGAGCAACATACATACGTCTGGTCGTGATGTGAACTATGATGTGGCATGATTGAGGCTCTTACGTTTGTTTGCTTTGGAGGATAGCACCTTTTAGCATCCATGTTATAAATCGATAATGGAAAGAGATAAAAGGGACATGATACCTCCGTGTTGTGCTCTGGGTTCTTTTACTTTTACCATCTCCTTCAATTTTCTTGCCACAATTACCCCGTCTCTTTTATCACGTCCATTCCACACTCAAAAATCTTGCTATACTTGTTTTTCTCTTTAAAAACGAACAATCGGGTGTCGATATGCCTGATCCGATTATCGTTGATTTTCCACTTTCAGCGGCCGCTGCATGGATAGGCGGAGGAGAAAGACAGTACAGCAATCTTACTACTGAGGTATGATATGAGTCTTTTATCTTGAGATTGAATAGATAGTTAATACTCTAGAATCAGTTGGCTACAAATAAGTGGGCTCAGGCGGGATTACCTTGTGGCATTACCTGCACCCTAGCTGGAAACGTTAGGATCCAGATGCGTTATGACTATGATCAAATCAATGGCTTTCATGTGGATGCTTACAAGCTCAACCATGGAGAACACCGCATCTACGCTATGAAAGGACCGGGCAAAGGTCAAGCACTCGGACCGGGGAATGTGGCAATTAGAGAATATACTACAGCTTTGCAATGGATGAACAATCGGTACGAAAACAAATTTGGGGAGGACAGCATGGCGCGTGCTTTTCTTTTGGGGCAAAAGTAGGGTCTCTCAAGGAGGTTTGGTCAAGACTTGATCATTGTTCGATTCTGCTAGCTCCCGAGATGCTGAATGTTACTGGTTTCACAAAATCTTCAACCCTGTAATGCAAGCACTCATTTCTAGAGAAGGGTCCGGGAAACTGACCGAAGGCTTTTGATTGAATCCAAGAGAGGAAGGGGACAACAAGTTGACGTGCAGTGCTCAACCATGGATATGTTTATGTGTTTTCCATATCATCATCTGCACCCCCCAAGTCTGGGTACCCCATAAACGGACCTGGAATATCATAGGCCCAGTCTGTTGCAGTGACGTAGTTCAATACATCCAGACCATCGGTGCTCCAGGTTGGCATGCCGAAAAAAAGCGAGGTTTGATCTAGAACACCCTGATCGATCACTGGTTCAGTGTTCGCTAGGGTTGGCCGTTTCCAGGATAGAAGTGAGTGTAGCAGATTCAGAACCCCAGTCACCTCAGCCAAAGACTGGTTATGAACTGATTGATTTGAATCATAGGTCGGGATATTGCCAGTCATGTGTCTTTCAAGTATGGATATCCCCTTTGAAATGGAATTTAGGCTACCCTCCAAAGACTGGCATATCTGAGAAGTAATGGTGGGAGCTTGACATTGAGAAAAAGCGTGCATCAAGGCAGACTGAAATATTGTGCCAGGACCGTTCATACTCAAATTTTGAAGCCACCGCGGAATGCTCGAACACTCGAGAAGGGCCAGGTTAGCACTGCTGGAAGCCACACATGCTCGAAGACAGTTTGCAAATTCTGGCGTGTTGTCATCGAATGAAAGACCAGGGCGGTGTATCAAGATCATAGCGAAGTTTGCTAATAATTGAAGCCAAATAGTTGTTTGTTCAGATTGTTTTTCGGATATTTCAGGAAGTGTCGGGGTTCCAATCTCAAGATGTATACCATCTGACTTGAGACTCTGTATCCACATCCGGAGATCAAGATCCAATTCCTGGATCTTCGCCGCGCCATTGCGACGTTTTGTGGTGGTATAAAGCATTTCACGGATTCGTGAAAATATTCTCCCAATACGCACGTATTGTATGAATATGAAAACTCCTGTGTTCTCTCCTGGAAGAGGGTGTGAGATGTCGGAAGCATCAAAGCCGAACAAATGGCAGTCCGAGGGAAGATCATTGTCAATATCCACATCATTTATCAGCGCTGGAAGCCCGTGAAGCAAAGATGTCATGCTAGAATTAAAACTTAGCTTGCGTTCATAATCAGAAGTCTTGAAGACTTCATAACATACCTGTCGAAAATATAGATATACCACCAAAGTCGCTTCCGAAGTTCAGTTTCGCCAGGCTTCATCTTAAACCGTCTCGCATGGCGATGTATACCCAGTGACTGTGCCAGATTGACAATCAGACCGTTTATCCTTGTCATCGCCAGACAGTCACCTGTCAATTGGTTATAAAGGGCAAATAGGACCAAGGCTTGCAAGCTCTTGATATCTCCCTTGGCCGCGATTTCATCAATCAAAGCACTCGCCATGGGAATGTAAAGTCGTAGTCTAGAATTCTGGTTTTCTGATGGCCCGAATTGGTCGTTTTTCAAATCATTGATACAGAGGATCATCAAAAGAGCCATCGCAGTAGCTGAGTGAGGTATCTGGGTACATCCTGGATCACGGAGCACTTTGATCAAATGTGTTATGTCTTTCAACAGCTCATCTCGTACTAGAACGGGACAAAATGCTTCCCATTCTTTGATGAATAAATCAGCCTGTTCGTGATAGTAGGCCGATGGAGAGGTAAAACACCGAGACATCCAATTTGAATTTGTCAATGGGGCTTCAGCAGTAGTTTGTGCATGTGTAGTAGAGAGATGAATCAGAAAGAGACTGAAACAGCTCTCTGGAAATCCGCAGGACATATTCAAAGCCCTTTGGCATTCTTTCTCGGCGCTAAGGACGAAATGAACGCCGGTAGTTGAGCCTGCAAATCGACCGACGCCCTTTTCATCGTGGACCAGGCGACCCATATGTTTGATCACATATGCCGGGTCGTCATTTTTACTTCGTTCACCAGTCTGAGTAACGGCTGTCTCAGCTGGTCGAGGAGGAAGAACATCGAGCTCTTGGGGAATCCTAGTCTGGTCTCGACGGGCAATTTCTTCTTCTAGGAGAGCATTTCGATTCTTCTCAGATTGAAGCAGTTGCTGGCATTTTGCCAATTCTGCTTGAATTTGCTCCAATCTTTGTTCATCTGAAGCAAATCTGTAATTCGATAATAAGCCAGTGAAATATTTCTGAGCTCGAGTGTTCTAGACCTACCCTCGCACTTTGGTTTTCCGTCTAAGGGCGGTAGAAGCCTCGCAGACATGACCCCCTGCTTTGCATCTTCGACACTGTTGTCCGGTTAATGAGAGGTAAATTTGAAGGTTGAAATTATAATCATACGATAGGAAACGTTCCGTCACATTTTAGTTTCTTTCTGATAATTGAAAAGTAAGTTAGTTTCAAAATAAGCTTCAGAATCGAATACTGTAACTATCTCACTTTCTGCAGCGATCACTTCATACATTATCAGTTCAATTGCATCCAGCATTCGGGGATGTGTTCGCATATCACGTACCAGGCTTGACCAATTCGGTGTGTCACCGCTGCGCTGCTTGGTTCTGATTGACCAGCCTCCATTTATTCATTTGTTTCTGGCTGATAATGGAGCCATCCCCTTGACGTCTTATTTAAATGTCTTCCTCCGATATGCTCTAATGCATAAATAGGACTAGTTAGTCAGTTTGATGCGGGAGAAAGAAGGCAATGCGAGACCCACCGACTGCACGGCAGTTGCTGACCGCCTTCATCCAGACGTGGCAATATCATTGAGGATTTCTACTGGAGACACATCTACTACGCTTTACTCCAAAATTCCTAGATTAACCATTGATGTGTTCTTGGGATTCTTCATGAACTTGCCAATTGATTCATATCTGACAATATACCAGATCAACATACAAATAGTATGCAATTCGGCATAGTCAGATGAGTCATTGTAGCACTACTGGGCCCTACAGCGTCCTGTGCACATCTATCAAACCCAATTAGGCATGAGCAGGGAGAAAGTCTCCACTTGCAATCCAACTCCACGTTTTCTGCTTCAATCACGATCCGTCGATAACACTCGGAAGGGCAGAAGGCGGACAATCCCCGTAATTTGCCCAATAAGCAGCTCGGCTTCCTCCGGTTCGGCATGCCGAACCCACTTGCCCCCGCAACGCATTGCCTCGGGTCTTCGTGGATCCATGGCTATATAAGAGCGTTTAATCTCCAGTTTCTGCTAAGAGATTACATTCATCTTCTCTCAAACATCATTCAAACTTGCCAATTTGTGGTTAACCCTCAATTATGACTGTGACTGGTACGAAACACATCTTGTTCCTTACGTTTGCGCCTTACTGACCAATATTCAAAGTGCATCCCGGAATGTCGAGTGCTGTTCTGCACAGAGACACTCGTTTCCTCCCTAAAAAGGCCATTGGCGGGAAAGGTTCCTATATTTTCCTCGAGGATGGCACCAAGTTCCTTGACTCGACTGGTGGTGCAGCTGTCTCCTGTTTGGGCCATGGCCATGAAGGAGTTGCTAAGGCTATCAAAGACCAAATTGATGAATTATCATATTGCCATTCTGCTTTTTTCGGTACACCTGTGACAGAGGAGCTGGCGCGTTTCCTGACTGATTCTACCGGTGGCCTCATGTCTAAACTATTTGTTGTCAGTTCGGGTAAGTGGAAAGCAAAATATCAATGTGAGGTCATCTCATGATTTCTGACAATGTGCAAAGGCTCCGAGGCTGTTGAAGCGGCCATGAAGCTCGCTCGTCAGTATTACTTAGAGTTGCCTACTCCTCAACCTCAGCGTACAAGATTCATCGCTCGACTACCCTCTTACCATGGAACAACACTCGGTGCTTTGAGTCTTGGGGGACATGTTCTCCGAAGAGAGCCATTCGAACCAATCTTGGCAAATAACACCTCACATGTTTCCCCTTGCTATGCATACCGTGGGAAGAAGGACGGTGAGTCCGACGCCGACTATGTTGCTCGCCTTGCTGCGGAGTTGGATGCCGAGTTTGAGCGCGTTGGGCCTGACACCGTATGTGCCTTTGTCGCGGAGCCAGTGGTTGGAGCTGTAAGTCAATACCTCAACCACGAAATACTTGGTTGATGAGAGTATGCTAAAAGAATTTCACCCCTGTATCAGGCACTTGGTTGTGTTCCTGCGGTCCCAGGTTACTTCCCTGCCATGAAGGCAGTTTGTGAAAAGCATGGAGCTCTATTCATTCTTGATGAGATTATGAGCGGCATGGGACGTTGCGGAACCTTACATGCGTGGGAGCAAGAGGGTGTCGTACCTGACATTCAAACTATTGGTAAAGGTCTTGGAGGTGGATATGCCCCGGTGTCTGGAATTCTGATAGGAGACTCTATCGTACAGACCATGGACAAGGGAACAGGTGTATTTCGCCATGGACAAACCTATCAGGGTCACCCTATTTCATGTGCAGCGGCATTGGCCACACAAAAGACCATTCAGGAAGAATCTCTTTTGGAAAATGTTCAAAAGATGGGTGCTTACCTTGAGCAAAAGCTTCGTGCACGTCTCGGGGATCACCCGTTTGTTGGTGATATTCGAGGCAAAGGCCTATTCTGGGGAGTAAGTTTTTACGTGCTTATGACATTCCATTGATGGAAAATATTAATTGACATGTTTTACAGACTGAATTTGTGAAAGATAAGGCCACAAAGGAGCCATTTGACCCCAGCACCCGACTATCTTTCCATATCCAAGAAAAGGGACTACAGCCAGAGTATTCTATCTCTCTTTATGGCTCTTCCGGTACTATCGACGGCATTCGAGGTGACCATGTGATACTTGCACCTCCTTACAATGTGTCCAAAGAGGAGATTGATATTATTGTTGATACATTTGAAAAGGTTCTGACGGCTGTGGTTGAAGAATTAGACTTGTGATTGGAGGCTATCTAGAAGCATTAAATGACAGGCAATTTGTGGAGCTGGTAAAATGAGAATGATGAACGACAAACGGAAGCAGTTAAATGACTTCAAGAATACGGGGTAATAGCAACATGATAGATTCAGGTTGTCACAAATAATTTGAAATCGGCTTATTTTTTTTATCAACCACGCGGCCACGACATAACAAGGTGAGAGTAAGAGCTAGTAGCTCTGGGAGATTTTAATTTTTATTTGCGTGACAAGTATTTCCCATTATCTATCGTACAATGCACATATAGCATAAATCAAGCCTGAGCCTCAATGGCTTCTGCTTTCTTCAGAGCAGTGACCATCTCCATCTGGCCCTTTGCCGATCCATTAGGAGCAGCAGCCTCGCGGGGCATTGAATTAGCTGCCCAGAGCCCAGCAACAGTTTCCACGGCACGTTCAACCACGATCCGCACACGATCGCGTAGCACCGGATTGGAGCACTCAACCTCAAGGTTCTCGAGCCAGACGCGGGCAACATGCTTATCGACCTTGATCTCTAGACCCGGAATGGGAATACCTAACGCCTGCAGTCGCTCTAGCTCAGCGGACTCAATATCTGCAATGCGCTCTTCATTAATATCTTCCGCCTTAATTTCATTTCCATCGGTGTTTCCAACTGCAAGATCAGTAGGCACACGCGGCTTTTCGATAGGAGATATCTCAGAGCCAAATTGAGCTTCTAGCATCATCAAGAGACGGTCAAGGCGTTCATCGACACTGATGTTGGAATGAGGGTTGGGTAGGGCAGGAATGTCTTCTTCGTCATGGTGGTGGTGGTGATGGTTGTGCTTTGCCGACTCTGGTGTGGTTATTAGCAAAAAAAAATCCAAAAAATAACGAGATCATGGGTTATGTAGTTCTTACGTTTCACTGAAGCAGGACTGCTCTCGACTGTCAAGAGGACAGCCATAACAGCGTCGGCAACTCCGTCATTCATCATATTTCCCTCCCATTCTAACTCGATTTCTCGGGTGCGTGAATGATGCCGAAGGACAACGCAGCCCATGATCAAGAAAGTCTGTGTTTCTTGTGCAGGAATCTCATCATCTGCATACTCCTGCTTTGGCTTCTGCTCGTCTATTTCGCCATTGCTTTCTTCTTTCATTTCAGAATCGGCCGATTTATTGCTCCCGACTTCTTCAATGGCCCCAAAGGTGCCTTCGAGGGCCCATCGGATCAAATCCATACTGGCAGAGCTAAGAGTGAGATGTTGTTTACAGGTGATTGTCGTAGTTGTCAAACCGGCATATTCTCTCAGGTCATCTGGAGCCATCAACGACAGGTCGAACCCGTTTTGAACCAGGACTCCGGCCATGAGCTCGCCGTCGGCCCCCTCGGTTGGGGGAGTAACTTGTGCTAGCTTGCCAACAACCTTGGCAACCTTGTCCTTTCTGAAGGGAATTCGAACTTCATCGCAGTTCGCTGGTGTATAAACCTTGACTTTGACAGTTTTGTCTGCATTGAGACTCAGTAGTTTGGACTTCAGTCGCATCATTTGATGTTTTTCGCCATGAACGAGGATCTGTCAGATAGGTCAGAAAAATGTTACCACGCGGCCAATGGAAATACTGTAAAAAAAAGAACAAAGCAAAACTTACCACAACGGGCGCTGCGACTTCCTCGATAAAGTTACGGTTCTCGACACCATCAACATGGGCTGCGAAACTAATCTCGTCGATGGTGCAACGTCGAGGAATCATGACCTTCTGATCCTCATCAGTGCCGCCGGGGACTCTACCTCGGCCTTGAACAGTTGAGACCTTCGACATGACAGCGGGAATTTGGTCCGGCTCGTTTAGTAACTGCTTCGCCATTGTACCCTCTACGCTGTATCCTGTCATTACAACGCCGTTGCGGTCGCTCGGTGCCCATCTCTCTAGCAGTTCTCGACTAGTTCCCGTTTGCAGCATACCGGGGGATGCAATCATGACACAACCTCCAACATCATCAAATCGCTCTAGACTTCGCAAGCTGCGGACAAATCGGAAATCCCATGGACCTGCAGTCGCGCTTTTATCTCCGCTTGCTTCAGCTTCGGCCATACGTTGTCGAAAAAGACGTTTAATATTATCGTTCATCGCTCCGATGTAGGTCTGGTAAACAACCATACATCGTCGGGCCATATTACCAATGTAGTAAATGGGAATCTTCTGTAGCTCGGGATGGGTCTCCCAGTATTCATCCAGGATCAAAAGCAATTCTTGTGCACGTCCCAAGGCAAATACAGGCATCAATACACGGCCTCCTCGATTCAGGACACCCGTTATCGACTTCATAAGTGCTGCTTCACGTTCCAAGCGCGGGGGGTTGGAAGAAATACCAAAGGTTGATTCTGTGATGAGGACATCGATCTTGGTGCCCTTTGGGACTTGGGCGGGAATCAAATGACGATCCTCTTCGCGGGAATAGTCGCCTGTGAATAAGACGTTAAGGCCGGCAATTGATACCAGAAACATCGCAGCACCCAAAACATGCCCGGCTGGAAATGGTGTAATGCGAATGCTGTTTATTGTGTGTGTTGTGTTAAAGTCGATTGTTTCGATCAAGGGGAGAGTAGATAAGTGGTCGCGTTCGGTATAGAGGGTAGTCCGTTGGTCTGAAGAGGAAGAGGTATTGCTGACTCGGACATTATCTTGGATCAACCATTTGTAGATGGCCTTTGTAGCGTGGGTCATGAAGACCCGCCCTTTGAAATTCGTTTTGCTGAGTACATATGGAAGCGCAGAGGAGTGGTCGACATGGAAACTAGATAAAGGAAGATGTCAGTACACTGTCGGGTGAAATGAGAATGAAGAATATTGCAGGAATCGGGTATAGCAACAGCCGGGGACTTAGAAGACCGACATCCGCGACTAAGCGCGCAATTGAAGTGTAGCAAGGTTATGGCAGGTAACCAATTAGAGGATTCACGTACTGGCTAATCAGAAGAATATCGACAGTGCTAAGGTCGAACTCGTCAAAGAAAGGTAAGGCCGAGAATCCTTCTTTCGCTGGGTGCATGCCTGCATCGAGCTGGAAACAAATAGAGAAAGAAAGTTAGTCACAGTGTCTTGACTTGCAAATTTGTAACCAGCAGACATACCATAACCGTCTTCCCTTTGTACTGAATGATATGGCACGATCGTCCAACCTCGTTACCTCCACCCAGGCAATAAAACGCTAGCTCATCAGATGGGTCAACCGGCTCATCGTCGACAGCCGTCCCCATCGCTGAGGCCTTGCGCTTGGCTGCCATGGCAGCTTTCGTTATCCGTTGTTCGTTCAATCTCAGTGAGTGCCGACAAATGGTGGTTCGCGATCTCGATCAGAAACACAGGTCAAGTTGGCAAGTCGCCAAGTGGATTCGTATATGTCGTGTGAACAGTCGCCTGTTTATCCCAGGCACGACGATCTGCAATCAATTGTTCAAACAGCACCATCGACCATGACTGACTGATTGTTGAATGTCGAAGAGAAGCGCAAGTCGAGCTTCGCGCGGCATGACCTAAGCTGTCGTCACGTGAGGCTGCGCGATCCGCGGCGGAAACTTGCCTGAAGCTCCCTCCGTCCCCCCTCCACCTCCTCTTCCTCAAATCATCGGCTCATCTCTACCTTGAGCCTTCTTCTCGATCGCGCTGCTCTCACTTTGACTTCATCTGGCGCGTGTTCTCTATGTTGCAACGAAGATATTGAGATGGTCACGCTTGGTGACATCTGGTGGTGCGAGCAAACCGCTCATCTCAACGACCACGCGTGGACGTGCCGTCATTTGGGGACTGCGCAATAGCCGTCAACCTCTATTTCCTGCCGTTCATTTAATTTCATCATCTACGACTCGTCTTCACCATGGCGCAAACACGACACCCCCAACAGCAGCAGCAGCCGCCATCGCAATTCAGCAATCAACCTTTTTCTCCACCCGTTGCCTCTCCTTCACCTCACTCGGCCTCTCCAGTAAATGGAGGTATTCCTCCACCTGTGAAAAAGACCGGCCTCTCTCCACATCCTACCACCCAATCTCCATATGCTTCGCCGAGTTTTAACACGATGCAGCTACCCCCACAAGGTCAACCACCCATGAACGGTGTAGCACCTAACAGTATGCCTGCAACGCCAATTGCACAACAATCTGCTCCACCTCAGGGAGCCCCGGGCACAATGGGCCCTCCGTCGG
This sequence comes from Penicillium sumatraense, assembly GCA_020086695.1. Classification (NCBI taxonomy): domain Eukaryota; kingdom Fungi; phylum Ascomycota; class Eurotiomycetes; order Eurotiales; family Aspergillaceae; genus Penicillium; species Penicillium sumatraense. The sequence continues at coordinate 2,095,646 of JAGIKU010002689.1, read as the reverse complement.
TTCCACCATCACGTCCTGTTGATGCTTCTGAGCTCACAGATGTTCTGGCATCATCAGGTATTGATGTCAGGGAGGAGGAGGCTTTTCTTACAAACAGCTTTCCTGGGCGACAGGCGCAGGCGCAGACGCCCTCGCGAGGTCCTCAGAAGCAACAACCGCCTCCAATCAACACCTCATTCACATCACAAGCTACTTCAACTGGCACACTCTCTGCGTCCAACAGTTTCGGCGAGTTGCCCCACAGCAAGCCGGCAATGCCGCAGGGATCGTTCTCTAGCGAGCCCACATCGCAAACCCCATCTACAATCAAGGAGCCATCGCGGGAGGACAGTGAATCAGCTAGGCGCTCACAGTATCACTTGCAGGAACCTTTCCTCTTCGCAAAGCTACTGGAGCAAAGGATCCAGAAGCGCGGCTTTGAGTTGGGCGTACGCATCCCCTCCGAGGGTTTGTTTCATCCCGTTCCCGGCCGTCCACAGCCTATTGAGGTGACTGGGCCCGATGGGTCATCGGTAGTCCGCACAGGTCAAACCATCCTCAACCAGGAGGGAGCCCCATTGGTCGATATTTTGAATTTAATGTCTCTCTCTTGCGAGGAACGCCTGCGTGGGGTCATTGACTACTCCTCTACTCTTGCTCGCAGTCGTCGGGCACATTCACACGGCGTTGTCCCTGCGGAATGGCGTGAAGTCGCTCAGCCCCTTGGCCCTGTTAATGGCAACACCGTAACCCCCTCCAAGCGTATGCATGGCCCGCTTATGTCCGGTAGTTGACCGACCGCAATGCTAACCTTCTGAGATTTGCAGGCCCTCATACAGATGGCGAAAACACTTCCGTCAAACCTACGGCAGAGAGATATCGGGGCCTAGTTGGAAAGGAATCATCTTCGGAAAGTCGACGAGCCGCAAAGCGCACGAAGCGAAGCACGAATGCGATCCTAGGCGAGGGCACTGGTATACGATCCGATTCGGCCGATTATACGGGCTCGGCGCCTTCCACGCCGATTGCGGATCGCGCACCCAGCTTCGATAAAAAGTCGATTACCAAGAAGGAAGCCAAAAAGATGATGGACAACAAGGCGAGTGAAGCCCAGCAACATCAACAGTCTGTGGAAACTGCTCGTCTGGCAACCAACAGTATGCTCTCTGGCCGCATGTTTGGTGCTAAGAAGTCTTATTCATGGTTGAAACCTGGCGGATCATCGAGCGGATTCTCGTCTCCAGCCCGCGCTGCACCACCCACCCCGACTCCGGGAGCAGAGAAGTCGTCTACCGGGAAATCAGGGGAGTCGCAACCTTCTCAATCAAAGCGCCGTCTGGGCACTTGGAGAGAGGACCAGGAAAAAGGAGCGGGAATCCAAGTCCGCGATATCCTCTTTATGCTGGAGGCGGACGGGCGAGGGACCAAGCATGTGCAAAAGGGTTATTCGAAAGACCCAAAGGAAGACCGCGCACCCTGACGCGATCCTTCCCCCTTGTAATCTTATTTTATCTTCTTCCTCTTCTTGTCTAATTTGTACTCTTGGGTCATGTTGTCGGGGATCTGTCTCGTCCTGCGGGAGTTTCTTTGCATTTGGTTGCGCGAATTCGGTTCATGGCGTTGAGAGGCTTGCCCGTGGTTTTGTTGCTGGCATATTTTTCCCCCTTCCCATTCTTCTGTTCTGGTTGATCGAGTATCAATTATCAATGATAGAGTTGATCATGAATAATGGTACTCGTCTACAGTAGAAGTATGCAGGGTCAATCCGTCAATTGATGCCGGTGCCCACACCTCAATAATGATGAAATAGTAAACTGATTAGAATTCAGTAGCAAAATATCCAAAGTGCTATCTAAAACCAGCATAGTACATGAAATGCAAAGTTTGGAAAGATACCGGACGACCAACAGAATTAATTTCCTTGCGATGATACTCTTGGTGTGTCTCGCAGTAACAAACCATCTTGACACAGCGCCAACGTGTACTTAGTAGGTACTACTGAATAGTAATGTATATACCAAGCATTTACAAAGTTGATTTGGCCCCAGTCCAGGCCAAAAATAAGATAAAATGACATGCTATTCGACTACTCAAGATCCCTTACTTGGCCGGAATGGGAAATGATTTTCTCGCAATGATTGCCGAATTGGTGATAGTCACAACTGGTTGGTGGCTTAGGGCTGATGGCCAGATGCTTGTTCCCCCACTTGATCCAATGAGATCAGACAGTATGGAGAAGAAAAAGATTTTATTGTCTTCTCGTCATCTGAGCCACAGTCTGGTGAGACAGAGATTGCCTTACTCTCTGGATGCCATGTTGGGTATTCTTTACGTGAATACTACTAACCATCAATCAGCCTACTAAATACTATATAAAGCTCGATTTTCATCTTTTCTAATGCATTTCAAAACACCCGGAATTCTTTTTTTTGGCCTCAAGCCAGTCTTTCAATTTGAAATCCCTTGCTAGTATATTTTACTGATGTCAACTTCGATTGGTCGTAAGGCCTTGCAAGGCCTTGCAGCAGGTATCGGTCTTGTTTCTGAAGCCAGCTCAGCGCGTAAACTGAAGAAACAACGGCAATCGTCACCAACACAAACACAAACTCGAGAGGTTTCCAGAGACAACTTTCATCCCTGTGAAATGTCTGTAGAGAGCGGCGGTTCCTCGGTATATGAATTGCCGACAGAGGACGGACTGAGTCCTGGTGCATTAGAAACGCAGTGGGCTCTAGATGAAGCCCAGGAAGACCTGAAGCGCGATTCAACTGACTCCAAATCCCCACGAAACGACACGACTCAAACACCAGTCGAGCCAGGCTGTCTCGCAGAAAACTTTCTTTCCACATACCCAGCACCACCACCATACTCTCTGGTGGATGATCTTGCGCGACCCCGGCTGTCGGCCCCCGTCGTGATTCCCCAACGCCGACCCAAGAATCGCGACCGAGGATTCATTCGCGCATATGCACCTGCTCTTGAGGATTGTGGCATTGATCAGGATATGTTCCTCAATTTTTTAAATACCGCCGAGAAATCTTGTCAAGCGAATCCTTGGCTGAATGCTATCAACCTGGCTTCCATCGGAACTATGTGGATGCCATCCGTTACCGGAATTGCTGTTTCCATAGCTATCCAGATTGCAACTGATGTTGCCATTGCTGCTGATGGTCGTCGAAAGTAAGATCCCAGCGCATCATACCGTTTGAAATGATTTCAAGCTCGCCTCGAGTGCTAACCTACCAACTTCTAGGACCAACTCTTTCTTCGACAAGATGAACAAGGAGTTCTTTCGGCCCCGTGGACTTTATTGTTTAATCATGACATGGAATCCGGAGTTATCTGAAGCTCCCTCCACTTCTATCGATGTGAATTCACTTGTTTCCAAGGCATCGAGCAATGGAAACGCAGATGCCTTCACTCGACTCTTTCATCGTTTCAAATCTTCGGATGGGAAGACATATGGTAATATCTTCCAAGATGTTGCTCCACTCGTATTTCCCGAGATTGATGAGCTTGCATCCGATGAGAACGCGGGTAAGAAGCTATCGAAGCTCAAGCGAAAAAAGGAGTTTGTTGGAGGTTATCTGGATAGGAGAGCTCAGGCTAAATTTGTAAGTGCCGAGAGAACCCTCCGTGATTGATACATGATGTATAGTACTAACAGACCTCTAGACAGCCGATAATCCTACCAGTCACTTGAACCAAGGTCCAAAGCCAGTGTTTACCTCTCGGTATGCTGATCCAAATCATCCGGCTAGTAGCGGAGATCCGCTTGCCCTCCTCAGTGCCGGTCGCTTTACCATGGAGGATTTGCCTCGTCGACAACTACAGCAATCTAGCTTTGAAGGCCGGAGTCGATTTGAAAGGCAGGATTCATACCGCACGAGAGATAACTCACATTTTAATTCCAATTCGCCTGCCCCGCATGCCCCTCATGGGCGACCTTTTGGGTTATCCGAAGCGATTGATGCCATCAAAGAGCTCCGCAGTCCTTCCAATAACCATTATGAACATAGACCAGGGGTTTATAACTCAAATCGTGATCATACCTATGATACAATAGGTACAGTATCACGAGGGCCACGAGAGGCACTCCTGGATGTAAGAGAGAAGAAATCGCAAAGCAATCCGCTAGCAAAATTGTTGAAAAAGGTAAGTTATTCGCGAAAGTCTTGAGTTGACCGGCTCTAATTCACCGACAGGAAGTCTTATACTTAGCGATCGTTAATATGCCGACTGAGGATGAAATGCGACAAGCTCAGAGTGCGCTGGGTCATGCGAATTACTAGAACAATAGATCGATACTACGGAGTATAGCATAGTTTCGGTGCCTTTTTGTCTCTGGGATGTAAGATACCGAGCACACTTGCAAATTTAATAATTCAAATTTAGTAATACTTATTTTTCAATTTGAGTTTACTTTATAAAAGCCTCTTTCCCCTTTCCCTTTTCCTTTTTCTACCCTTTCATCTCTCGTTTCTCATCATCTCGGATGGTGCAGTCCCGGCCTTCCTTTTCGGGCGTAGTGCCATCCCTGGCCTTTTCGGTTGCTGGCCCGACGTCGCCGAACTTCAACCATTCTAACAACCACCCCGGTTGATACCACGCCATGTTTCAATGTTCGCAATGCGACAAATCATATCAAAGGAAAACACACTTACTGCGTCATCAAGATACCCGTAAATTCCAAGAAAATTCCTTTGAGATAGGCTTGAGCTGGCTGGCTGACTCTTTTCAGATACCCGTCAACGTGCTTCCAACTGTCCCTTCTGTAACAAATCATTTTTAAAGCCGTACGTCTGCCAGAGTTGAGCTTGATTGCATTTGGCCAAGCAGAGTCAGAAGAAAACCAGAGGAAAAAACACATATTGATACTAGTCCTTTACAGAGAGGTCACTCGAAGACACAGCAAACTATGTGCAAAAAAGCATAACCAGCCTCCTCCTACCGCCGCAAGACCAGGAAGGAAAAGGCAATCATGCGATTCATGCTTCTCAACAAAGGCCGCATGTGATAATAACCTTCCATGTATGCGATGTATCTCCCTAGGGCGGGAGTGTGTTTTTTCAGCCCAAGAGACGCCTACAATGAGTGCTGCTGTTTCTGACATCACGGCATCGCACACTGCAATACCATCTGCCAGCACATCAGCAAACAAAGGACCATTCTCGTTCCTTCGTCATTTCGCAAATCCGAGTATCGATAAGGATCGGCTCGCAATAGGCGAAACAGCGAAATACTCATTAAGAAGAAATCTCGAAACCCTCTACTCACGCCTTGAAGAGGCGCTCATGCCCACTGATCCCATGCCAAACCATCTAGGCGACTTCCAAATGTCTGATCTGCCATTTCAGTTTACATCTACTGCCAACGACTCAATGTTGACACAATATCCGCCCGAGATTCTCTTCCCCTCGAGACTCTCTAATCAACTTACTGAAATCATGACCGAGCTGGTGCAGACGTCGAAATCTATGCCTCCTTCAGATACCAGTCAGTCGGAGACCCTGGATATCATGGAGCTCACATCTCTCCTGGGGGTTTCCAACATATCGGCTTTTATTTCAGCCTTCTTTCACTCTCTTCATTGGCATCTCCCAATCGTTCATTTTCCTACATTCGACCCAGGAAACGTTTCAAACCCTCTACTACTTGCTATATTCATGGCAGGAGCAGCATATACGGCCCCATCAGATCGAGCTTCGATGTCACCATGGCTTCTGGACGTTGCTGAAGAGTATATATTTCGAAAAGTCTCGAATTTACCTGCCACGCCTCCGCCGAGGGACTCAGCTGCTCTCCTGCCCACCGTGCAGCTCATACAGAGTGCGCTCATCATCGAAATGCTACAGTTCGGTCGGGATGATATGTTGACAAGGAGGCGTATCCGTATCGTCCGCAATCCATGTCTCGTATCTACGATAAGATCATTAGGGATGTTCCAATTAAGGCGGAGGTCAACCCCAAAGCCCTGCGATGAACCAACATGGCGAACACTAGTGGCAGAGGAAATGTGTATACGGTATGCCCTCTATTGCCGTAAATGCCTTTTGATAAGACACTCATTGACAAATTCACAGTATTGCATGCTGGGTTTTTCTCGCGGACGGCTTTCTCACCGTTTGCTTCAAAAATCACCCATCCTTATCGATTTTCGAAATGAACTGCGATTTCCCGTGGAGTGCCGAGCTTTGGGAAGCTGAAAGTGCATCTGCATTTAGCAGATTCGCTAAGACAAACCCTAGCAAAAACCCTCTTCCGCCTCTCAAAGAGGTTATAACTCAGTTACTCGACACTCCTACCAATGGAAATCCAATACCATGGGGCCCCTCGCTTTCGTCCGAACATCTATTAATATTAATATACGGTGAGATCACAAGTTTCTTCAATAATTATAGTCAGAATACTAATACTATCTTCAGCTATCAACTCTCTAGCATTTCAGGCCCGCGTTGGCTTGTTGAAATATCTTCCCTTCGATGCCATTAGTCGGGCTGCTGGGAATTGGAAACGAATATGGGATTCCATGATTGGATTAGCGGAACAAGAACAAATTCTGCATCTCGGTTATCCAAAGCATGCCGAGGAATTATGGTGGCTATTAAAGGCTACGTTGGAGGTCTCTGATAAGTCAGAAACTGGGTTTGCGTATCTTGAGAGCAATTCTACTGATGAACTAGGGACTTTGAACGAATTCATACAATCATGCTATAAAGGTTCATCATAAATTGATGTGAAGATATTATTAATACGATATTAAATTATTCATATATTTACAGGAAATGTTTCTTTCAAAGCATGATAAGCCATCATGCCTCTTTCTTCATAGCTTGTGCAGCTTTATCATTCTTTTCCATGAATGCATCTCCCTTTGGCGTGCGATAAGTTCCGCCGAGTCGATCCCAGAAGGTCAAAAACTGACCGTAGTTGTAGTTGAAGTAGAGATGATGCATCGTGTGGCACGAAGCCCCATTTATGATCACCGATGATGCCATGTACTCGGCGTCGTCTGGTAAGATCTTAGCATTTCCCGGCCTTTGATGTTTGATGTTTGCTGATGATATGAAAGAAACTTACGAATGAGAACAGTCCACATGGTCACAAACGCAAACAACCCCAGGTATGCAGTCTTCTGAAGAGGGAAGAGCATCGGAAAGATATGATAGGGAAGACTTTGTGACCAACCATCCAATGGATGGAAGGCATAGCTGGCAAAGGGAGTCGGAACAGCCCATTTGTGATGAGGCTTGTGAAGCCAGCGGTAAACGCTAGGATGATGCAAGCCACGGTGAATCCAGTAAATCCCACTATCCGTGAAGAGAATGAACAGCGGATACTGAAGATAGGTGTAGGCCCAGAAGGGAGCTTCGCTCGAGAAGTCATATAATTTGGACCACCCACGAATTTCAGCAAGGAAGAACGGGACAGTTAGAATCGAGATGACTGGGATTGCTGATATTCCTTGTTGGATCTCAAGTTTGATCTGGTTCGGGAGGTATCGTGGGTGTTGAAGTAATCGCTTGTCAAATATCGTGTGATACAAGACGAAGCTTCCGAGGAGATACATGATCATTGCAAAGATCCTACAAGAAGATAGATGTTAGTATGAGATAGATTGATTTGTCGAAGGGAAGTCACCTTACCATGCGATCAGAAATAAAGAGAATGCCTGTCGGGGAAGATCATCGCGCTTCCAAATGCTTGCTTCGGCCCATTGCGATGGCTGCAGGGGATAATAAACCCTCACATGTCGATTCAAATTGGGATCATGAGCAAATGACGTGGAATTGTCTACTCCTGAGAAATGATCGGGGGCGACTGAGGCGTAAAGCCGATCAAACACGAAAGTGTCGAGAACATCGAGGAAGACATCCATGTTGACGGTGGCCTTTGTGAATTGAATTTATCACAGTTCTTTGGGAGCGAACCGATCTTTTATATAAATTTGAAACGGATACCTGACGGCGAATACCCACCCGGTGAATACCTACCTGGAGAATACCTACTTCGCGGCGGTTAATCCCTACCGGGGAATACCTACATGCTAGTTCTACCATGATGCCACGATTTTTGCCGTGTTTTTAAACATTCTATTACTAATAGTATAAAAGGCAATGCGGATCTCATCTACGCTTTTAATTCTTTGTCAAATAAAGATAGATTCGTCAATTCAGGCATCTGCATCGTAGGAAAAGCAGCCACGGGGAATACCTACCTGGAGCAGATCAATCCACATTTCTCCACTCTAACCACGCCACCAGACCGGAAGAAGAGAATCCGTCATAGGGAGATCATGGAGTTTGATTACTACTACAAAACATACGACTCGGTTTATTCGACAGATATACCCCTATCCAGTTTGAAATTATTCTTCGATTTAAATTGACTAATCTCAGGGCTTATAAACGCATAGTGCAATGTCCCGTGTGATTAAGCAGCGACCAGTGGGCTATGATTCTTAACTCCATGAACTGGCTTTAGGATATAGCACTTCATACATCTTTGGCATTAGTGCAATATACTTTATGCTGCTTGTCAATTCCTCTTTTGCGTAGTATCAAGCGCATTGCTTAACAGGGATCTTTTTACTACGCGATGGAAAGAAAACACCGGTTTTCGCACAGCGATTATTGCCTCGAGTGATTGACAAGGGTTAAAATGGTGTAGATAAGAGGCCTAAATACATTAAATAGCAAATTCTCGAGCTTTTACTTATCCAGGAAGAAACTTATTTGAATTGTAAAATCCCTTTTCAATTTCATGAGAACCAACATACAAATATGCCTATTAATAGTTCACTGTCCTATTTAGGTAAGTGCCCGATTCTGGCTGGCTGGGGAAATGCTACCAAAACATAGATTCAACCATATAGTTCAATATGCTTCAAAGTAAGCTTACTATGGACGAATTATGTGAAAGCATTGGCGAACTCCAGCGTCATATTCTTGCTTTGTGGGGTCACTTACCGATGCAGCCAAAGTCGCAATATGTTGGCTTTCCGCGAGCTTATAATGAGAAGTCGGCCAGATGCGATTCTTTTCAAATTCGATTGTCTCAATTTTTATACGATTTGAATTCATCATGGACACTTTCGCTGGCAAGGTGTTCGCGGTCACTGGTAGGTCTGAATTTTTCATCATTTCATGCCCATTCTTCATAGATCTGGTTAAACAACTCCTCTATAGGCGCTGCATCAGGAATCGGTGCAGCCACAACCAAAGTGCTGTTCTCTCGCGGTGCCTCGCTCGCGTTGTGTGATGTAAATTTCGAGCAGCTTAAAAATGTCGCCAAGAGTCTCAAGGCTGTATCTACCGACCAGCGTCTTTCTTTTCATTCCGTTGATGTCAGCAAAACCGAGGAGGTCAACCAGTGGACCGATGGCATACTAAAAGAGTTTGGCAAATTGGACGGTGCTGCAAACATCGCAGGAGTTGTCCGCAGATCTCCATTGGGAACACTTATAGAAGATACAACAGACGAGGATTGGGAATTCACAATGCAAATTAATGCATTTGGAGTGTGAGAACAATTTATCCCCGGACCGATATTCTAGGTATGCTCACTCATTTTGCCTTCATCAAATAGGTTCAAATGTCTTCGTGCACAGTTGAAGGCCATGTCTGGAGGAGGCGCAATCGTCAATGTGAGCAGTGTTGCTGGTCTCGACGGTGCTCCTGGGTGTGGTGCCTATTCTCCCAGCAAACATGCAGTAAGTTCAATGCGTCGGGTCTTTGTGATAATTATTCAACCCATTTTCTAGGTTATTGGTCTTACGAGAACCGCCGCAAATGAAGCTGCGGCTAGAGGTATTCGAGTCAATGCAATCGCACCGTGAGTAAAAGAATCGTGAGAATCTACATCATGCATCGCTGATTAAGTTTTCGATCTCTTAGTGGCCTAATAGATACTCCAATGGCCGCTACAGATGGTTTTCCAGTGGAACAGTTTCTTAAACAGGTTCCCATGCAACGGATTGCTCAGCCTGATGAGATAGGTCGGATGATTTCCGTGATGCTGAGTGATGATGCTAGCTATATGACTGGCGAAACAGTGCGCGTAGATGGCGGTCTACGGGCTTAATGGATTAAATAAATGTTATTTACAAAAGAGGTAGAATTGAGGAATCACAAGTTATTCTCTTGGTAATTTTATATTTGTAGAATATCCATGATTTTACTTATCCTCCAGTTCGCTCTTGACTTGTGTTTCCAGGGTTTCAGCTTCAATATCCTTGGACTCTCCGTTATTCTCCTTCTTGCGGGCTTCCTCTTCCTCTGGCGTTGGTCTTCGGCCCCAGACTCGCCTCCTGGGAGGTGTCAGTATATAGTAAAAGAACTTTCAATCAATGAGGCTCACTTACGCAACTTGATAAAAGTGGTGACGAGGGTCATGAATCTCCTTGCGGACCTTTGCCATCAAGACCTGAACCTCATCGTTCGTCCACGGCTCCGGGACTCCATACTTTGTGAGGAAAAACATCGCCCATCCTTCCATTCCAGATGTCCATTGGTGGTAGTGCAGTCTGCCAGCTTCTTTGAGGATCGGGTCCTTTGCCCACGCGCCAATCGGCCACTTATAGTCTCTGACGTGCACATCAACGAAGCCCGCCTCCTCCAATTCCTCTTTTAACGAGTCTGCCCAGGTTATAGGGCGGCCCCAGTTATCTGCAGCATCGCAGCACTGCTGTCCAAACAAGAGGCAGTTGTTGTCAGGGGGTACGCTATCGTCGTCGCAGCGGACACGCGGGTTGCCTTCCATCTGTTCAATCCAGCCACCGGGCTTTATGTTGCTTTTGGTGCATCTCATTAGAATGGGTTGGTTATCGGATATGCAGATTCAACATACTCGTAACATTGCTTGTAGAACTTTTTCCACTCTTCCACGGTGAAGGAGCCCATCATTTGGCGAAGATGGACAAGATCAAACGGGTCACGCCAAGTCCACTCTTGTAGCACATCATCCACTTCCATTATGCAATTAGGGGGAATCCATGTTTCCGGTGGGGGGTATAAGTCGACTCCTCGAACAGTTGCTGTTGACTATTAGACGATATATCATCTTTTGCATTGAGTATTGGAAGCCCCTACCATTTGGGAACGTATCGGCGACATCTCTATTCGATTGATGAACAATTAGCAAATATTATAAGCAATATTTTAAGGAACTTTCTTCCTGGTTGATTTGTACTCACACAGCCCAGGTGCCTCGGCCTGTCCCTACATCCAAAATATGCTATGTATAACGCGATATCAGTAGCTGACACCCAAGTCCGTCCTCATAGTTCAATGCGACAAATATCCCATACCTTAGGACTCCTAACTGGAGCTTGGAAAAGTGGGTTTGGGGTATCAGAGTCCACCACAAGGTAAGTCAGATGGCTTTGAAATAATTAGCATCACCCTAGCTTTGCTCTTCGGAGACATGATTACCCTGCTTCATAGCTTTCAAATTGCTGTTCATCGGCGGGACTCCTGTTGATGGTTGTAAGAATATTTCGGCGTCATGAATCAAGTAAATGAATGAGACTCACCAATATTCGCCTTCTTTCAGATTTTGGTACCGGCGACCGTTCTCCATTATTCCTCTATAGATCTTCGAGGAGAGCGATGTAGTCTCCCTGCAATACCAATCTACTTTAGCTTTCAAATTTCAGATTCATCTTTTATCCCTCTTGATGTTTGTCCTTTTCCTTTATTTCCGGAGTCAACTCACGACTCAAAGTCACTTGGCACATAGTCATGATGCCCTTTGTAATAGTCGGGGTCCTAAGACCATCGTCTCAGTGTCTATCTCAGGTCGATTCGCTTTGATAAATACATGTACGCACCACATCAATTTTTTCCGACATTTCGGGTCTATGTAGTCGAAATAACAATTTTCCAGTTTGACGTGCAAATCATCCACGACGCGGAATGTGAGAGTTGCGAAACGGAGAGGGGCTCACTCAACCACAGCGCACGCAGTGGGGCCAATTTGCCTCTAACGGGAGAATCCGCTTCTTTCGATAGAAGACCGAAACATATTGGTTGGTGCGGGGGGACTAGTCCCTTAGTCCTTCTACGACGGGTATTCGGAGATGCCGGTGATAAAGTGTTGGTGTACGGAGTATTCTCAACTGAATTCACTCTGCCAGGAGCACGAGGTGCGGAAGATGTGCGAGGTCGCGACCTGAGCGCCATCATGACATCCAGTGATGGCATGGTTTTGCTGGAGCACAGGCATATAAACCTTAGCAGTGATCGATCTGCATCGTATCCCTGACAAAACAATGCGCATGAGTTTCCCCACCGACAATAGTACCAGAAGAGGGACAATGGACTTTTTTGCATACTATTGCATAACCATGCCACATACGAAGTACTTATGGATTTTCTTCTCATCAACGAGCTGAATCTAAAAGACATTCTTAGCTTCAAAGACTGGAATATCCCTTTCGGGCTGCTGACTGTGCTTCCTCCCATCGGATGTCGCTAGTCTGCAAGACCACATCATTGGCTAAGGAAAGGAGGGCCGTGAATGACAAGTCGCGTATAGAGGCGAAGCCAGTGGCTTTTCGATATTAAGCCCTTTTGTTAGGAACGAGCGAAGGCCGGCAAATTTTCCCAGATTTTCCGTGGCTGGATGCAGTTCCATTCCGATGGCGCGCTTCGCTTCGTTTCGTTTCGTTGCCGAAAATTGTTGGCGGCCCAAGCGCAGGATAGAGAATAGGTGGCATAAACACTAGCCACAGTGATGCAGATGGATATACTATGATTTCTCTGTATACTTTTTACCTGCCAGCATTATTTACAGCATTCTGTGGAGTATTTCTTAACTGATCAACCAGTAAAACATACTATGTTCTGCTCAAGGTCATAGTCAGTAACTACTAACTACGACGTAGTTATCAGCTTGTGTTATGAGGTCCATGTCCTGGCATATCTTGCCCTCACAACTCGCTAAACAACAAATTGAATAAACCAGAAACTCATTTTTCTTCTATAGTACAGGCATGAATTCCGTTCTGCCCAATGGGTATATCAGTTATGGAATATACGACGATTCGAAGTTGTAATCAATTATGTAAATCAAATACCTAGTTACTCGGTATGAAGTAGTGAGTCTAACGTAGACAAATATTTTTTTCTTAGTTCTCTATTGAACAAAAATATTATTTAATATATTATATAATCTAGATATACGATATCTAAATATTATTTAGTACATAATATCATGGATGTAATTCAGCAAGTTACTGAACGGGTTTACCCCAGATTTTGCGGATCTACCGTCCCAGCACTGCTGGCAGTTTAAATGTTCCAACGGCTCGGATACTCTCACTCCTACTAGGAGTGAGAGTACATTAGTACCATACTAAAATAGTAGTTACTATCAGCTCAAGCATTACACTACAGCTTGTCAAATTGGAATTAGATGCCAGTGGAAATTTAGTAACTGTGTTTGATTCAACCACGTGGTAAAGCGCTACTAATACTCCTGGTTGGAGGATATATATCACCACTGAGTGGGTACTACTACAACTTCTAGTAGAATTATACTACAATTTGCAAATAACGGGTGACTTTAAACCAAGTATACATATACTGAGTACTATGAGTAACTTGACTAGAATAAGAGTACGGCGGAAGACTGAGAAAGGCAAGCCGGGCAGTTAAACGCAGTTTAATGCGAAGAGACTTTGATTGTGGGGAGCCCACGTCATTCCACCTGGCAGCCCTTGCAGAGTTGAGACACTCTCCTTCATGCATATAGATGCATTAACCCTGAATGACTAGTGTAACTGTAGTAACTGTAGTACTTGTTTAATTCAGACTGATCTTATTCTAACTATTCTCTGAGTATTCTGAGTGATCTGTATTCTGATTTTCAATGTTCTAAATATTGGAGATGCAGGTGAGCTGACTAACCAGTCATGTGATCGGCCGCGCAGGTCCGACGGAAACGGTGAATTCTGCATGAAACACCTTTAGTATTTAGTATGTCAATCATTTACATTAATAGCAGTCATTGATTACTACTATAGAGATGGATGGATTGATCGAACATTGCATTTATACTACATCTTCTTATTTCCGTAGCAGACCGCTATTAGTACCTACTCTTACTGTTTACCATCTCATCCCGTGGAGTCCGCAGTGGGGGTCGGTTAAGCCAGGGCTAGATGCAATGAGTGGCGGCACTCGATGGCACAGAAATTTATACATTGAATAGAGATAATAGAATATAATATTAATACAATAACATTAAATAAATACATTGAGGTGATCAGCAGACTATATAAGTAAAGAGTGAGTATACACTTGGTAGATACTGCAGAGAACAGACTGGCCTGAGTACTCTCTACAGCCAGTATTACTACTTACATACCTACTGGGAGTACTCCGACTACAGAATCAATTCAGTGACGATAGTAGAATAGTATACTACTATACTATGGTAAATTAATATTTTAATAATATAATAATAGAGTATATAGAGTACTACATTAATACTATAATTAACTACTACTACTGCTATTACTATTACTGCTGAATAGTCACTGTCCACTGGCACGCACGATCGGCTCTCATTCCAGCATCATCACTTCGCCTTCGCCTCTTCTCGTCTCTTCTTCTCCCACCCTCCCTCCTCCACAACCTCCCCCCAATGACTCTTGATTCTTTCCCAATGACCTTCTGCTTCCATCCCCCATCCTCCTGATCTCTGGAATCCTCGAGGAAATGTATCTTGCTTGATCCGTGCTGTCCCTGCCGACCGCCTCGTCATTGTCACGTCCCAAACCCGACGAGACACACCCTTCCGAACCCTCTCTCCTCTTTTTCCCTCACTCTCGATCTCCCTCTTTTGCCCTCCTCAATCCTCTCTCATTCCTGGTATTCTCACCAGGAAATCGACGTGTTTTGATTCCTGACTCTTCACTCCCATTTTCCCCTAACTCTTTCCCCGAGTCTCCATCGCCTACCTGGGTAATCCTACCGCGATCAATCGACACCAACTGCGACCTCCTTCGTTCTGGTACCGTTCGTGTGACGGACGGCACTCCTCCGTACACACAAAATGTCCACGCCCTCCACGGCCACTGCAACCCATCCTACTCGTCAACATTACGGTTACCCTCATTCTTCATATCAGGCGACTACTTCATACCCGGCTTCGACAACCACCACTGCTGCAGGGGCTCGCCTGCCGAACCCCTACGCTTACTCGGTACCTTCACCCACCACTACAACCACCGCCGCATCCGCAACCACAACTCTCCCTTACGCTCAACCCGCGCGAGCTCCCCCGGCGACTTCGACGCCTTCTGCCATGGCCTCGCTACCGAGTGTCTCCAGTGCGGCCACACCACAATCCCGGCGCAAGAAACCCGATTGGGGGGAGTTCTACAAGAATGGTCTCCCCAAGGAGGTCATTGTGATTGATGATAGTCCTGGCCCTGATGCCTCCAAGGTTTCCGCTGCTCCACCACTGCCACCTATTCATGGCACTTCGAACGCGCAATCCTCAGTCTCGCAGCCTGCAGGCAAGAGGCGACGAACCGGAATCGATAGCGCCTATGACATGGGCTACTATGACCGACCGTCATTCTCGATCAACCCCCAACAATATGGAGAGAACCACCAACAACCACAACATCACCACCACCAACAGCAACATAACTCTTCCAACTCCCTCTCCACCGATCGAACAACCTCCTTGCATACCACAGCTCCCACCTCGTTGGGATCCCAAGGCAGCTCCAACGGTAGCAATGGAATGTATCACTATCAAGATCCCAGCATCGGCCAAAAGCGCAAGCGCACCACCCGGAAATCCACTCGCGATGAGCAGAAGCGCCGGGAACTCGAGACTGCCAGTGATGCCTATCTCAGTTATGTTCCTCCATCCAAGCCAATAATCAAGGCGAAGGACGTGGCTGTCCCGGTGATTCGTGACGTAAGTTTCCATTTTTCATCTCTCACCTGATCTTGTTTCACATCGAGTGAGTCGAGCTAACATCGCCAAATTGTCATAGTTCGCGGCCGCCAGACACGAAAAATACGACGATGATGACGGTCACTATATCGTTACTCCAGATGTACCGTTGACCGATCGATGTGAGTGATATACAACAGAGGTTTTCTTGACTTTGTACTGACCATTTCAGACTCAATCATCAAGCTCCTGGGTCAGGGTACCTTCGGTAAAGTCGTTGAAGCCTACGACAAGCAGCAGAAATCACGCTGTGCCGTGAAGATTATCCGATCCATCCAAAAATACCGAGATGCTTCTCGGATCGAACTGCGCGTGCTGTCAACACTAGCATCTAACGATAAAAGCAACCGCAACAAGTGTATTCATCTTCGACACTGTTTTGATTTCCGCAACCATATTTGCATCGTGACCGATTTGCTAGGTCAGAGCGTTTTCGACTTCCTCAAGGGCAATGGTTTCGTTCCATTCCCCAGTAGCCAGATCCAGCAATTTGCCCGCCAATTATTCACCAGTGTGGCCTGTGAGTACATGGGCCGAAAGACGGCTACTTACATCCAATACTTTTTGGAATCATATGCTGACCCATCTAGTCCTCCACGACCTTAACCTCATCCATACCGACCTTAAACCCGAAAACATTCTCCTCGTCAGCAATGCCTACCAGACCTTCACATACAACCGTACCATTCCTTCCTCTTCCCACGCGAACCCACGAAACGCTCGCCAAAGGCGCGTTCTTCTCGACAGCGAAATTCGATTGATTGACTTTGGTTCCGCGACCTTCGATGACGAGTATCACTCGTCCGTGGTTTCCACTCGACACTACCGAGCACCCGAGATTATACTGAACCTAGGATGGAGTTTCCCCTGTGATATATGGAGTATTGGGTGTATTTTGGTTGAGTTCTTCACCGGTGACGCTCTCTTCCAAACACATGACAACCTCGAGCATCTCGCGATGATGGAGGCTGTTATCGGAACCCGAATCGACTCGAAACTCGTGCGACAGGTTGTGCAAGGCCGGGCAGGTACGCACAACTCTGCAGCCAAGTAAGTAAACTCCAGATGTGGAATCTTGAATTCAATGCTAACGACCGACCAGGTATTTCATTCGAAGTAAACTAGACTATCCGAACAATGAGACGACTCGTGCTTCGAGAAAGTACGTCAAAGCGATGAAAGGTCTCACAGTAAGTAGTCACTTCTACCTCCGCCTTTGCCTTTGAAGCAAATCAGTTCCAGCAATCCACTTACACTCTTCTAGGACTTCATTCCAACCAACACCCCTTTCAACCGTCAGTTCCTGGATTTGCTGCAACGCATCTTTGTCTACGATCCCAAGAATCGAATCACAGCGAAGGAGGCGTTGAAACACCCATGGTTTAAAGAAAGTCTCATTGACGACGGCACCGAGGCATACCGCATCGGCATGGGTCTGCACCGACAGGGTCGTGCATAATCAGCCTAGTCAGCCACTTTGCATGAGCCTCTAGCTCTCAATTTTCCAGCATTTGGCGTCTTTCGGGTCCTGTTCAGGATAGACGGTTCTTCCTTTTTTATATCTTTTTCACTTTGGATTTCAGGTTAATCTTTTCGACGGGAGGATTTTCATGGTGAATGGCCGGTGTTGGAGTTCTTTCAGGGAAAATGACGATTACGATGGTGCCCTTTGTTTCACAATTTTTCTTCTCTTTGATCACTGCAGCGGCTCCTCTCGCTGGTCACAGCAGCAATTGTCACATTATTATGCTGTCAGAGCTGGAGCTGGAGCTGAAATATTTCACGCGGTGGGAGCATGGTATCTTATGGATTATCTATTCATTGTTTTTTCTTATTCTTTCAGGCGCAGGTTATGTTTAGTACGTTTGCGTTTGCATATGCGTCTTATCTGAGTAGCCATGGGACATTGGAGATTCCCTGGCGACATTCTTATACCATGTTGTACGGTGATATCTGGGCGTCCAGGTGGAGTGGAGAAGATGTATATAGGCATATTGGCCTGGTCCCGACTCCATTATCATTTGATTCATTTGCGATAGTGTTATTGTAACCAATACATCAATCAGGCTTTGCCTCGCAACTGTCAGTTGAGCTTCTCTTTAATTATACTAAAAGTACCTGATAGTGAGGTAGTTGAAGAATCCAATGTTTTATCAATCGTGTCTGTGCATGCTAGCAAACAAAGCCAATGAATTATCACTAATACTATTGTTTTTGAAAGGAATAAAGTATTGTAGACAATGTAAAGTACCTACAAGTAAGATTATTATTCTAATTCTCAGATCCACAGCTGTCTCCAACTACTCCATCTAATTAGTAACTACTTAGTGTCCACTACTTAGCTAGTTACCCCGAGGACTACTTACACCCCCTCCGCTTCATACCACTCATATACTATATTGCTAGTAGCAACACCCAAGTTCATGCAGAATACTGAATATGAGCTCACACGCAAGCACCACCGATGTAACAGACCTGTCCATCTCCACATTCCATGCTGCCCTGCGCGAGGGGCGCACCACCATCAGCGCTGTGGTGGACGCATACCTCGCCCGCATCACGCGGTGCGATTCGGTCATTAAAAGCATTATCACACTCAATCCCAATGCCCTCAATGACGCGGCCAAGAAGGATCTCGAGACCCGGCATCTGCTAGATCGCAGCGATAGCAATACAACCACTACTGCCTCTGCTGCTGCACTTCCATTCCCCCCACTTCACGGCGTCCCAATTCTCCTCAAAGACAACTATACAACCAAAGACCTCCCAACCAGCGCCGGATGCAAAGCCCTAGCCAGTCTGACTAGTTCCAAAGACAGCGATGTAGTAACACACCTCCTCCAAGCAGGCGCAATCATCCTAGGCAAAGCCAATCTTCACGAATTCGCTCTACACGGCACAACGACCTCATCACTCGGCGGGCAAACTCTCAACCCCTACGATCTAACCCGTACACCCGGCGGATCTTCCGGAGGTACAGGTGCAGGATTGGCGTTGAATCTGGCGATGGTCGGATGTGGGACTGATACGGTCAATTCGTTGCGTTCACCGGCGTCAGCTTGTTCGATTGTTGGATTTCGGCCTTCGGTTGAGAGGATTTCTTGTGAAGGGATTGTACCTGTGTCTCTGACGCAGGATGTTGTGGGGCCGATGGGGAGATGTGTGGCTGACGTGCGCATCTTGTTTGATGTGATGAAGGGGAGTGGCCGTTCGATTGGCAGTGAGGGACTACAGAGGAAGCCTGAGACTATGCCAGGTGGTCAGAGAGAATTCCGAGTAGGCATTTTGGAAGAATACTTCCATTTGGAAGAGTCACCATCAAGCGCCTCTGACGCCGAAACTCTCGCTGAAAACACCATTGTGCAAGATGTTGTTCGCAATGCCTTGTCTCTGTGCTCGTCATCTCCTATTAACATCACTTTCATCCCAATTCCTCGCAACACCCAACAAACAAAAGATTGGAGCGTATCAACTCTACTATCAAAAGCCGATACCCAAGCCTTCGAATTCAAAGAATGTCTAAACAACTTCCTTGCCTCAGAATCCATCATCTCACCACACAACACTCTACAAAGCATCGCCGAAAGTGGAGATTACGATAAAAAAGCAGTGACAGACGTATTTACCCTCCCACTAACCAATAAAGAAAAATACTCCCGTACAAGCGAGGAATATAATTCTCGACTTACCCGGATATCTACACTGAAAGACTCAGTTAATAACATCTTTCATGATCTCAACCTTGATGCTTTGATCTATCCGCATCAACGCCATTTGCCTATCAAGATAGGTCCGACAATACAACCAGGTCGAAATGGTATATTGGCTGCTTTGACGGGGAGACCTGCTATTTGTATTCCTGGTATGTTTTTCTTTGTCTGAAATATCTAAATATCTGGAATTGCCGTGGATGGCGCTAATGTTTATGCTTGCTTAGCTGGGTTTAGTCCTGCTACTACTGATGCTGTTCAAGGCGTGCCGATTGGATTGGAGTTAATGGGACGAGGAGATGAAGATGAGAAATTGTTGGATTTGGCGGAGGCTATGGAGGGAGTGATTCAGGCGAGAAAAGTGCCAAACTTGCTGAACAATTGAACATTCAGTTGTGTAAGTAGTTGCTAGGGCTGGCAACTACTTATATCAACATAATAACCTATAATTATAGAATTCAAGTTGATCAAAGAGTACCTACTAGTACCCAATACGTATTGGGTACCTACTATCTGCCATTATTGAATTGTTAATTGATTTGTACTGAATGATCTAATCACCATGATCTATAATGCAAGGCAAAGCGCAGCAAGAAAAGCCATTCCCTACGCCCCAACCCATCCCATCCACTATTTCACAACGGTATGCATACCCTTACATACCCCGGTTAAACTCAACCATACCCGCCTGTCCACCACGCTCCCAGAACTCCTCCTCCAAAGAGCTAGCAGAGATAGCCTGTCGCTGCGGGAACGCCGCAAGTGCCAAGGGCAATGCAAAGAGTGATGTAGTCAGGATCAATCCCAGGTTAACAGGGAGAATCATCCGAGGACGAGCCTTCAACCAGTCGGTCTTCTCCAGACGAACCAGGATGAGAGGAGGCAAGACCATGATAGGAGTAGCGTTCAACACACGGCTGATAGCAGTCTCTCCAACGGCAAGGGTAGCAGCCTTCTTACTCTTACCCAGAGACTCGATGGGCTTGGCGTCATCACCCAGAGCTTCGCGCTTAGCACGATCTTCCTCGGAAAGAACGGGGTAGACGTCGATTCCTTGACGGATTTCCTCACCGCGCATGAGGAAGACGTTCAGGGCACTTGCGCTAGCGACAGCAGCGAAGGGGACCAGACGGGAGAGAATGAGACGGGTGTTCGCGGCTACCTTGAGGCGGGGGACGAGGGCGTTCAGACCCAGGGCGACGGA
This sequence comes from Penicillium sumatraense, assembly GCA_020086695.1. NCBI lineage: Eukaryota > Fungi > Ascomycota > Eurotiomycetes > Eurotiales > Aspergillaceae > Penicillium > Penicillium sumatraense. The sequence continues at coordinate 2,074,775 of JAGIKU010002689.1, read as the reverse complement.
GCAGGAAGCGGAGACGGCCATGAGGTAGGATTTGGCGATTTGAGAGGTGGACAGTGGGGTTGATTTGTTGGCGTTGGCATTGTTAATGGCGACATTGAGAGATTGGTTGGTGATTTGCCAGAGGAGAGTGCCGGTTGTCTGGAATTTACTTGTTAGTTTTGTTCAATTGCGACGGAAGGTTGTCTTTGTCTTTGTCTTACCTGAAGACCCGGGGTGAGCATGCCGCCAGTGACGACCAAGTTGGTCAGGACGTAGGCTGACATGCGGAAAGGGAGTGTGACGGGTTCACCGGTGTCTATAACGTATACCATGTTAACAATTGTTCTTGAACTTCTTCTGTTTTGTCTGTTTTGGTCTCGTCTCGTCTCATCTCCTCTCTGTATCACATACCCGGGTGCAGTGTCGAGTCGATGACCTTCTTGGCCGCCCATAGATCCGGAGTCATGCTGGAGATCTTGTTCTGCTTGTAGGAAGAGACCAGGCTCTTGGCCTGATCCAGGGCCGCGGGCGAGGTCAGCAGGGTCCTGGATATCTTCAATTAGTCCTACCCCATACGCAAGTTCAAGTCACCGGGCCGGGTAGACTCACCGAGGATCAGAGATGTCCGCAGCATGGCGAACACGGCCCCAGTAGCTGGTCAAGTCATATTGAGAGACTGGAAGGTCCCGGGGACCAGGAAGAGAGGCAGACATGGCCTCAGGGAGAAACGAAGGACGAGTGAACGAGAAAGGGAGAATTGAATGACTCCGACTTGAACTTGCGGGGGAATTTGGATTTCTTAATTTTACGATAATAAAAGGCGGTGAGGCCGATAAGCCAAAACGGGGGGCAATTCGGGGGGTCTTCCGAGGGACTTCCACGGGGTTTCCAAGGGTCGAATGTAACAGGGACAAATTCTATTGGTTCTCGGAGAAAGAAAAGGGGAAAATATAAGAAAAAAGAAAAGTATAAAATAAAAAAGGGTAAAGTAGGGTAAAATAAAACACGGAGGCAGAAAGAAGAAGTACATAGGTATCATCAGGGTGGGAAACAATTAGGAAAATAGACGCGGGAGACCGCCCGACTAAGGTAAAGAACCCGGCGAGAATAGAACAAAGGAGAGGGGGTCGTCATGACTTGAACATATCAGTTAATGCAGTTAATGCAGCCACGGCAGGGCTACCGGAATCGAAAGGACTTGTGTGCCAATGGTGATGGTGGACCACCACCATAGCTTGACCGAGCACGGTTCTGTCTCGATGGAGTTTGATCACAGAACATACACACGTAGAACGAGGGGAGATTGGATCGTTCTAACCCGACGCATTTAGTATGCAGCCAATGTGTACATGATTCACTAGAGGAATAAGGTTAGGTTAGGTGATCGAGTATAAATCGAAGGGATAGCTTGAAACTCACCATTGAATCATCAGATGACCACCGTTGTCCATTGAACGACAGACACAGCGTGTCCCATTGCTTGGGTTGCTATGACGGTCGGTGCTAGGAGTGGCCAGATCAGGGTCGGTCATGGTTGTAGGGGATGGGTTGGATTGACGGGGATGAATATCAAAATCGCTGTGAAGGCGTGGAGGGGAAGAACGGAGATTCGCAAATGTATGTGAGGATCGTGGCATGCGAGCAGTACTATATCCGCCCGTTGAAGGTCTTGCTCTCGTAGCCCGACCGCGCTCTTTTAATACTTGGCGAAGTGCATGTTGAGCATCACCGCTGTCTGAGTCGTCGTCGGGCAGGGCTTGGGAAGCAGTACTACCTCTGGTGTAGCTAGCATCGGAGTGCAACAAGGATGAGTGCCTCTTGGGAGTTCGTTTCACAGCCTCGGGGGATCCTCGATAAGTTGATCGACCGGTAGCTCCTCGAGAAGATCCAGCCCAGGGAGACATGCGACCTGAGTGAGATGAACCCACTGTCGAAGTATATGAGCCTTTAGATGGTGGCCGAGAATCTGAGTCACTACGAGACAAAGGTGGCCGATTATCAAAGACTGGGAAGGATGATTGTGATCGTGGAAGGATGGGGTATTCAGAGTACTCTGCTGGGTCCGCTTCACTCTCGGTGGCAGAGCCATCAAGGTCCATGCCCGTCAAGGGATCAGTCAAGCTGGTTGGGGTCTGAACCGTCGGCTTCATTTCTGCCTTGGCACGACCGTCTGTACCAATACTGAGCACAATTGATCTTGAACGAGTCGGAAGGACTCCAGCAACGGAACTCGATCGGCTGAGAGGCGCTGGACGCATAGTCTTCACAGGAGAGGAACGGCCAGATGCCCGACCCTTCGAGGGACTCTTGCGAATACCGTTTGTCGAAGCCATCATGCCTCCTGCTTGACTGAGAGGCCTTGATACAGATCTTGTAGTGATAGCTGTATGTGTTGCACTTCGAGTTAGCCCAGGCCGTCTGCCTCGCGGGGTAAAATCATCATCTTCCTCTTCCTCTGAAAGACTATCAAATGGCGCTGGCGGTCCTCCCGGCTGACCCAATGCCCGACGCAACTCCTCACGCTTATATTCTTGTGTTTGGTGGTAATAAGGCTGTCTAACGCCGTTAGGTCTTCTTTCTGGTGTGAGCTGAGGCCCACCAAATCGTCGAGCAGGGGAACTCAGGAACATAGCCGGGTCTTCTGCTTTGGCAACGGGGACTCTTGGAGAGGTCGAGAAGGGAGCAGGAAACAATGCAGCATCGGTTGGTGGAGCGGATGAGATGCCAAAGGCCCCATGGAAATCAGGTAGATCCATTGAGCCATCAATGGCGGGTAATTGAGGGAAATGGGTGTTATTTAGAGAAGGATAGGCGGAGGAGGGTTTTTCGGCATGGGCACTGAGCCCGGTGCTGGGTAAAGGAAGATCATTTGAGGCTCCCGGGTTCTGATGTTGATGTCCATGCTGAAGTTGAGTGTGGTCCTGCTGATCCTGCTGATCCCAAAAGAGTCTTTGTTGCGGGAAAAAAGGCGAGCCTGTGGTAGATTCCAACGAAGCTAGCTGAAAGAGATCCGGCGAGGCCTGAAGGTTGCCAAACATCCTCGGTGATTCTCCCAGTAAGCGGCTCGGGGTTTCAAGATGACCTCCGCTTCCACCTCCGCCCCCAATGCGCGGTGTTGTGCCCTTGGTGCCAGTCAGAGGCTCAAAGTCCGGAATTTTTCTTCTAGAAGCACTGGTCGGAGGAGGGGTCTGCATGGAGGCTGCGGACTTGGCCGAGTCGACAGTCCGGGGGCCATCATCGGTTATAGGATCGACGGGTCTCACGGGGCGGATTCGTCTGACAGTATCGGTTTGGTCTGGATTGAGGCCCAGCTTTTGTGGCGACCGCAAGAATTCCGGGCTGGAGGCATATGGGTCTGCGGTATCCCAGGTGACCCTGGGATCAAAGAAACTGGACTCAAGCTTTGGGGTGAAGGAATCGAGGGGTTGGGTGGTGGGCGTCCTCGTCGGAGTTTGAGGCTCGCCGGAGGGATAGCTGAAGCTGAACATGGCGGGGTTCATTAGCATCATACTGGAAGGTCATTGCAAAGCACAGAGAGAGAGAGAGAGAAGAAGAGAGAAGAAGAGAAGCAGAATTGTGCAGTCCACTGTGATACATAGGAAGTAGACAGTAGGAGTAGAGTTGGTAGGGCAGGCAGTCAAGGAGGTATCCCCGCACAGCAAACAGGAGAGAGCAAACAGGAACAGCACGGCACGGCAACAGAACAGAACAGAACAGCACCAGTAGATTTACTGATAGAGTAAGAAGGGGTTATGGGACATACCTGTGGACAGGGGGATCCCAACTCATGTCAGCAGGGCCCAGCAACCATCGAAGTGCCAGGCAACCTTGGGATTAAGGAGAGTTGGGGAAGGAATGCTCGGCAGGGAGCATTGAGAGGCAGAGTGTAGAGTGTAGTATAGTGTAGAGGGAGTATATTCTAGGGTGACTGAGGAGTGAGAATAGTCTGTAGAGTAGAGGAGTGGATGTTTTTCTTTTCCTTAGTTGGTCTTCTTTTTTCCTTCTTTTCTTCTTTCCGTGGGGACTTTTTTATCCGATCCACTGGGACGTTGTGCCTGGTTCCTGCATATGCAACTACATCTGTACAGAGTACTTTGAATACAAATATTATTTACTATATCTATATAGTATTAATTAATGATTATATTACAGTCTTAACACTATCTAGTATACTCCCACTTATTCTACTCTGTACTCTGTACTCCGTACCTACTCCGTACGTATTCTCTTTCAGCTTCAGCTGAGCCAGACCCACGCACAGCCTCCCCGATTGGCGCCCACTTTTGACGAGATTGTTGGCCATGACGACATGACTGTAGTATTCAAGATTTGTATCTACAATATCTACAGAGTAAACTAGAAGTATATCTTATATAGTAAACTATATAGAACAGTCTACTCCTTAGTATATGGTATACCACTCAATATAGGTGTATCCCTTGCTCAAACCTGGTTGTCCCTGCTTAGCGTACTGTCCCTATCATTACGATGGTATACTCAGCTATCCCGAGGTAGAGCAGTACAAGTACTAGTAGTACTTGTATTTAGAATAGTTAATTAATATGTTCTAATATCTCGCTTATTCAAGTAATGTAGTACTATACAGGTATAGTGAGTAGGTAACTAGTACGAACAACTCTGAAGCAGCCTTGTTCTCGATGTAAGCTGCCCTGTTTAGCTCAGATCCGATCGTAGATCCCAATCTCCAGTCTCTCAATTAGTACAGAGGCTGTACAGTACGCAATACCCGAGAGGCTCATGCACTCGGATACCCCTGGCAACCCTTAAAAGGAGTCACGAGGTCAATCAAGATTATGTCTCAGGATTCTACCAGAGTAAGGTAGAGTAAGGTACTCTATCCCAGTATAGATAGAGAACTACCCTACTCTAGTCTAGCTTAGTCTACTCTGTACTGTACTTCCAAACACCTGTTTGCGATCGGCAAACGGATGTATTTTATACTCTTTCTTTACCTTTCTTTTCTTTTACTCTCAACTTTATTTTTCTTTTATTTCTTTTACTTTATGTTCATCTATTTTGTTTGTAGACTGCTCTATTCTATATCTGTAGTACACTAAGGTAATCCATGCTGTTTCTTCCTACTGTAATCTTGCCAAGGCTGGACCACTCCACTCTTCACCTCTTCACTTCTCGCATCTCCATCAATGGCCACGGGGAAAATGTTGGACGCAGATGAATCTTCCTTTGTCTAGGACAATTTCCCAGTCCTGTCCATTCTTTCCTTTTGATCTTCGCCGACAGACTTTCTTTCTTTCACCAACACCGAGCAGTGGACTGCTAGTGCCACCCTTAGCTCAACCACAATGCCTCCCAAGCGCCCAGCTTCACGCAAAAGGGGAGGCAAACGCAACCGTCGCAAGAGAGCTCGCACGAAAAATTCATCAGATGCAGCTCCGCTCAATTCGCTACTTAAGGGAACTGATAATCAACCTCACTCAAAATTAAATCGTCCGCGCCCGAAGCGTCCCGCCTCAACCAAGAAAAAACGAGGTAAAACCATCTTTCTTGAATCAGATGATCCTCTAGAAAAGGTCAGTTCTATCTTTCATATTGCGACAGTCCTATCAATTTTGAAGAAATCATGTTTTGACACAAATCTACAGAATATTGTACAAAACTCTGCTATGCCAGATGGCTACGTCTTTGTTCCAAAAGGAGATGTATACATCACGCGACACTGTCGCACCAAGACCAAAGAACTAAAACAAATGGTCTACACAGTCTGGGTATGCCAACACAATACTTCCCCTCAAACTCAACCATATCATCCTAACAATCAACTAGGACAAAGCTGGCAAACGCAGCTTCGGAATCAGAGTCCCTTCCTCGATCCATTCCGAAGTTCTCAAATTAGCCTCCGAAACAGCCGAATCCCGTGCTAAAATTGTCAAAGCAAATGATAAGAAGATCATCGCTCGTGGCTGCGAACTCCTACGATCAGAGTTCCCAGGCATGCCCAACGCTTCACTGAAAATTGTCCTCAAACATGCATTCCTCAAGGGCTCTGGCCGCGTCGGCCGTACAAGCAAGACATCTGACGAAATCAAGGCTTCGCTGGCTGTAGAAGCCCATATTCGACATGTCCACACCCCTTACGATGAGCTGTTGAAGAGTGGAATGAATCGCAAGACAGCCCGTCAGAAAGTGTGGTCGACTGTGAAGAAGATCAGGGAATCCTGGGAGGGTCAGGGCAAGAGTGATGACGAAAATGAGAAGTGTGAAGATAAAGAGGAGCAAGAGGAGCGAGAGGGTAGTTTGCCGAGTGTGATATCAATATCTTCATCTTCTTCGCGAGCTGTATCCGTGGAATCAGACTCCGTGGTATCTGTGGACTCTGTGGACTCTGAGGACTCTGAGGGGTCCTATGTTTCCAAGGAATCCGAGGAATCTTTGGTATGGGTTTAGAGCTGCAAACATTACATTACACTGCATTGCATAAGTTAGGAGTTTCATAACGGTCAATTAATCAATCTTGTGCCTGAATCAAATCCCATTCCATCCAGCGCCATTAACGATGAAAGAAAGCAGCCACAAACGAACACACACAACTTCCCCTTTGCTCAAAAAGCATCTTAATTGCCCACTCCACACTCCACACTCCACACTCCCCGATCTCCATTCCCTTGATATCATGAATATCACCCTAGTTCACTCGACAGCAACGAGGTAAACCATAAAACTCTTGCTCACCCACGGCAAATCAGGTAACCAGTTCAAATACCCCTCCGCCATTCTAGCCATAGACCCAAGACGACGATCCACCTCCTGCAACGCCACAGATTTATTTTCGGAGAAGCTGTCGATAACAATGTGAGCATAGAATCGTTTTTCATCGCTCAGATCTTGGGATGATGCCGCAATAGGCATTAGTGTGGCCGTATGAAGGCGTGTTCGGACCGCGCGTAGGGCAGCCCCATTGTCCATGGATCGTGGGTGTGGGTTCTCGATCTCGATATCGAAGGCGTGGCGCCAGATGGGACACTTGGTAACAGTGTATCCTTGTAGTTGGGTCGTGCCCTGGGAAGCCAGATAATCCAGGAAGGCGGGATAGACAATGCCGAGGTCTTTCTCGTTTCCCATTGGATTGATCCGTATTTGTATCCACGGGGTATGCTGAATAGGTATTGTTGTTGATGTTGCGCTTGTACTTGTACTTGCACTTGCGATTGCGATTGCGATTGCGATTGTGATGCGGTAGCCGAGTTGCAAACTTCTTTGTGAGTATTTGTTAAAAGAGCTTTCAGTCTTTGAGTGGGTTTGAGAGATCACTTACTTGATAAATAAAGAGCAGATGGTGAGTGAGGATCAGTGAGTTGTAAGTTAGGAAATGGCCCAGCAGTTGATGGATTCCAGGAAGTGAGAATTGCTTAGTCGCCCACAACAACAGAATGAGGCGATATCGTTTGATCCGTTTGTTTCATGGAGATGAAAATTTGAACAATAACTTTACAATTGAATTTCCTGTGCTTGACAACATGCTTTTGTCTTATTAGGCTGAACATGTTGTGATTGTGTTCACAACGAGAACTTATAGACTTTGTTGAAAATCGGACTGGTGTTACCTTAACGTACTTGAACACTTTAAATCAACCTTGTGATATGATAGGTAAAAAAATGAATATAATTTAGGGGAAATAACCAGCATAAGTGTGTTATCTTCATAGCTTATATTTACTAGTCTTATCTTTTCTATTCCCTTCAGCATACTATGACTATATAATCTCATAGTATGTGACTATCTACTCCGAGTCAAAATTATAGTGATTATAGTTGTTAAACGTGAGCTGTCTTGTGGCTTCACCCACTTATTCACATCATATAGTTACTATAATACTAACTCCTTTTAGTAATAAGAATTTCCATTCTACACAATCTTCTTCAAGCATACCTCTCTACCTTATACTACCCAGTACTGAGTGCAGTGGGTCGACCCACACCGCCAACAAAAAGGGTCCACGGATGAATCCACCCAAGTCAATCACCAATCAACTTTTGTTTCTGCCCTCTCTCACTTTCACTGCCCACGCTAAATGCTGACCCTGACTCGTTGAACTTCTTCAATCATGGCTCATCGCCCACCATGAGGCGATTCCGGCCTTCGACTTCAAGCCGGCGCAAATATCTTGTCGTGGTTGCTCTCTTCCTCATCCTCGTCCTTGTCAAATGCCTTCCTTCGCTACAATCCTCTCTCACAAACAAGCATTCGCTCGTGGCAGATCAACCACGTTACCTCTATCGGTCCACATTCCGCGATGATCCCGATACTATCTACGAACAGCAGCTGTCGCAAGCGCTGCGCGACATAGAGGAAAAACATACAACTTTGCATGGTCCTCCCAGCTCCTCTGATACTCTATGGCAGATAATCCTGGGTAAAGAGCCCAGCGCAGAGCATCGGGGTCCTGACTCTCTCCAATTCGAGGAGAAGAATTCCGAATGGAAGTATCAGGTGTGTCTCCCTTCTTCTCCTCATATTCATGAATACCCATGAGCATTAGAGAGGTGAACTTCAAGTACTAACTAGCTTTACTCTAGCTCGTCACAACCGAATGGGCGGAGGAATTCGTGACCATCACCTTGTCGTCCATCCCCGGCTTATCCAAACTATACCACGCCTATCCTCACCATGTCCTCCGGGCTGATCTACTGCGATATCTGATTCTATGGTACTATGGCGGATACTATGCCGACACGGATATCTTCCCTGCTCGATCGATCAAATCGTGTCCATCACTCCAAACTTCGGTGTTCAAAACAGACAATCCAGATATCTCCTTGGTGGTAGGTGTGGAAATTGACGAGCCATTCGCTTCGCCCCAAAAGATGCACGATTGGCACTGGGTTCGAAGCTACGGTTTTATCCAATATACCATGTTTGCGCCTCATCAATTTAGCCCACTACTCCGAGAAATCATCGTACGAGTCTTGTCTCATACGAAACGCCATCTGGACGAAAGTAATATCTTCCTGGGAGCAAAGTACAACGAACTTACTACCCTGGAAATCACCGGTCCCGGTGTTTTTACTGATGCGATTTTGGACGTTCTCTCCGACACACTCCCAGCCTCCCATCCCTTTGTCACGGAGTCGGTGACGGCTGATACAGGCTTGGGTGAGTTGGTCTCGCCATCTACGGGGGGCCTGACGCAGCGGGTGACGTGGGCTCCATTCTCTGGTCTTAGCGCACCCCGATGCGTTCAGGGATCGGAGGCCAAGAAAGGGGCCGATCTTGGCGGGTTGTGTGTGTTACCTATCAATGCGTGGGGTAATGGACAAAGACACAGCGGAGCCGAAAATTTCCTCAGCTCTCATGCTTGCGTGAATCATCGCTTTGGTGGGACGTGGAAGCCTTGGAAGCAAAGTTGGAAGAAGTATCTCTTTGGATGAACGCGGACAACTAGCACCCCTACTTTTACAGTGTAAATTGGATCAGATGTGTATATACTAAGTTGAATCCTTGTGAAAAGGATAAGTACTGACTCAGTACTCGGACATAAATGTACATTATTGTTAAAACCGAATCCTTCAAGTTATTTCAGAATAAACAACTGTTCAATAAATCGAGATCCACTGCAACGGGGCGCATTGAATCCTATACCATAGCAGTAATACCAAGTAATGGTGGTAATAGGGCTTCTGGTATTCTCGGGATCTAGTAGATCCATACGAAGTCCTTCAGAGTCAAACCACTGGTTCATGTTGCCCGGAACGATCAACGTTCGTCATTCCTGGGCCTGATTGGCGATGTTCTGATTTGGCCTGACAGAGGACAAACTAAGCACCAACAAGACCCGTAAGTCTCGTGTGACATCGAGATAACACAGCCCACTGGCCTCGATTCCACCAGCTTGTCGAAGCAAAGAGAATTGGAGGACGAAAGGCATGCCCCTTGAGAATCTCAAGACCGTGCCAGGGCATTCACACTCTCACCATCCAGTAATGAGTTTCAGACCTGCTCGTATGTACCCAAATGGGCACGTTTTGCATCTTACTTCATGAAGACTGATAAGAGGCGGCCCCAATGCACTGGGGCAGTATTCAACTTCTCGGCAGCAGACCTCCCGATTTATCACGGAGATGGATTAAATATTGCGAGAAAAGTCAACAGTTGGCTCATAATCACTCAACCGATTCTCTGCTTTCGTCGAACCCAGACTTCTTTGTCATCTTCGACACCTGGGATATCTCGTAGTTGCACCTCCCACACCTTCAACTTGTAGGAACCTCGGTCTGCCTTGCCTGTGATAATATCAAAGGACCAGTCATGTTTAGGACACATGATTCCAGTGGACAGCGTAATTCCAAAGTCTTCAATGTCGAAAAGATTGCCCTGGGAGAGTGGGAATGCTGAATGAGGGCATTGCTATGCAAAATTAGCCTGGACTGATCCGAGTTAACGCGAAACTCGTATCCAACTTACATGATCGACTGCATGAACCTTTCCCTTATATTTGAATACAAGAACTTGATCTTTCATATCGCCCGGCATGTCAATATCCTCGACTGGTTCTGAAGACCCGCCCTCCTTGGGGATATTGAAGGCCTTGCATCGTGGGGCGATCCTGTAACTCTCCTCGACTCCAAGGTCTGGCAGCTCAGAGGCGGGGCCTATCCGTTGCCAGGCTGCTCCAGCTTGTCGCCTGAAAGGATTGAACATCTCGAGACAACAGTTCTATCACTTGATTCCTCTGTACTTCTCGAGTCACCACTTTGCGTGTTTGCTACTCGCCCAATCGGGGAGTTAGGGCTAACCCCGCGCTATACCGAATGCGTAAAACTTCGGAGCTCTCCAGATCTTCTCATCTCCAACTCCATTTCCAAACCCCGCAAAATGGAGCACCCAGAACTCGTGGAATCGCCGCGGAAGCGCCAGAAGACAGAGGCTGATGTTGCGACCGACGGCGCAGCAGATGCGACACCCGCGCCCAGTGTCCCGGCTGAGAATGCCCAGACGTTGAAGGAGCTCGAAGTCGGTATCACCGAGTTTGTAACCGCCGAGAATGAAGGATTTTCGGGTATCTTGAAGAAGAGGTGAGAAATTGGAACTGATTTGATCTTGATTCACCTCTTGCTAAGCTTATCATCTCTAGATATACCGATTTCCTGGTCAACGAAATTCTGCCATCCGGCGAAGTCCTGCATCTCCGAACCACCACTCCTCCAGTTTCTTCTACCAAACAAACCGCCGATACCCCTGCGCAGCCCCAAGAAGCAGTGGCTGAAAAAGAGGAGCCCGCCAAGGAAGAGACCCCGGCCGAATTCAGTGTATCCGACGAAGACACCACGCTGTTGAAGGAATACCTGGGCGACGACAATGCTACTGCAACAATCGATCTGCACAAACGAGCTATGTCATCACCAAAAGGAAGACCCGCAGAGTTCGGAAAGGTGACTGTCTCTGTCTCTGACAAAGACTTGCGCACCAAGATCCACCAGACCCTACGCCGTGTCTTCAACTCGCAGCTCGAGTCCACCACCGATGCCGATGGCAACCTTGATATCACCGCCGCAAACAACCGCTTTAAGCGCAAGCCTTCAGGCGCTCGTCTTCGCGGTGGTCGTGCTACGGACGGTGGTCGTATGAGCTGGGATGAGCTCGGTGGCCAGTACTTGCATTTCACTCTATACAAGGAAAATAAGGACACTATGGAGGTGATTTCCTTTATCGCTCGCACAATGAAGTCAAACCCGAAGAGCTTCCAGTTCGCTGGTACGAAGGACCGACGTGGTGCGACTGCGCAGCGTGCCTGTGTACTTCGTGCTCATGCGGAGCGTTTGGTCAACATTAACAAGACTCTCCGTAACGCTATCTTGGGCGACTTCGAGTACTGCAAGAACGGCCTGGAGCTTGGTGATTTGGGTGGTAATGAATTCGTCATTACGCTACGTGAATCCGAAGTCCCGGGTGTCGACCTGAAGGACCCCCAGGCTGCCATTGCCAAGACCAAAGAAATGATCGGAACTTCTCTCAAGAACCTCCGTGAGAGAGGTTACTTTAACTACTACGGTCTTCAGCGATTCGGCTCCTTCTCTACTCGCACCGATACCGTTGGTGTGAAGATTTTGCAGGATGACTACCAGGGAGCCGTCGAAGCTATCTTACACTACCCCCCGCATGTTCTCGATGCCGCGCGGGAGGGCGAAGCCTCGACGGCAAATATAAGCACAGATGACAAGGCACGCGCCGAGGCCATCAACATTTTCCAAACCAACGGCAGCATCAACGACGCTTTGGCTAAGCTTCCCAGAAAGTTTTCAGCTGAATCAAATCTCATTCGTCACCTTGGAAAGACCAGGAAAGACTACCTTGGTGCGTTGCAGACTATTCCCCGCAACCTGCGCCTGATGTACGTCCACGCATACCAATCACTGGTCTGGAACTACGCCGCCAGTCAGCGCTGGCGTCTTTACGGTGACAAGGTCGTCGAAGGCGACCTGGTCATTGTTCAAGAACACCGTAACAAAGAGGCTGCCCCCGAGCCCGCCGGTAACATTGACGCGGATGGCGAGATTATCATCAGACCTGAAGGCGAAAACAGCGCTGCCGCCGCCGAAGACATGTTCACACGGGCGCGAGCCTTGACAGCCGAGGAGGCCGCCAGCGGCAAGTACAACATCTTCGATGTGGTGCTTCCCCAGCCAGGATTCGATGTGATCTACCCCGCCAACAAGATGACCGATTTCTATCGTGAATTCATGGGCAGCGAGAAGGGCGGTGGCCTGGACCCGTTCAACATGCGTCGCGCTTGGAAGGATGCTAGTCTTAGCGGTGGCTACCGCAAGGTCTTCAGCCGCATGGGCGCTGATTACTCTGTTGACGCGAGACTTTATTCCGAGGATAACCAGCAATTCGTGAAGACGGATCTGGAGAAGCTACGTGGAAGCGTCGATGACGACAAGACATCAGAGCTTGAGGGTGACAAACTGGCCGTTGTGCTTAAGTTCCAACTGGGTTCTAGCCAGTATGCGACCATGGCTCTTCGTGAATTGACGAAGGGTAAGATCCAGGAGTACAGACCCGACTTTGCTGGTGGCAGATAGACTGGGCTTTCAAAACGTCCGGCGTGAAAATTGATGTTGGTGTATATACTACGATATACTAAAAATCTCTCAACCCCATTCATTTAAATGGGTGAAGCGATCTACAAAATTCAACATTTGAGTTGAAAATACAATTGCATTCAAAAGCATAGTTTTGGGAGAAATCATTCAACGTATACCACCTAAGTAGCCACTATATCATTGGTACAAGCGAGTGAGAGGGATATCAAAAAGTATTATCCTGTAAATAGAAATCATCAAGCCTAAAAGTCCCTAACGCCGTGCTTATAGAACGAGCAAAAAACTGAAATATGAAAAATAAACGTCTTTACCGCGATCGTCCATGATCATGACTATTTTCATGGCGATCATTTTCATCGTCTTCGAACGAAGAAACAGAAGACATATCATCAAAGTCACGTTCACGATTTCGACGTTCGTTCATATCGGAGACAATCGAGACATTGTCATCATCATCGTCATGGCCATCACGGCTCTCAAATGGCATTCGCGGAGTCGAAGTCCTAGATGCAGACCCACTGAATCGAGGCAGATCTCGTTCAGAAGCGCTGTGCCTTTCACTCATCGGGGCAGCAACTGCGAGACCAAGTTCTGTATGCGAGTCATTCATTCCAGACCTAGCCGTTGCTGATCCGGGCGTAGGCTCTTGATTCTGATGCTGAGGTACTTCAATAACGGGTAAGTGATGCACATTTGATGTTGGGTGTCCGGACGCTTCTGCCTTTTGAGCTGCCATGAGCTCTGATGTTGAGATGGCGCTTGTTTCGCCTCTTGCGATGTTGTAGGCTGGTGAGCTACTTCGGCGTCTGCGTCGTCTCGTGAAGAAGAATATTAACGCAGCTATGACGAGGAGCCCGACTATAGCGATTGGTAGAGCGATGGCGAGTTTTATTTTTGTAGAATTTAGACTGTTCGAATTGTCTGTATCTGTTGTATCTGTTGATGTATTCGTGGCGCTAACTTGCGTTGTGGTTGGTTGAGATGGTATTTCTAGTGTTGTTGATGTTGAAGATGATGTTGTGGTTTGTTCTGGGTGTGTAAATGTTTCTGATGTTGATGCTGTATGAACTGTAAGCGACTGTGTTGAAATTTCTTGAATGTCGTTGCTGGAAATCTCGAGGGATGATGCGTATGGTGGGTATTGAGACTGCTCACTTGATGTTTCGGCCGCTAATGGATTCTGAGTTTGGGTTGATTCTTCACTCGTCGACAATCCCTGATTATATTCCCCCGTATTTGTCCCTTTAGCTTGATTTCCTGGGCTGTCTGTATATTTTGGCTCAGTTCCGAACTGTCCTGTTGTAGGATGTTCACCGTTGACTGTGCCATCCCCAGTAGGTGGAACATAGCCTGCTCCAGCCTCCCCTGCCCGTTCGATTATCTGAATGATATTTTCCATGACATCCACGAGGACCGATCAAACGAAGGAACTCGGGGACCTGGGGATGGTTTGGTTATAAGAAAAGCTGCCTAGGACAAAGACTGGGGGTACAAAGGACAACAGGGGGCCGTGACGTTGCTGTTTGGATGAGCATCTAATAGCCACTGGCGCTTTGTTCGCTCAGCAATTCTTCGCCAGGATATGCTGTTTGTTCTTCCGGGGTTTTGTGCTGTATGGTTGGAAGGAACTGAAAAAAGTATCAAAAATGTGGGACGGGAAGATGCTGCAGTTCATATGACCGGGGTCACAGAGAGCAGCCAGAGAGCATGGAATACGACCTTTGCGCGGCTCCCAAGTGGGGTTTGCTACAAAGCACTGCCTCGAGGCCTGGTGAGAGTCCAAACTAAGTGATGGGCGCGAAGACAAGGCTGTAGGAGTCACAAAATGCCGATCTTTAAGCAAGATCTTCGCCTTGCCTTACAATGAAAGATGTCTACGGAGTGCTATAAAATGAATTCTGGATTCCCGTCTTGATTCTACAACAAAGAAAGCATTTGCGTATACCTACGGAATATTTTACGAGACATTCCTCAAAGCACAAAAAAGAAAGCCCTCGTGTAAGAAAAGCTGACGCTGTTCTATAATTAATTCTCTTATGGATAAGCCACGAATCCTTGGGGGCCGAACATGCAGGATCGGCGTCAACCCTAACTTGATTGCGTTTAGCCCCACGCAGAGTGAGGCTCCCCATTGTTGCTCGGGCGGCAGGGGCAAACTGATGAGCATCCGTCAGACATTCTTACAGGCTGTTTCTGGAAGATCAATGGAATGCCTGGCTAATAGCGTCCTCACCGGCTCCCCCTCTCCCCACCTGAAACACGAGCTGGGACACGAGAAGCGAATGCCCCCGGTGGAGTAAATGAATTGTCGGCCATTAGAATATCAGCGAGCCGAGCCAATAAGTACAGCCAAGCTTCTCGTTAAGCTCAGCTGTACCCCGTTCCCCGTACTTGATGTCGCTATACAATCCTTCCGAGGCTACAGAGAACTACTGAGATATGCATAGCTGTTAACAAATCGGCGATATCTATCGCCGATTTGTTGTAGGTTTTGTGTCAGATGGGTGGAATGACTGAGAGAAACTCGGCTGAATTAAACAAAGAAAGAACTGTTATAATTACGAGGAACTCTAGGGCCAGACGCAGGCCCCAGAATCGGACATATTGAGTATAAAACATTTATCATAATTTAGTAGATTTCATTATTCTTCTGGTGATTTCAAGTTCGAATTTTGTCGGACAGGATGTCGCATTCGAAGGCCCTAATCTTAATACTACTATCATATAACAATTCTTCAAGTATTGATACCCTAAGCGTAACTACCTTCATCACAAGTTTGCAACGAAAGGTTTGTGAGTGGTACTACCTCCCTTGATCATCGCGCTCAGCTTCGCAGCCATAGCTGCAATAGGCGCGGTAGGATGTCCACTGATCTGTTCCGGGAATACACTAGCATCCATGACACGAAGTCCATTGACCCCGTGAACTTTGCCCTCAAGGTCTACAACACTTGAAGAAGGTGAAGGGCCCATACGTGCCGAACCCACAGGATGATACAAAGTGAAAGCTTTCTCATCCATAAACTTGAGTAGTTGAGCATCCGTGATATTGTCGATATTGCTGCTCGAGTAGGGCCACCAGTATGAGGTCGGATCATCGTTAACAGGAACCGGCTCAAAGAATTTCTTGAATGCTGGACTGCTAATAATCTGGAGACACACGCGAAGACCGACGAGCAAGACATTTCGGTCATTGCTGCCCTCATCACTCAGATATTTGGGATCAATAATTGCTGTTTTCAATCATCTGGGTTAGTCCTATTTTCATGACTTTGTATAATTTGATAAAAAGCAAAAGAGTGAACTTACGTGGATCGAATACATCCCTGCTTCTTAGGGTCACTGTACCGTGGCTTTGAGGTCGAAGGCCAATCGGGACGAGAGAGAAAACATTGCTTCCGTCCACCGGCTTTTCCTCACCATGATGAATGAATGCAAGCGGAGCACCGATGAGCTCGATATCTGGCGCAGCATCGCCAGACGTGTATGAAGTTGGAGCATTGACAGTTTGAGAGAATTTATAATCCGTGGACTTGATGAACGCAGCTGCTTCACCAACATTGCTAGACAACGGACCCCCACCCGTAAGAAGCCATCGGGCTAGTGCTGGAATGGCCTTGAGATCATTTCCCAAATAATCAAGTGTAGTACCATTCTTAGCCTTGGCAATTATAGGTGTTGTGCAGAGATGGTCTTTGAGGTTGCGACCGACCGCATTATTTTCTTTGATGACAGGAATTCCTTGAGCCTTCAGCTCGTCGGCAGGTCCGATTCCACTGAGTAGGAGGGTTTGGGGGGTATTGACTGCTCCTCCGCTGAGAATAACTTCGTTTCGTGCGTGAACTTGGAAACGTTCGCCACCTCGGGAGGTTTGGAATTCAACTCCAATCGCCGTGGGGTTATCGCCCGTGATCGTATCGAATAAAATACGAGTGACACGAGCTTTGCAAGCCACGTAAAGATTTGGTCGTGACAGGACGCTTGGTGTAAGGAAGGCCGTGGCGAGTGACGAACGTTGGCCCTTGGGGTCAACAAATGTCTGGAATCGAGTAACACCCAAACTGCCTTGGTGTGTGTTGACGTCTGCGACGGCAGGAATATTTGCATCATGACACGCAGGCAAAAATCCATGTTCAACGATCTCTGAGAGCCACGAATACCCTGTCTGCCATTGTCCGGACGTGCCACGATGTTGAGGGTCGATAGCTGGGCGGTTAGTGTTCGGAGTGAAGCGTTCCATATCTCGCAGGTAGGGCGCCAATTTATCGTAGCTCCATCCATCGCAGCCGTGAACTGCGGCCCATTCATCGAAATCTGATTTAGAGCAGTGGTGGTACATCATTGCGTTCATGGAGGAAGACCCTCCGAGGATCTTTCCCCGCGGCCAATATAGCTGCCGGTTGGCAAGCTCCGGCTGCTCGACGGTATAATAGTCCCAATCATGCTCGGAATGGAAGAGTTTCGAGAATAATATGGGTACTTTCGTTTCGAATACTTTCGTGTTATCGCCACCGGCTTCAAGGAGTAGGACAGAGACATTCTTGTCCTCGGAGAGCTTGCTGGCGAGGACAGAACCTGCAGCACCAGCGCCGATGATCACTTTTCAATCAAGAGACAAGTTAGACAGGACACTCTGCTGCATGTTCTAAGCAACTGGGACGTACCATAATCGTAGTTTACCAAAGTCCGTGCGGCACTTGCATATGTGACAGGCGGACCTGTCAGTAGCTGCGGTGTCGCATAGTGCAGCGGATTGGTTAACGGGTTGCGGCCCATGATGGGGGAGACAGGGATGTACTCCGTAGACCTGTACGGGATACCTGCAAGCAAAAAGCCGGAGAAGATACCCGAGCTAAGAGTACTTTTTGACTTCGACCTTGAGCTTCCTCTCACTTGGACTATTTATAAAATCTTCACATTTGAGTGTCGCAAATGTCTCCCCGCAAAACCTGCCGAAGTGCGGGGAAATTCGGCCTGTGCTCGGTTCAACCGAGATATCACAACTTATGAGAGGTGCTATTAACGTACTAGTGCTGATTAGTCTTCGCCTAGAAATTTGGATTCTCGAAAAGGGTTTGAAATTCACGTGTTTGATTCTACCCCAGGCTTGCGATTGGACAGTTGAAGCTTGAAATACTTCAAAATGGAACCGCGGGACCGCGCAAAGCCTCGGAGCCGAAGTTAAAGTATGTCTATCATCTCAACAATTCAACTCGGGGAGACGGAAAAGATCATTGGGTATTAATATAAGCTTGGATTGTGCGATTTTCTATGAGACAATATGAAACCTACCCATTTTTGTATGGGAAGAATTAGTCGAGTACTACTACAAATACGGAGTACTCCGTCAGCCATTCTGCAGACAAGGTGGATACTCAACGCAAAAGTACAGTCTTTTGTGTATCTCACCGGAATTCTCTCCATTTCGGATTTCTTTTTCCAATCGGCTGAAATCATGTTCCCGAATCTGTATCTGTATACTATAGCTAGAAACTTGTCAGTTTCTAAGTATCCGTAATAGTTCGATTCTCCACCCTGACACTAAATTACTGCCTGAATATACAGGCACAAACATGCTTCCAATTTCGGAATGCGCCTTACCTAATACATAGGTCATGTGACTGTGGAGAAAGCGGGGAGGGCGGTGTCGTCATTCTCACCCCAACAGCCAACTCTCCCCTGAACACAATCCCATTGAAGATTTACAGATCATCATGAGTGGTTTTAGCAATGTTATGAAAGGTGGTTGGCATCCTGAAGGCAAAGGAGGCAAAAAGGAGAGTTGGCGCAATGACTTCAAAGGCATCAACCAAGTGGTGGGTTCATTTCTCCCCATTTTTTTCCCATTTTTGGGGGCCTAGACTAAGTAGGCTTGGCCGCTAACCTGCATTGGTTTGATTTGACAGGCTGGATGGATGGGGAAGGGAAAAGACCCTAATGAATCCGACAAGTCCGAACATGTTGCCCGTCCCTTGTCTTCTTTAAAAGACCCTGGCTCGTTCGCCCCTCCTCCAAAGCACATCAACTACCACGGAGCCGCTGCAGTGCCCAACCAGACGACACCGGATAGAAGTGGTATTGGGGCTCCGCTTTCGCAGACTCAAATCAATCAGCAGAATGTACACCAACAACAAGCCATCGAGGCGGAAGAGGAGGCAGCAGAGAAGCCTAAACCTCCTCCAGTTCCATACCGAGTGAACACCACTGGGTTATCAACCGAGAATCTCCCCCCTCCGCCGGTACGACGTCTAGACTCGCCGAGCTCTGGCTCTTCAGCAAATACCGCTCCATCCGCAAAGCCGAAGCCTTCTCTTCCTCCTCGAGTTCCACCCAGGAATTCTCCTTTGGCATCGCAGGACGATGCCCCGCCACCTGCCTATACTCCTGTGGCACCTTCGCCGTCCGATGGATATATCAATCAGGAAGCTACATCACGCCTCGCTAACGCCGGCGTTTCTGTCCCTGCCCTTGGAATCGGAGAGGCGAAGGGCACCTCTCAGACTCAATCCGCCAATACGGATGCTCCTGTCAATGAGCTACAATCCCGTTTCTCGAATATGCAAACCGATACAGGTTCTCGGTCTGCACCACCCCCTCCCCCAGCCCGCTCTTCTACACTTCAATCGGCTCAAGCTTTCCGCGAGCGTCACGCCGACAAGATTGATGCCGGCAAGCAGAAACTCGGTGGGGTCGCCTCGCGCGTGGGCACATTTGTTGATGACCGCCGGTCGGCGTCTGCTACACCCAATGCCCCGAGCGCTGCTTCTACTCTTCCCCCGCGAGACGCGGAGGAGGCCTTGCCACCTGCGCAGGGTTTCCGGGAACGACATGCCGATAAAATCGACATGGGCAAACAGAAATTGGGCGGAGTGACATCACGTATCAACACTATGGTGGAGGATCGCAAGTTCTCCAATGATGCGAACAAGCGGATCCCGCGCCCACCTGGACCCAATTCTCCAGCTACCAGAACCCCAACTGTTGCCAGTTCCCCAGTCTCGGCCCCGGCTCCATCCCCAGCTCCGGCAGGATCCAGCGCTACGATGGAAAGCCAGGCTCGTAAGAAAGCACCCCCTCCCCCGCCGCCTAAGAGAGCGGATATGCGGGCAGCGCCGGCCAACGAATCGCCTGGATCATCTGCAGAGTCAACACCGCCGCCAGTTCCGCTCAACACGAAACCCCGCTGAGCGGGAGCTAGTCTCCACATTTTTACACATTTACATACAATTGATTGGGAGGTGTTCATTTGGTGAATTCTATTGAATAGAACTGGAGTTTATTATAGAGGAATCGGGTGGGGTTCTACATCGCCTTATACCTATTGTACAGTAGTGATACCCAATGAACTTGTACGAATGATCAAGGGATCTAATAGAATTAGTAGATTTCGTAATTTTAGCTGATCCCTTGATGGGGAATGGTTAGTGAGTGCATCACTCTGTGGTTTGTTGCTGCATACTGTCCTACCCTACCTGTTGTTCTATTGTACAGTATTGGCCTGCCTCGGCCGCATGTGAGACCTTTGCCAATGATCTACTCCATACTCCATAAACTGATCGACTATGGCAAAGCTGTTGGGACTGATGTGATAGCGGAAGATCAGCATGATTGGTCCCAACAAGCTGTGAGTGCTTAAAAATGAGTTCCTACTTGCTCGTGCGCAAGATGCATATGCAGAGAGTATGTACAATGTACAGTGTAGTTAACTAATTACTCTGTAAGTGTTAACTATGAGAGAACCATTTGACCCTAGCTGAGTCATGCGGATGAGTAAGCGGGTAAACAGTTGAGCATACAAACATACAATAACTGTATACAGAGAAGAGTAGAGGGGAGATTAATACTTAGTAAATAGAATAGAATAGAACTGAGTATAGAATATATCTACTCTACCTACTCTACTCTATTCTATTCCCTGCTGCCTACTGTCTACTCCCTGCTGTCTCTGCTGTCTCTGTCTACCTCGGCCCATCAAGAAAATCCCAACAAACGCAGGCTCCACTTTTGATAACCTCACACCTTTTTATCGCAAGTGGGCCCCCTTCCCCAGCAGCCTTTTTTTTTTCTAGACTCGACTGCGCTTTTGTCTTGGTCGTCTTCTATTTTTTGGACTTTTTTCTCTTTTACTCCCTTCCTCTCTCTCTCTTCTATATACTCTTCCTCCCCCCTGAATTATTATAGTCAATTAATTCCTGGCGGCCTTGGTCTGCGGCACAACCAACCATGTATGACCTCAACTTGCCCACGCAGTTTGGCCCGGCCACTGTGCGCATCGCCCTACCACCCGCTTCCCTCCTCAAGTTTCCCCCTACCGAATTGCCTGAGACCATTCCTGCGCCTCATGTCTCGGAATTCACTTGGAAACAACCCTTCAACATCCCCAATGACCTCTATACTCAGCTCCTCGACGTCCGCGTTCCTATCACTATCGCCTCCGTCTATGCCTTGACTGTCGTCGTGCTCAATCGCATCAATAAGAGTCGCGGTTATAAACCATGGGCTTTCAGCAACACTCCTTTGTTCAAGCTCTTCGTTGTCCTGCACAATGTCTTCCTTGCCGTCTACTCGGCGTGGACTTTCGCCGGCATGTTCCAGGCCTTTGGTCACTCTTGGGCTGATCGTGACCAACCCAATGGTCTGGCTGGTGTCGTCGATTCGCTTTGCAAGATCAATGGTCCCCGTGGCTATGGAAATGCTGCTACCTACAGCCCTATTACCGACAAATGGTCTATCCCCAACCCGGCCTTCCAGTTGACTAATGGCCAGCCCGATCCCTCGGATGTCGGCCGTCTCTGGAACGGAGGTCTGGCCTACCTGGGCTGGATTTTCTACCTCTCTAAGTTCTACGAAGTTATTGATACTGCCATTATCCTTGCCAAGGGAAAGAAGAGCTCGACCCTGCAGACTTACCACCACGCCGGTGCCATGATGTGCATGTGGGCTGGTATCCGCTACATGGCGCCGCCTATTTGGATCTTCGCCCTCGTCAACTCTGGTATCCACGCCATGATGTATACTTATTATACCGTCACTGCTTTGCGCATTCGTGTCCCCAATGCCATCAAGCGCAGCCTGACCACCATGCAAATCACCCAGTTCGTGTTTGGCACCAACATGGCCGCCGCCTACCTCTTCGTTCACTACACCATCCCTTACCCAGTTGGAAGTGCCGCCCTGAGCCACCTGTCAAAGGCTGCTCCCGCTGCTGCTGCCACTGCCGTTGAGGCTGGTGTTCTTCCCTGGTTGAAGAAGGTCGCTTTCCGCGCCGCTGGTGCAGAGGGCATTGCTGAGAACGTTGGCGGTGCCGTGACTGCTCCTCAGTCTGGATACACCCAGCAGATGGTCACCTGTATGGACACCACTGGCCAAGCCTTCGCCATCTGGCTCAATGTTTCCTACCTGCTCCCCCTCACCTACCTCTTCGCCCGTTTCTTCGTGCGCTCCTACCTCAACCGCAAGCCCTCTAAGCAGCCTACCCACATGGAGGCTGCCGAGAAGGCTGGCATGGACGCTCTGAAGAGCCTCAGCCGTGAGATCAAGCGCGCTGCCATCGAGGGTGAGAACAGCGAAGTTACCACCGACGACGAAGTTGTCAAGGCCCAGGTCCAGAAGATGACCGAGGTCACCAGCACCGCCACCGCTGCCCAAGACTCACCCGTCCGGACACGCGCCTCGGCTGCCAACAAGGCCAAGGCTTCCTCTGGTGCGACCACAAAGTCTACATCTGATGAGGGTTTTTCTACCGTGCCCACGAAGAAGGGCGCCAAGAAGCCGGCTAAGGCGGAGCAGTCTAGCTCCAATGTCCCTGAAACAAAGGGGCAAAACCCGTTCGGTGTTCTCGATCGTGGCGCTTGATTTCCTTTTCAAGTCCCGGTCTTTTATTTAAATATTATTGCACCTGAGCACAGGCCCTCAATGCGAATCCTGAAGATTTCGCATGCAAAGCAAAAGTCGGAGTCTTGGAGTTCGGAGCTATATTCTTATTTCGTCCTGGCGCGACGAGACCTTTATTACCGCATATTTGTCTGCCTTGAGCAAACCCCACCACTCCCAAAGCTACAGCTGATCGTGGACCTGGTGATGACCAACTCAATTCATGTAATTGAGTACCGGTCAGCACGAAGAGAGTTCTTCTGGTAAAGAGCCTCTTCCCGACAGGACCGAGCTTTGCCTTTGAGGACCCAATGGAAATCTTCAAGGCCAGTATTCGGAGGATTGCCATTTGCATTTACTTGCTGCGTGGCTTTTTTGTTTTTCAGCCCAGAGATACGATTCGGATGTACATTATAATGGAATTAAAAGCGAAAATTCATCATTATCATCATTATAATCCTTACTTGCCTTTGTAAACTGTGCGAACCTTGAAACTGTGGGGAACCCAGACGTATAAAGTACCTATTTGATTCACATCTGGGCGGACATTCAAAAAAAAGAAATTAAAGCGATATGGCCGACTTGCTTTGGCACTACTTACTAGTGTTCTCATTGTCTGCCGTGAGTGGAGGAAAAATATCGCCGCAGGTCGATTCTGCGGGGGACACTAAAGGACCAACTAATTGCATCGGGGCTTCGCTTAAGACCTTGTTAATTGATTCTGCAGGTAATGCGCAGCGTCTTCATTGGCATCACCCCACCGGGAATTGGAGCAATGCAGCTCTAGCCAGGGTTACCGGTATATAAGGCATATCTCATGCAGCAATGGCTGCATCTCTTCAAGGTCGCCTGACAGTTCAGTACTCGGCCGCTGCCCGAGTTACTTCAACATGGCGAATCTCTCACGCCTCCTCTATAGTCTATGGATCACTTTGTTCTTGTGTCTCTCCGCAACGGGTGAATCATCAGAGTCAACCCAATGGCCGCTCAAGGACGACGGACTGAACAAAGTGGTTCAATGGGACCACTACAGCTTCCAGGTGAATAGCCAGCGCATTTTCGTCTTCTCTGGCGAATTTCACTATTGGCGTATTCCAGTCCCAGACTTGTGGCGCGACATCCTCGAGAAAATTAAAGCAGCAGGATTCACGGCCTTCGCATTCTACTCCAGCTGGGCATATCACGCGCCGAACAATCACACACTCGACTTTTCAACCGGTGCTCACGATATCGTTCCTCTTTTCGAATTAGCCAAGGAGCTGGGTCTATACATCATCGTTCGACCAGGCCCATATGTCAACGCCGAAGCCAACGCCGGTGGATTCCCACTATGGTTGACAACGGGTGAATATGGAACTCTACGCAATAATGATACGCGATACACCAAGGCGTGGACACCTTACTTCACCAAAATGTCCGAAATCACCAGCAAGTACCAAGTGACCGACGGCGAGAATTCCATTGTCTATCAAATTGAAAACGAGTATGGGAACCAATGGGAAGGCAGTGCGACGGACAGGGTTCCAAATGAAACAGCCATTCACTATATGGAACTTTTGGAAGCAAATGCGCGAGCAAATGGGATTGTCATTCCACTTACCTCGAATGATCCTAACATGAATACGCACTCGTGGGGAAGTGATTGGTCCGATGAAGGTGGAAACGTTGATGTTGCTGGTGTTGATTCATACCCATCGGTAAGCTAGCCCTGCTCAGCTCGTGCACCAAGCTTGGTCGCCAGATCGAGAATTAACTCAAGACTAATTACTCATATGAATAGTGCTGGACTTGCGACCTCAGTCAATGCACCGCCACCAACGGCGAATACATCGCATTCTCGGTAATGGACTACTACGACTACTTCCAAGAATCTCAACCCACAATGCCAGCCTTTATGCCCGAGTTCCAGGGTGGTTCGTATAATCCCTGGGGTGGACCAGAGGGTGGCTGTGCCGAAAACTCCGACGCAGACTTCGCCAATTTGTTTTACCGTTGGAATATTGGACAGCGAGTTACAGCAATGAGCTTATACATGCTGTTCGGTGGTACAAACTGGGGAGCCATTGCTGCGCCAGTGACGGCAAGTAGTTACGATTACTCCGCACCTATCTCCGAAGACCGATCAATTGGATCGAAATACTACGAGACAAAACTCCTTGCTCTTTTCACGCGTTGTGCAAAGGATCTCACTGTGACGGATCTGATTGGAAATGGCACGCAGTATACGGATAATGAGGGAGTGCGGGCATATGAATTGCGGAATCCGGACACAAATGCTGGTTTCTACGCTACATTCCACTCCAATACTTCCATCGCCACTAACGAGGCATTCCATCTGAAAGTGAACACTTCCGCTGGAACTTTCTCTGTTCCAAGACATGGAGGCAAGCTCCGACTCAATGGCCACCAGTCGAAGATCCTTGTAACAGACTTCAACTTCGGCTCAAACAAGTTGCTTTATTCGACTGCGGAAGTTCTGACATATTCCGTCCTTGATAAGACTCCAACATTGGCTCTTTGGGTTCCTACCGGAGAATCCGGGGAGTTTTCTATCAAGGGTGCGAAGAAAGGCACAGTTAAACAGTGCGAGGGATGCTCGGGTGTCAAGTTCTGGAAGGAAAATGGTGGCCTAACTGTCGCTTTTACACAATCTTATGGAATGACCGTGATCGAGCTTGATAACGGTGTTCGAGTGATACTGCTTGATAGAACAGCAGCGTATAAATTCTGGGCGCCTGCATTGACAAATGACCCATTGGTGCCGGAAACAGAGAGTGGTACGTATTCACCTTTCCCTTTTAATCAGATTTCCAGGATTTTTGTTTCTGACACACATTGCAGTCCTCATTGAAGGCCCTTACCTTGTCCGTGGCGCAAGTCTCTCTGGTAAGAAGCTTGCTGTGACTGGCGATGTTGTCAATGCCACCACACTCGATGTTTTCGCGCCAAAGGGAGTTACATCTATCACCTGGAATGGAAAGACAGTTAAGACTCACCGTACCGAGTACGGAAGTCTGAAGGGTCAGCTCTCTGCACCTAAGGCAGTCACTTTGCCGAAGTTTGGATCGTGGAAGTCGAAGGATAGTCTACCAGAGCGATCTACGGATTATGATGACTCTGGTCCAGCCTGGGTCGGTATGTTGGAGTCTCTTTCCCTCGATTCCATGTCTGATACTAAAACAATATTACATAGATGCGGATCATAAGACAACCTTGAATCCGAGAACGCCGACAACACTACCTGTGTTGTATGCTGATGAATATGGTAAGAATATTCCCTGTATATGGCATATCTAGACTAATGCTCATGGCCTAGGATTCCACAATGGCATTCGTCTCTGGCGTGGATACTTCAATGGTTCCGCGACAGGAGCTTTCCTCAATGTTCAAGGAGGATCTGCCTTGTAAGTCCCTTTCCTTGCTGTGATAATAGCAATCACTAACGATAAAAGTGGCTGGTCTGCCTGGTTGAATGGCGAATTCCTCGACTCTTTCCTCGGAGATGCCACGCTCGAACAAGCAAACCTCACTCTCTCCTTCTCGGGCCTCACTCTCAACACCGACAAGCCCAATGTTCTTCTCATCGTTCATGACGATACAGGCCACGATCAAACAACCGGTGCTCTGAACCCGCGTGGTATTCTCGAGTCTCGTCTCATTGGTTCTTCTACTGGCTTTTCGCATTGGCGCATAGCCGGCACAGCAGGTGGAGAGTCGAATATTGATCCAGTACGCGGCACATACAATGAAGATGGATTGTACGGTGAGCGAGTCGGCTGGCATTTACCCGGATTCGACGACTCAAAATGGAAGAAGGTTTCCATTAAAGGAGACAGTTCTATTCTGAGCGTTGAAGGAGCGACAATCAAATTCTTCCGAACAATCGTCCCACTCGATCTCCCCTCCAACAAGGATATCTCCATCTCCTTCGTTCTATCCACCCCATCGACCTCAAGTAAGGCTTATCGGGCGCAGCTGTTCGTGAATGGATACCAATATGGTCGATATTACCCGCACATCGGAAACCAGGTTGTTTATCCTGTTCCTGCTGGTATCCTGAACTACAATGGCAAGAACACGATTTCCGTGGCTGTCTGGGCACAAAGTGAAGAAGGTGCAAGTATTGGTCTTGATTGGAAGGTCAACTATGTTGCTGACAGCTCGTTGGATACGAGAAATGTTGGTGGGAAGGAATTGAGACCTGAATGGACATCGGAGAGGAACAAGTATGTCTAACGGGGTTACATTCAGCGTGTTCCAAAGTCATATAGAGCATCTTAATATGCTACGATGAATTTCAAAATAAAAATCAGATCTCTAGCTTATTTTGGCAAATTCCAATTCTAGTCTAATCGTATAAAAAGTAGTGCAATAATCATAGAAAAGTCGTAGCAAAATGGGCCGAGTTCAGATGACACCCTTGCTTATTTCTAGCGTGAGAATCATAAAACCCGAGGACTGCTTCGAAGTGTGAAAAATGTATGATTGTTCTCGTTTAAATGAGGAATCGGAAACCACGGGTGCTGGCTTGGCCTGGAACTGCACCCTCGACGTGCTCGCCGCGGTCTAGCTTCTTGTTGAGACGGACGAGCATGAAGCGGAGGACGGTTGCCGAAATGATAGCGACAAATGCAGTTGCGCAGTTGACGGACATGGCAGTGACTAGTAATATATTGGTTAGACTATGAAACCGAAGACGGCATTCGAAGGACAGCGGTGTCAACTTACTGAATCGTGGCTTGTCGCTGTCCGGGTACATGTAACTGGCGTAGATACTGCTTGCATTGCTAACACAATTGATGGCAGCCAGAGCAGCAGCACGCTTAGACGCGGGACGGGGGAGAGTGTTGGAAATCCAACCCAGAGCAACGACGTATCCGGAATAGAATGATGGTACCATGAGCATCATTGAGACATATCGAGGGGCAACGTCTGTGGTGGTGGCGGCAATTATGAAGGCTGCAACGGAGACGTACAAGGGGAGAGTGACATGGAAGTATCGTTCTCCAGTACGATCCGAGTGCCAGGCATTAAGGAAGGCCGTAATGACAGCGAGGCAGTAAGGAGGTGCAGTGAGGAGAAGAGTCTCGATCTTTCCGTATTGCAGGGTCTCGACGACAGTAGGGAAGAAGTTGGTGACAGAGGCGGAGGAGACGACGCAGAGGATCATAAGCATCTGATTGAAATCCTTTGTAAGTCTTTGGCAATGAGATTTTCCTTTTGGCATTACTCACCAGAACCCATGTCTTCGAATCGGTAAATGCCAATTTAGCACCGTGCAGGAAGGACTGCTGCTCGCTGTCGACCCAGTCATCCTCACCAATATCCTCCTCGAGACGCCATGCAGCCAAATCCTTCTCTTCTTCAGTGAGCCAGGGGGTAGTGCGAGGGAAGTTGGGCAAGATCCAAATCGCAATGAAAGCGACGACAATTGTGATGGCACCTTCAATGATGAACAGCCAACGCCTAAAATAGTTAGACTTCAGTCAAAATGAAATTTATTCGTGAGGCTCTTACCAGGCACGGAGTCCCTTGACATTGTCCATGTTACCAGTAATTCCGGCAGCGATCAGACCAGAAAAGGCGCCCGATAGGAGAGATCCTGAGTACAGAGCTGCAGTACGGAAGCCAAGCTCCTTGCGAGTATACCATGCACTGAGGAAATACAGGCAACCGGGCTGTAAGAGTTAGTAACTTCTTTTCAATAACCAGGAAGTGTACATACAAAGTAAGCAGCCTCGACGAAACCCAGGAAGAATCGAACGACGACAAGGCCAGCATAGCTTTGAACAGCAGCAGTGAGAGTCGAGATGATACCCCATGCTATCATGGCCATTGGAAGGTAGATGGCGGGTTTTCCAATCTTATTGAGAAGCAGATTGGAGGGCACTGTCAAAGGTCAGCTTTATTTTGCCTACAATTCTGGAGAAGAGACTACTGACCTTGCATCAAAAGATAACCGACAAAAAGAATACTAACGCAGGTCTAATCAATGTTAATTAAGATAATCAATACGTTGGAGCCATGAAGGTCGTCCTTACAGCGTATTGATTGCCATGTAGTCCAAGATCCGATTCAAGTCCAGCCAAACGAGCAGCGGCCTACCACG
This sequence comes from Penicillium sumatraense, assembly GCA_020086695.1. Taxonomy (NCBI): domain Eukaryota; kingdom Fungi; phylum Ascomycota; class Eurotiomycetes; order Eurotiales; family Aspergillaceae; genus Penicillium; species Penicillium sumatraense. The sequence continues at coordinate 2,045,731 of JAGIKU010002689.1, read as the reverse complement.
CGTATCAAATCAGTTGGTGTCATAATATATTGAGATCATATGTTACTCACAATGTTGTTTCGGTCCAGGTAGTTCAAGATGTACATGATGATCAGCATAGGAAGCAGACGGAGATCGATCTTACGAACGAGAGCACGCTCAGCTTTCTCTCGTTCTTCATCTGATAGACTAGCGACATAGGCTGGGGCTTCCTTTCGAGGATTTGGCCTGTCGGCATTGGCAATAGTCTCGACATTTTCCGCGAAAGACTTGTCGACGTCTGCGATCTCAACGTCACCCGAAGGCCGAGGAGACATCTTGGTGTCCGTTATTGTTTCAAAGTCAGAAAGATAGACGAGTGATTTGCTTAAATGTGAACAGCGCAAATAAAAAGCGGATAAATTCTCTCGACTAGTAAGTATATCTAGAGATAAGAAAATACCAAGTCAAGCAAGGGGTGAAAAGGTGGTGAGAGACGAAGAGAAGAAAAGGATCGAAGAATCAAACCAGGTAACTACATGCCGGGAAATAGAGACTTTTTAGACCGAGATACCTTCGGCAGTTTCGTGTGGGAGAATAGGCAAATGGGCAAATGGGCAAATTGTGGCGTCAATCAACGCAGACCCCAGACCCCCAGGATATGCCAGTTCGGGGTGTTGCGAGGTATTCAACCGAAGGTATCGGTGTTAGTCCGACTATCACCTCCCATTCTCAGACTCTCCGGGGCATATACTCCACTCAGGTAGAAAGGAAAACTCGGTCAGGTCGGTCAGCTGGGGTTAGCTGGTTAATTGAACCCCGGCCGGAAGTCTCATCGGCCAATAACGAAGGCATAGCGGGCCAGGAACGGGGCCCCCGGCGCGGGGGGAGACCGGGGAAAGGCGAAATACGGGGCCCAGATCCCCGAATGTTGAGACGTACTTGCGGGGAGCTTAGCCAGTTGTACACCGCGCTCTCGGCTTCGATGGCAATTTCATATGGCCGGGTCTGCTCGGTTGCACCCGGCAGGGAAAGGATCTTCTTAGTCTCGTGGGGGTTGGCGTTGTGCAGAAGACCCTTGGGATCGAACATGAGAGCTGCCGCTAAACTAGGTTAAGCAACACGAAGGCGTGGGGGTACACATTATTGGTCGGTTATGTTAGCCAAGATCTTGTTTTGGTGAGTTTTTTTGCCCTTGTCTTTCGTGCAACAGTGGTATGGTGAGCCCCATCTTTGTGAATGTTATTGGTGCACGAAGTCCACGAGGTGTACGAAGCGCATCTGGGGAGGGATGCAGTAAGTGCAGTAAGTGCGGTCCGGGCCATCCGGGTTTGGTAAAACAAAAGCTGGCCCGCGGACACTGAGACAGTTTACGACACATCTGATAGAAATTTTGAATCATAATAAATTGGAATGGATGATGTGATTGGTACTTGGAATGTGCTTGATAGTGGGCGTGGAAAGAATTCGCCAATGCGAGAAACAGTCGGCCCACTCCGACCACCCAGCGCTGTCAATAGCCAAGTATTAGAAGCTCCTCAAAGGAAGTTTATCTAGGAATGAGTCAAATTAGATCGAATTGTGAGCTAATTTTGTCATTTGAGTGGGCAAGTGGGTTTGCTTCTGAATGTATCCGAGACATTCGCTTTCATGCAAGTTCACCTCTTAGATTATGATATGCTTTTTATGTACTGAAGTCCTTTGTTAAGGAATAAAGCCTTCCAGAGCTTTATTTTCTAACATTCAGCGTTCAATTTAACTGTAATTTAATACTGAGGTTACTATACTCAACTACCCTGGATTCTTTATAAGCGATCTAGGCCTATATCCTATTGGGGTATGATTACGAGGCTTGTTAATTCCTTATGAGCGGTTTTCAGATAAGGATGAACTTTTTATTAGTAGAATAACTCAATAAGTGGGTACCCATTTCCTCTGAGATATTAGTGGTTGCCCAAACACTAATATCAGGTGGGCTGCCACTTTGAGCTGGTCTGGGCAGTGATGTTGCCATGTGATACTATTTAGCCCTTGTACGAATATTTAATTATGTTTATTGTTGCTAATAGTAGTATCGTAGGCACTGCGATTTACAGTCCAAAGCAATAGAGAAGGCTTTTTTGCTCAAAAATGTTTCGAGCGAAAAAACCTTCAAACTTACTATTCTAGTAGAACCTTGAAGATTCTAAGTGCACATTCTATATATATTACGGTTACCAAGTGACAGTACATTTGTAGGTACAAATTCATGTTATTCCAATCTTTTTATAATACCAGGTGTATGAATGACTTTATATGTTAGCTTATTGCGAAATACATTACTTCTATTATTCCCTAGTAGGAAATATCAATAAGGAGGCCTAAATTACTAAGGGGGAGTGGCTTATCCTACTGAGTAGTGGTGCTGAAGTGGCACTTGGCCCAAGTCAAGAGTTACTACGAGACATATATTAGACATAGTATGTCTAATCAGGCTGTTTGTCGTATTTTTCATCTTATCATGCCTAGCACTGCTAATTATTATTTCTTTATGCATAAGTGCTAATTAGACTCTACATTAGAGTCCAAATAGCACTTATGCACTCGGGAAATGTATAGGATGATAAGCTAGTAGCTATGAATGGATCTTGCCGTTAAGCAACGCCTAGTCTATTAGCTCCCGATTATTAAAATCTGCTATGTATTTAAACATTGACTTCGACAAATTTCAATAAGCCTGTTTATTTGGTGATCAACCCATCCTAGGAAATCGATCATGCATAATATTATCATAGGCAACTTGCCTCAAATCACCAGCCAGCCTCTAGGACTAGGTACTGCCAAAATATATGAGATTTAAATCTGCTAAGTTTATTACATCTCATCCACTACGGACAGACTAAATAAACTCAAAGTCCTTCATACTATGGGGGCGGAGTATGCGGACTGGTACTTTGTACTTTGCATATCTGCCTAGTACCCGCAAAGTGAACAGGGGACACCCCTATACTTCTTATAAAAAATGCCTCACACGCCACTCCCACTGCCACTAACTAACCTCGGAAATACATATCCCTCGCCACCACCGAGTATCATCGCGGCGCAAAAATGCCCATTTCTTGAAAATAAAAAATTAGACTCCCCACTACCCCTGACGCACAGAGCATGTATCTTAACGCTAGGACCCTCAGCTCGAGCTCGACCCATGAACGTGCACAGGCCGGGCTCAGGGGTATTTTCTAGGTACGGAGTACATTAACTTAATGGGATTTATGCAGGAAATGCAGGTACATGCAATACTTGACTTACATAGTTAGTATGTATGTACAGTTCCAGTTCTGCCCGTTAGGTCGAGATTCAGCGCAGATGGGCCTGATGTAATGACGGTGCATAATGTATGCAATTGAATTGCATACTTATTTTACTTAGTACTACTCCAATACTCAAGATATTAAGTAGGCTACTGCTTAAGGCTAGTCGTATACGAATGGCAGTGTCAAGTGATTTATTCAACAGTAAATAACTCCATGAAACGATCTCGAAACAAGAACGGAACAAACACCGGACAGAGAAATAAAGAGAAACGATCAAATATTTTGTCGATGCAGGGTTCAACCGCCTGACTATACACCCCGCCGATTGGAGCAGGGGATAGAATAATGGAAGAAAAAGAACCGGAGGAAATACAAATAGAGGAGATGGATGCTAGTTGGGCGAAGATGCAGAGAGGCTCGGATTGCATTCAGACGAGCTGGATAATGAGGAAGTTTGTGAGGGAAAAAAAGGGGCCCAGAGACATGACCATGTGAAAATGATGTGCTAGAGAAAACAAGTAAAGAAAGAAAAAAAAGTAGAAGAAACTGCCCAGTTGCCCACGCTCCCAATATTCGATGACAATGATTTCAGATGCATGCGGAAAAGACAGAAGGCAATGAGGAGGATGAAAAGGACAGGGAGCAGGCAGTTAGAAAACACAATGGCAAAAAAAAGGGATGAAAGTCGCAATGAACAAGAACCGCCACGCCCGATTGATATTGCGGAGGGAGGGGGACAACATTCATTAGATCAACGCCAAATGGGCGAGAGTGGACGCAGAAAAAATGGGTAGGCTGCGGCATGGGAGAGATATCAACCAAGATTTTCAAACAAGCCGCACCATTTTGTTTAGGCGCATAATTCCCGACCACGGGAAGATAAGGGGAGGAGGGAAAAAAAAAGAAGACACCGGAACGAGAGTCGGCATTATAGGGGGACCGACAATCCATAGAGATGGTCGATTCGCCCACGCGAAAATAATCATCAAAAACCACCAAATCGCCGAAGTTTATGCAGATCTATGGACAAGGATGCATGACTTGGCCAGCGGATGCTAGCCACGAAAGAGAACCCCGGCCAGTTTCAAATGAAGTGCGTGTAAATCTTGGAGTTCTCGTGAACCTCCATCTCCTATTGGTCTTTGTTAGCATTTATTCTTTCCCGGTGTTCCGGCGCATTCATTTTGCAGATATCTTACCATTTTGAAATTGTTAATTTCCTCCCGGATCTGCTGAGCAAGCAGAGGCGTGAGGCGATTACAGGTGGCAATGTCACCCCGACGGTCATACTCGCCACTTGGCCAAGTATCGTGAAACTGAATACGAGGACTGAAAGCAATATTTCTGCCGGCCACTGATTGAGGGGTGATAGGAGCGCTCTTGGCATCAGTAGCATTATATCGTCCACCTTCGGTAAGGAAGTAGTCCTCGCCTGCAATCTTAACGTGATCGGTCTGACGGGGCCGTCCGGACTCGTCGGGTGTAGTGGGAGCACTGGAGTGTGGTGACTCGCTGCCATTCAATGCGTGTGCGGGCGATGAAACTCCAAAGTCGGAATGCGTCTTCTTCAAGATGCCTCTCTTAATGCCGCCGAGGATGGCGGCTCGTTCCGAGTCTCCACCGATGATGCTCTTGCGATTCGCGGGGGGAATGGGGTCGGACACGATTCGGTTATCTCGCTCTCGAATAGAGGCTGAGCGCCGAACATCCAGGCTGTTGCCGCTTTCTACCTTGGGGAAAACAGTACCACCCCGAGGAAGGTCAGCCGGGTCAGGGTTGACTGCGACGCTCTCGCGCTCTGCTTCGACATTGATGACGGAGATCTCGGGGGTGATAGGGTTGATAGCACCCTCGACATCCGCGACGGACTTGGGACGAAAGAGACCGACCAAGGAACGGCCCGACTTCTTCACACCCTTGCCCATCTTGCGAAGCATCATGGACGCTGACGAGGCGGTAGACGAGACCGACAAAGCATCCGTTGACCGCGAAAAGAGACCTCCCTGAGTGCTATAAATACTCTCACCCAAGCCACTAGCTTCTTGTTGCGCAGCGATAGCAGCTTGCTCTTCTCCAAGTTCCTCTCGTAGAGCTTCTTGTCGGGCCTTTTCCGCTGCAATGGCTTCCCGTTTCGTAGCATTGGAGTGCTTCAATAGCTCGGAAGCACTGCCGAATGAAAATGCTCGTCGTAAACGTGATTTCCCAGGCCGTTTTGCTGATTCATTCTTCAGTTCTGTGAGGCGTTTTGCAGCTGGGGAGTCGGCCGGCGGTGATGAAGCAATGTTTTCCTTATCGTCGTTCTCGTGTTCGACAGTTGGGGACTCTGGGGATGTGGATGCAGGCTGGGATAATGGGGAGGGCTTGGTCACTCGTTTTTCTTCGGGCTTGCCAGTCTTGCTATTAACAGAGCTGGTTTCGGGAGATGATCCTTCACGAACCTGTGAGACAAAGTAGTTAGTTTAGTTTCTTTGAGTTCTTTTCCCTTTGTTTATTTTTTTTTCTTTTTTGTTTGCACTCCAGTTCTTCTGCTTCAACATTTGGGTGCACATACCGAGGAGGTAGAAGAGTTTGCAGAGTGCTGACTCCCCGAGCTGGTGCGATGCGAATGAGATGAGCGGGGTCGCTGGTTGGCATCGAATGAAATGAAGTCGTAGGGACCAGACTGTGGCTGTGAAGGTGAAGAAACGGGCAGTTGGAGATTGAGGTCAGGGTATGTACTGGGGTCCATGTTGCCCAAACTCCGACGGCGGTACCGCTTGGCCAGCTCTGGTTGTTGCTTGTCCCCGTGGGACGATTCATCCGCACTTGAACCCCGATGATGTGCATTGTATCGGGGGGCCCGAAGACCGGTCGTATTACTGGGCTCCTCTGATGGGGTAGACGCGGGCGATGAAGCCGGAGCGGGTGATTGTGAACGAGCGTTTTGATTAGCGCGACGATAGCGATTCGGGGATGGCTTGGCCGAGCCGGCAGGGGAGGAGATTGTCATGACGGAGGGAGTAGGGAGGTTGACGGTGGAAAGAGGACGCAGAGGCTGGTCGGCCCTTGGTTGCCTAGAGGGAAGGGCACTGTCGTCTTTGGAGACATGGGAGTGAAAGGAGGAGTTTGAGGAAGTTGATACAGAACCAGCTGCAGGGTTGACGTTTCGGGAGGCGACACCGGCGTATGAAGGGTTCACTGGGCCCTGCGGGATGACGGGAGCAGAGAAAGCACGGTGTTCCGGACGAAGATGGGGGGACCAAGACTGGCGATTTTGGGCATTTGATGAAGGAGCCAAGTTTGGGTTATAGGCATAGGGGGCGACCACAGGATTGCCGGTTCGATAACCCCCAGTGTTACTCGCATTAAAGGAGCCCCACGACATATTTTGGTAACGAGAGGCTGAGGACTGGGAGGAAGGGCTAGCAAAGGTGCCCGAGGAAGAAGAAGGACGTGTTTGGAGCACGGGAATCGTGCCACTCTGTTGAGGAATCGTTTGAACCAACGCAGCCATATTGTTCTCGGCGTCAACGAGGGTATCAAGAGGAATCAGCGAGCGTCCGGGTCGGTCCAGGATCTCGACAAGGCAACTCGCAAAAGAACGGGGCACTGATGGAAAATCGTGTGTGCTAAATGAGTAGGAGATGTCAGTCCATCATGGCCGCGAAGATTGTAGGTATAAAAGCAGAACGGTGATAATGGTGAAGGTGGTGGTGATGGTGGTGGTGAATGTGAGAAATGATGACAAAAATGACGAAAAATGACAAGGAAGATGATCGATGGGAAGGAAAGGGAGAAAAGGCAGTGGTGATTTTCTTTTCTTTTTTTTTTTGCTCGCGGATGTTGGGGGGTTTGTGCTGATGAGCAACGCGTCAGCCAGGGGGGTGGGGAGGAGAATCATACCTGTTCTAAGTAACGTGAACATAAACTATAGTTGTACAACAATTAAAAAAAAGGAGATGGAAGAAGAGAGAGAGCGAGAGAGACGCTTGATGCGAATGAAATGCAGACGTAGAGAGAAGAAAAAAAAAACTCGAAACCAGGCGAGTGGAAGAAACGAAAGGTGGTCCGATTGAGAGGGGAGATGAGAAGACCGGAGACCCTGGGGTAAAGGGGAGGATGGAGATGTACAAGAAAGAAAAAGAAAAAAGGGAAAGGGAAAAAAGAAGGCCCCGAAGAATAAAACCAGATCCTTGGAATGGCCAGAAAGAAGCCGTTCGTCTGGACTGGAGGGGGGGGGAGGATGGGGGAGAGAGAATGAGAGGAGGAGGAGAGGAAGAGAGAAGCAGAAGAGAAGCAAAGCAGAAGCAGCAGCAGCGGAGGCAGAGGCAGCCAGGGGAGAAGAAGGGGAGGCGGGACGTGGTAGTAACAAATTGGTGTGTGCAGTAATTAGTACAGTACTACAGATACTATACACAATTTAATACAGTTAATTATTATAGAATAGATAGAATATAGAATAATAAAATAAATATGAATCTATTCCTACAATTATTATATTCTCTACTCTGTAATATCCATTCAATTGTTGTTCTTGACTCTCGGATGTCCTCGCATCCCCCTTAAACCTTTTGGTCCCACGCCAATCAGCTCCTCCTCCACAATCCACAATTCACACATCCACACCCATCCACTTTACTCTGCCACTCTTCCACTCTTCCACACATTCGCATTTGCTCTCCTCTCTTCTCCTCCCAGCATAGCCTTCTGTCAAAAAGTCCCACCGGTCGGAAGTACGGAGCACGCACTACTGTACTATGCAGTATGCGTATGCATTTATGTACTCCGTATTCCGTACTTATTTACTAACTTATTATACATTAAGACTGCTTATACATGGACATGGTACATAATATACTAAGTACTTTCCTATATTACTAGATGCTATTTACACAGTATATCAGTAGATTACTGTGTATCTAGTAAAGTACTCACTTCAATCATTTACCAAGCAACTTGCAATCTCGCAACTCTCAGTGTCCCGCGATTGGCGATGGTAGCAACGCTAAGTGCAACGCTATCCTCGACGGCGTTTTTCTCCACGGCCAACCGCGAATCCACAAGCGTTCGGCGAAACATTAGGCGGCTCCGTGCACCGCACGTGCGATCGCTGAATGCCAAATAGATTGACCATCTACTGCCTCAGTTGGCCACACAAACATAGATACAAATACAGATACAGATATTATCTGTATCCAACTAGGTACTATCTATGTATGGAGTATATGTTATTGTGATAGCTATCTTAGCTTACCATAGCTGGTAGATGATCAGATCTCCGTTCCACTCACATCTCACCTTTCCCACAGTTTGGGTCGCCTTTCCATGGAACGCAGCCACTGCAACCCAGGTACCCGTCGGGTGAAACTGCTGCTACTAAACTGCTGCTGCTACTCTTCTGCTTCCAAATAACTCTCCTTTTCTCTTCCCTTCTACAGTAGTAATATAATACACATTACTACTATTCTATTCTGCCTGTTCCCCCCAACTTCATGCATCCAAGATTGGGGATGAGGCTGAAGGCATCTCCCCGTGCTGTGCGAGTCAAGGCAATTTACAACCCGGCGGGACTCGAGGATTTCGTTTGCTTCGATCGGATCTAATGGGAATATCCAATCTCTTATGAGAATCCTGTGGATTCTAGCACTGCCGTGTTCTGTTCACGCCAATTTATAGTACAACTACTAGTTATACTACGGAGTGTTACTAGTAGGTTTGAACCATCTTGGTCATGCAGAACTGACGTGATTAGAGGTTATCAACCATGGGCTGAGCAGTTCGTGCCACCGACGCCTCGTCTTATCAGGTCGGGGCGGACCCGAGCTTGTGATGCTCTCCACACAGTTTCATTTCAGCTGATCCGCTTTTCTTTCTTTCTGTCTGTCTCTCTTTCTGTCTTTCTGCTATTTCCCTTTTCGCTCTGGTTGAGCACGTTTCATCTCCAAATGTCTTGCTGTCAAACAGCCTGACCCAGAGATCGATCCAAGATACGTCCCATGTACATTCAGTGTCAGTAAAGTAAGGTACTCCAGTCAACCTGTACTAGATTATCTCTCCGGTGTACTCCGTAGCCCCTACAGGCAACACTCAGATAGGATATCTCATCCAATTCAATCTCAAATCAGTCAACTCCAACTTCCCAGGTTGATTCAAATGGATCCTCTTATCGCATCTAAATTATCTCCGGCCCCCTCTTTCAGTCTCCACTGCTGCAAACCACGGCGATCCACCACTTCACTAACAACACGTCCCGCGTGATCGACATTGCCCCAAGCCATCCTTTTGCTGTGGGACAAGCACAAATATCTTTTACTAGGTAGAAAGCCTACTTACTCCGTACTTACTCCTACTCCGTATTGATTGCTGGGGCCAAATCGCATCGTACTCCGTAATGCAGATCGGAAACATGAGAGGGGCTTCAATTTCTTCTCATGCTCCCCCCTGGCTGGTGAACCATTTCCCTCGCTTATCCACAGTTCGGCCTCAGTCACCTCATTAGCTCATTAGTCTCTCCGGTGCGGGTTCCGATCTTTGGTTTTTAGTTTTTAATCAGTACTCCGTACTCCGTACTTTTCCCTGCCGAGGGATTTAGCGCGTCCTGTCCTTTACCTCCGTAAAGGACGTACGATGGAATTGAGGGGCGTCGGAACCCGCAAATCAATCATTCATTCATCTTGGGTCCGCAATCCTCCCATTTCAGCCCCGTACGTGCCACTTGCAGCAGGATTTGGATCTGCTCACTACCCTTCTCATTCCTTACTCCTTCCGCTTGATCTTATCCTGCAGGCCTTACTTGTAATCTGTAGGTACAAACAATTGATCGACAGGTCAACCCGGAATGCGCCAACCTCGTGTTGGAACCGTTGGAATGTAGACCATATTTACTCCGTACTTCGTACAAATAACTACGGTCATTATGTATCCTTTCTCCCTTCACTCTTCTCTTCCTCTTTCTCTCTCCGGGCTTTGCTTTTACATCCTCTGTCCCTCTGTCCACCCGTGTATCCGCTTTTAATTGCCTCTTGGGGCATCGCGCCAACATTACAATGCATACTGCTCAATGCGGAGCCCACCTGCCCGCTGCCCTGGACGCTAAGATGCCAGTGCAATCTCGTGGAGATGAGATCCGCGTCGTAGGAAATTACTCGTGCATCAACGCCAGGCGGCTTTCATTCTCAACTGGGCAAGCGAAGACATCATACCCACTGCAAATCCTGTCCGGGGAAGAGTGGAGGGAGAGGGGGGGGGGGGGGGGGGGGGGGGTTGGGTGGATCGGGGCCGTTGGTCGGGCGCGCGCGACCGTGCCCACAGCACGCAGTTACACGAGTCACGATTTGATGACTCGATGCCTAAATGACTGAATAATGCAAAGTCTGAGAGTATCCCGGTAAGTTCTCTGATCCCTGACGCCCGGATCATGGAGTAGTTTGGCTTTGATGAAAAACCAATCCATACGGAGTAGTTCAACCCAACCCTAGTTTCATCTCGTCACTCCAATTGGGTTTGGTGTGTCCGTTGCATTTATTACTTTCACGCATACTCTAGTAGTACTTATCCTTAATAAATACAATGAATTCCCCCTTAACTTTGAACTCACTATCCTATACAGACTAAGTGTTAACAACCTTCTATCTTGAGTTAACTACTTGCTCCTTACCCGAGTCGACCCATTATCATACGACACACGGCCCACTGAAAAGAAAAGAAAAAAAAAAAAAAACTTTTGCTCTAAGAAAACAAAATAAAGTACGGAGGACTCCGTATCTCCCCACAAAAACCAAGAAATCAGACCCAAAGCAAAAGTCCGAGCGACAAATGCAGACGCGCAATTCCTCATTTCCTCCGTAGCTGTCAGTGGAGCGGGTCCAAGGATCGACACCGTTAGACCTTGACCAGCAAAGCATTGTAACAAAAGTCTCCTTTCGCGCCCGGGATTCGACCGAGGCGCGGGGTCTAAGGAATTGAATTAATCAATTTACAAAGTAGTGGCCAATTAGCCCTTCATATACTTTCTATCTAGGAAAGGTCGCTCCTCGCGAGTTATAGGCTATATTAGTAGTGGTACGAGACTCACGATCTCGTACGACTATTCAGTAGTATGTCAGTACAGATTATATCTGTGCATCAGCTGACAGTCATCCGGGACTAGAAGTAGTTTGACTACCGGAACAATCCCGGATTACATCTGACCGGCATGGAAATGATTCTAGGAAGGCCAGTCAAGGTGGACTTGAGTTATTCATCCGCCTGCAGACAGGTCATTTAATAGGCAATCGTACCTACGATTGCCTTACATTTATAATTTATAAAGTCCATTTTTGCTTGAGCCAATCAAATAAAGCAGAGTCACTCATACAAATGTATAGGCTTGAATATCTACTACCGATGTAGGTACATCACTTAAAGATAAGTTAGGTCGTAGATAGGTTCCGTTTCGAGAACTGAGATCATACGTCGACTACTAGTTACTCTTTGCTACTTTACCTAAAAGCATAGGTATGCTGCTAGGTACTAGTATTAGCTGTGACTAGATCTATCAATTCGAACAGGCACTCAATATGACGGATAAAAACTGGTTATTAGGACCAATGTAGCAAAGTATATACGATGCTGTCCCACCACACATACCATCAACCGGCTGTAACCGATCTGGCCGGGTTGTCAATTCCGCCGATAGATCCCATGATCTGGGGATGCTGTATTCAGACCGTGCTCGGATCCATGGGCGTGGATATGATCCATTCTAACGGGTAATATCTATTGGGGTACTGCTGAGTTAGGACTATGTCTAGGTAGGAAAACTAGTACAAGCCTTCTGCTTTATACTTGAGCTTGAGTTCCAAGCTTGACTGGGAGTACAGGTAACTTGCCAGTGCCACTCGGTACTGTGCTAGCAGTATCATACCACTTAGATATTGCCATAAGTGAACTGTAGCCACTACTAGTAGGATAGTTTGTAGTTGGTTGGTTATTGGATGGCATTCAGTTACATCCATGAACTTGGTCATTGGTCTATCTCATCACACGTGGCGGTATATCAAACAAAAAGGAAATGAGGTCCGCATCAATCGCATCTCAAATGCACCGCACCTAGAAGCCGAGGTCAGACCCGTTGTCATCAAAGTCGCCCGAGACATCCATGCCATCCTCCTCATCATCCAGACCACCAAAGTGCATGAACTTCTCTGCCTTCGCATCAGTGTCATCCGGGACGACGAAGCCATTATCAACTTCGCAATCCTTGAGAACACTGTCCCGACCGATCTTACTGTGACGGCCAACAATAGTACCTGTAACAACGGCCTTCTCCCCCACAACAGCATAAGGCAGGATCACACACTTCGACAATCGTGCACCCTTGCAAATTTTAGCACCCTCACCAATACAGCACTCCTTGACCACAGCAAACTCCTCAATGGTAACATTGATGTCAAGCAGACAGTCTGACTCTGTGACAGTGCATCGTTTTGGTACACCCTCTGGGTACGCAATTTTCTTACTATGCGCGAGGGGCGAGGCAGCATGACGGCCAACCTCGTCGATGGAGGGAATCTTGGCAAGTCGGAGAGAGGTAGAGAGTAAGACCGCGGAACTGTCAACGCGACGAACAAAGGGTGCAGAGCCCCTTTGTACATAAGCAAGCATCGGTGGGACCTTGATCAGTTCCTTGTTTTCGGTATTCGACGGGGCGCTCACGCGAGATGCGAATGTTGGCGATGGGAGCTCATCCTGGGGAAGAGTCGGAGTCACACTGGAACCACTCTTGGTGGTACTCATCGCCTGAAGATCAATCTCATCTTCCAGGGATTCGCCATCGTTACTGCCATATTCCTCGACATCGTGGGTTTTAGGAGCCAGAATTTTGTTGATGCCCAGCTTTTCCCCGAGTCCTCGCTGCCATTCAGCTTTGGCCCAGTAGCCAATAAGATCCTCACTGACCGACTGGAACTTCTCCTGATGACGCGCGAGATCCTTGACCCAGTAAGGGAAAACGTAGAGATGAGCATCTCGGTATGTGGAGAGCATCTTAACCTGAGCGTGCTTCTCCACAAGTGAATGACGAACCAAGAAACCCTTGTCATTCTCCATCTTCTCCTTCACGGTATCCATAGGCATAGACATCACAAGCTTATCAAGCGGGAACCGGGGTCCATTGACTGCAGGTGCTTCGTCTTTCTCAAGCGGTGAAATAGCTACAAAATCTGTCGCTTCACCCTTTACGCTCTCCTCTCTTCCTTGCGTTTGGTAGTAGACAGCCAAACCACCTCGGCGACCACCTTGTTCACCCCCTGGGCCAGAAACAGGCCCATCTGCATGGCGTCCCTCCCGCGCCGAAGTACCGCCAAGCGCACTCTGGGATACCATCCAAGATTCGAGTAGAGACTCTCCGGGAATTTCGCAAATCAGATCACAGGGAAGGAGGAGAAAGTCGGTTTTGATGCAGCTTTGAACTTCAGGAAGACGGAGCAGCTCGGCTGTACCGGTCACCAGTTCTAGGTCCTTGGGAGCGAGGACGGTAGGATTCGGCGATGGAAGAGAGGTCAGATATTGGTTCTGTTTTAAGGCGGCCTGGAGGGGAGGAGCGGCGGAAGGAGGAGTGATCAATGTGATATCTATTTGATATTGTCAGTATTCAGAGCATAGCAACCATCTCCTTGTCCGAGTGGTGGTAATGCGTACCAGAAACACCTGATCTTTTGAGCCTGATGATTCTGGTTAGCGGATACGCGTTGAAAAAGAGCTAGAGAGACAATGAGGCTCACCAATCCAGAACATAAAATACTAAGGGACGATTGGCGACATTAATTAGAGCTTTGGGTAGTTCCTCTGGCTTTGAAGCCAAGGTTAGCGAGACACCTGGTCCGCACTGTTCTCTGTTAGTTTATATGAAGATCCAAATCAAATTGATTATAACCCCATAGGTGAGGACAGGGCAATGGCGTACAAGGACAAGTGCCTGAAAGCCCAAAGCAGGGACAGGCATTTTTTCGGTAAAATGTCAAAGAGCCACCAAATTTGGTTTGAGTATGTTGTATGAAGGCTTCGCCAGTGGATGTAGATGCAGGTGGTGGGGTGGGGGATTCGTCGCCGAAAGTCCCTCGTCTAAGTGGTGGACAATATCGCGAGGAAAAAGCTATAGAGAAGCTTCCTGATATGAAATTGAACACAACAACGTGGCTTAACAGATTCTGCACACGCTCGTTGGATCCTCGCTCTGCACGGAATTGGACAAGATAATGCCGATGACTCCCCGCCGCGCTTCTTTTTTCGAAGTCACGTGTCGATATGACTCCCCAGATCGAATCGCAGATGCAAACAGTGCAAACCCGGCTGCCCCCAGCCCAGCCCGCCCCCCCAAAAGGTAAACACCGCGGTAACCAGCGCTGGCCTTACCAGCCACATGTTTCCGGGCCCCGAGGTCGAGGTTCATCTCTTCCCATCCCCATTCCTCTTTCTCTCCCCACCTCTTCCTCCCCTCTCCTTGACTTGTTCCTGCAGGAGGAGTGAGATGTGACTGGCGGCCCATATATGACCCGCAATTGATTACCTCTATATGCGCTTCTGTTGATACTCGAATCATTCCTGCGCCACAATGTCTTTCCCCCAGGATCCTCGCCGCCGTCGCGGTGGTGCTGGTACTGGATTCAGCTCAACGGGTCGCCGAACCGCCATGGGCTATTGGATCCCTCTCGCTCTCACCGTCGGAGTCGCAACTTTGAGCGTCGCCGCATGGATCTGGAGTGAACGGGACGAAGAAGACGACGATGATGAGAACAACCGCCCTCCCGATGGACCTCCCTATCCACCACATCCCGGACCAGTTGGCGGCGAATTCCCTCCTCCTGCGTACGGTGCAGAAGGTTATGCGAGAAGCGTTGGAGCAGATGGAGCTCCCGGTGATACCCCATACGATCCCACCTTCATGGGTCGCATGCAGGGTGCTTTGCGCCGAACTCCCAGCCCCCAACAGCTCTTCGATGGCGCAAGCCGGAAGGTCGCGGCCGGTGTTACAGCTGCCGGTGCCTTTGTCGGAAATGCTCTTACCTCTATTCGCGAAGAGAACCGCGGCGACTTTGAAGATCATTCCCGATGGTCTGAAGAAGCCCAATCCCGCGCCATCGGTGGTCAACAGACTCCAACTATGAGTGGCGCGCTGCCAACTCGCGGACCTGTCACTGGGCAGCACTCCATCGATAGGAAAAAGAAGACTGTTGTGATTGTCGTTTCATCTCTCTCCCCGTCTGACTCCGATGAGTTCACCTCGGAGCATGCTGTAAGAATAACCTCCTACTTCAGGAATCCCCCATCCTGGTTTCGTGTATGTTTCACATGACTGACAATTGTAGTCTATTCTATCCCACCTACCCGAGCATGTCGATCTAGACACCTCTCGAATCTTTGTTCTCATCTATGCCCCCGAAGTGAAGCATGCCATTGGCCAAGGTAGCTCATCGCGTGCTACCCAATCCATCGCGTCGTCCTATTCGAACATTGCGACGGAAGAGGCGAACTCCTCTGGGGAACTGCCCAGCAAGGACTTGCAGACCCTTGAGCCTCGCCAGGATGATGACCTGGAGAGCCACAGCCCATTCTTTAAGACTCTTTATACTCAGGCTCAAGCTCTCGTCGAGAAAGAGAATATGATTATGCCCTTCAGCACACCTACTGGTTATGTACACCTCGTGCGCCACTTGGCACCGGATCTTGTCTACGTGCAGGAATCTCTCACTGGCAATGAAGGTGAGGGTGAAGCAGTCCAGCATATCTCCGGATGGGTTCGACAGGTCGTCGTTGTCGTTGGCGATGAAGGTGGCCGTGGTGGACTCATTGACAGTGATGATGAGTCTGCTCTTGCTGATAAGGGAGAGCGCTGGTGGCAAAAAGATGGTACCACCGGCATTGGAAAGCGGATCGACGTGGTCGATGTTCTCCGTGTTGGCGATGACTGGCGACGACGAGTCAGCGGCCTGGACTAGTGTGTGAACCACGTTGAACCGAGCCTTTCAAATGACGTTGATGTTGATATCGATCATATTTGCATGTCCATATTTTGCCCTTTCTTGATGATTTTGCGCCTTCGATTCCCCTGTTCTTATGATCCCTCTTCTTGCTCTGCGTGATTCAATTATAATCCCGCAATATTGCATCGGCCGATGTGTTGCCAATGCATCACTTCCATAGTCTATAATGAAACAACTTTTCCATCAGATAATGAGTAATGTATTCTTAGTTGCTATTTTTTGATCTGTGGTAGACCTCTTGTCAGTGATTGATTCAATTGACCTCTTAATCCTATGTATTCAAGGTGTTCTGATCAGTCGTGCTCTCACATGGGATGTATATGAGTTACCCTTTTGGGATGTTCGAACTAGACTGTTTTCGGTCATGTCAGGTGACCGTCACGTCTCTCGTGTGGCTTGGCATCATCACTCAGACCTCCGTTGCACGACTTCCGCCGAACCTCCCCTCCAGTGCTTCCTCGGACCCCGAATCTCTCGCGACATCGTTGGATGGCCGCCCTCACTCTCTTTTTATAGGCGTCTCGGACTGCTGAATACACTTTTCCCCCTTCCACTTTGCTCTGTTGGTGACCAGAGCCGACCGACCGATCCCCACATGTCTCGCGCATCGGCTATCCCATTCTTTCTCGGACCCCGGCTCTCATCCAGCATCTTCAAATCGGTTTCCCAATAAAGAGTACAGGCAACTGCCGAATATCTCCCGTCGCGCTGGTAGCCCTCCTACCATCATGGCTACTGCGGTTTCTAAGCCCGGTTCACATCCCCCGAAGATGAAGCGGCCGCCCCCGCCTTTCCCCCAGGTCGGGGTCAACGGAGTCAAGGCTCAACAACCCTCCTCTTCTCCACCCGGAACATCCACACGTCTTCCGGGGAGTAATTCTGCTACATCAAGTCCCACCATTACCAATGGTGTGGCAAATGGGGCAAATATCGCAAAGGGCCCCCTCAACCGGACCCGGAACCAGTCGCAAAGACCGGGGGATGCTTCCTCGCGTTTTGGTAGACCAGTGACGAGAACAAGCACAAATGGCAACGAGAATCGAGTTGGAAAAACTCAATCTGAGCCTTATGGTGAGAGATTCGCTGCGACTGCTCCTCAATGCCTATGCGCAAGCTTGACATGCTAACTTTGCCCTTTGTTTGCGCCTTAGTGAAAACCACCTCCTACATCCTTAAGAAATACTCCAAATCTCCTCCATCTCTTATTGTACATCTTCATCCAACACATTTCCGATTTGAACAGCAAGACGGAAGCTTCCCTTACAATTCGGAGATGAAAGTCATCATCGAGCACATTCGCGCCGGAACTGTTCCCCATGATCTAATAGAGGAGCTCTTGCGCTCGGGTGTGCGTTTTTATGAAGGTATGATTCGGCGTTTCAATCATCAATTGGCGGTTAGAGCAAAATGCTGATTATATACAAGGCTGCCTTATTGTCAGGGTAGTTGATCATAAGTCGGTGTCCGCGCAAGCTCACAAGACATCCACATCAAAGTCCAACGAGAACAACACCCCGTTCTCCCTTCACAACTACAACGAGCATGTGACACCGTCTGCCTTTGTGCCTTATCCCAAGCAGAACCAACTCACTGCCGATCTACAAAGCTCAAAGCCGCCTGAGACTCCAACTCCGTCTGAAACCCAGACCAACGGGGAGACTTCTGAAGCTCAAGCTAAAAGTAATGACACTGAGCAAAAGACTGTTCCACCGAAGCCGAAGGTTTTTACCACCGTGTTGCACCCCACCTCGCGTACACTACAAGCAGAGTTGACTCTACTTGTGACAACACCTGACCCGAAAGCGGCAAAGGCAACAGCTCAAAGTCAATTGGCGCGCACCCAATCATCTTCCGTGATGCCACAGTCACCGGCGGCCACACCAGCTGATCGTGGCCACGATGCAAAGCGACAAAAGACACTGGTCGACCCACAAGATCTTCCGCAGTGCGAGGCACTCATCGTGCGTGCTCTGGCGCCCCCGTTGTATCTTGAGCCCGTAGACAGTTTTGCCGCGTCGCAAGATCTTCTCAAGGCCATGGAGAGCCCGCTTCACTCCAATCCGCCGCCTTCGCCCAAGCGCCGCAAGAGGACTGTTGCGGAACTCGCCGCAGACGAAGCACTTGCCGCCGAAGAAGAGAGATTCATGCTCATTATGGACGAGCGTCTCGAGCCGACAGCTTCCGGGGCTGGTGCTGGCTCCAAGGCTACGGTTGTGGATGACGCGGCTGGTGTGGCGCCGTTCGAGCCTAGATTCTCACGCTTTAAGACTCTGGAAACCATCCGAATGCAACACGAGGAGAAGGCTAAGCGTGAACATGAGATGAAGTTGAAGCAAGAGCTGGCTAAGAGGCAGCAGCAAGAACAAGAGAAGGAAAGACGACGGGCTCTCGAACAACGTCAGAACGAAGAGCACGCGAAAGAAGAAGCGCGAAGACAGCAAATCGCGGCACAACAAGCACAAGCTCACATTGCCGCTCAAAGCCGACATGCCATGGCTCAGCCAAACGGCGTGAGCCAAGGGCAACAGTCTTCTCCAGTTGTACGCAATCAAACTCCTCATAACACATCGTCACCATTGGTTGGTAACAATATGGCAACGCAGGCTGTTCCCATGAGTATCAGCGCATCTCAGCAATCAGGAAGCCCACCACGCCCCCCATCTTCTATGCAGCACGGCCATCCCAATGTCATGGGCCATCCCATGGCGCCTTCTCGAAGCCAACAAGGCGCAAGTCGACACGGCACGCCCCAGATGACTCAGGGGACGCCAGCCATGTCACATGCCACACCTATTATGCGCAACGTCACACCAACTCAGCGGATGAACCAAGGCAGCCCTACTCATACTATGGCACAACAAACTCCAATGATGAGCCAGGCTGCAATGGCGAATACACCGCAGATGAATGGAAATAACATGGGTCTTACTCCGCAGCAACAGATGCTTCTACAACAGCGACAACAGCAGATGCTTGCTGCTCAGCAGGGTCAAATGAGTGGACAATTTACACCCCAACAAATTGCGCAAATGCAGGCCAGCGCACATGCTCAACAGAATATTCATTCACAGCAACAAATGCTACAGGCCCAACAAAAGCAGCAGGCTCAGCAGGCTCAGCAGCAGCAACAACTACCGCAGCAGGGGCAGAACATGCCGAATATGCAAAATCATCAGGCTTATCAAGCGCAGCTTATGCGGGCCCAGTTTGCTCAGATGCAGATGGTGAAGCAGCAGCAAGGTGGAATGCAACAGGGACAAATGTCCCAGGGTCAAATGCAACAGGCACCCCAGATGCAGGGTCAAATGTCCCAAGGCCAGATGTCACAGGGCCAGCCGAACCAACACCAAGGCAGTCCGCAAATGACTCAGCAACAACAGCAAATGTTGATGGCAGCCGCGCAGGCAAATGGCGGCCAGATCCCCAACATGCAGGGTGCCAATATGGCCCAGAGATACAATCGACTCTATCAGCAACGACTGCTACATCTCCGACACGAAATGTCCCAAAGATTCATGACTCAATATGGTCCTCCTACGCAATATCCACCCCACATTGCTCAGCAATACGGAACTGGACTGGAAAAGACCGCCAAGTCATGGGTTCAGGACCTCATGCGCCGCGAACGGGAAGCTACCCAACAGCAACGCAACACTCAAGCGGCTATGCAACAACAGATGCAGCAGAACATGATGCACAACGGCATGGGGAGTTGATTCTCAATGACCGCAACATGAAGTGCCTCTACCCGATCTATCATTGATGAATGGCAATTTGACTTGACTTGACTTATGGACAACATATCCGACAGGATTTCGCATGGCATCGGTTACTTGTTGCAGCAGGACCGTTTCACTCCTTCAGTTCTTATTTCTACTTTGGGTTTTGTTTATTTTTTTTTTGGGAATGTACAGGGACCAGGCATCGCAGAGACTTAAGAGGCTGGCGTTTCGCAAAATCTTGCCATTGGTTTTCTATCCTCGCACCTTTTATCTTCTTCTTTCTATTTTTTTTGGCCACCTTCCTTGCTTGTACTATCTGGGACACCGTTTCTTTCTTTTTCTTTCTGATCTCTTTTGGTGGGGGTTGTGGGTTCAAATTTGATACCATCTTGTACAGGAGTTTTTTGCTTGGGGTTGGTTGGTTGGCTTTTGGTTTGCGGGTTTGGAAATAACGGAAATGGTCCCAAATGCAACTTGAGTTAATACCCATATCTTCATTGGTTCTTTTGTCTTGTTTTTATAGAGTAATTCAATACACCCAGCCTAGAGAAGTTAGATTAGCCGACCCTTGACGCGTACGGATGCCCTCGTCTCGGGGTAAAGTCTAGCGAGCGGGAATTCCGAGCATCGGGAGCGGCTCTCCACCTGTCTACGCCAGAGGGACGACTTCGTTTTAACACCGTGCACTGCTGCGGGGAGGGAAGAGATAGACGTTCTGAATCGTCACTCCTGGTATCTTAGAAGAAGAATCTGCATTGAGGCAGTAACAATACATCATGACACCCAGCTGGACACAATCGGCCCAATGGATATGGACGCCTAGCTACCACGAGGAAGACAATCAGCCAGGGCGGTATTTTCTTTTCCGGAAATCATTCCAGTGGTCAGCTATTGCCGATATAAAGGAGCTTCCATTGCATGTATCGGCAGATAGTCGCTATAGGCTCTTCGTCAATGGTAAGCGTGTGAGCTTCGGGCCATGCAAGAGTTACTTGGAGCGATGGCACTATGAAACGGTAGACATTCTGCCGTATCTATCGGAAGGCGAAAATGTTATCAGTGCACGAGTCTTGCGATATTCTCATGTGACAGCTGGATCTTCCTCTATAATGAGCACAGAATTGCCGGGCTTTCTTGTCCATTGTGAGATTGACGTAAGTAGCCCTTACCAATTGGCGGGGTGGTGACTAGCTAACAAAATGATGGAGAAGAATGTTTCGTTGTGTACTGATACAACTTGGAAATGCTCGGAGGAGACCACTCGACAGATCATTCCTCACTCGGAATGGAACTTTATCTTAGGTCCTCCGTTCCTTTCAAATAATGAAAGGAATACAGAGGCGCCCCGTTTGACAGGTTGGGAATCGCCTAATTTTGATGATTCTGCCTGGGAAAATGCGGTTCTTCAATTTCGGCCCGTTAAAATGCTTCCTATTCAAAGTCCCTGGAAACTCGCCCCAAGGCCGATCCCAGACCTCCCTGAAGTTGAGGGCCGCTTTGATGGCGTCGTCAAATGCCAAGGAGTAGTGACCAATGACCAATGGTCGTGTCTCCTAAAAGAAGACTGCCCTATCGAGGTACCGGCTGGGTCGAAAGTTACTGTTGACATCGAGTCTCAGTCATTGATTACAGCATTTGTAACACTACGGTGCGGAGGTGGGAAAGGGTCTACCATCACCTTGCTATACTCTGAATGCTACGAGAAAGATCTGGGTGTCGAAACTGCTCAATTCCCAATGCCTCGCACAAAATTAAACCGGGCAGATTCCAATGGCCGACTCTATGGCATGAAAGATATCTACAGTGTAGCTGAAGGTCAGGCAGAGCAGACATTTGAACCATTTTGGTTCCGAGCGTTCCGATATATCCAAATTCAGATTGAAGCTGCAGAAGAACCTTTAAGCTTGAAAGGTCTCACACTTCGGGGAACATTCTACCCACTGGATATCTCCACTGAAGTTCATACTGGTGATGAACTCGACGAAATCTGGAAGATAAGTTTGCGGACCTTGCAAAATTGCCGACACGAGACATATGAAGATTGTCCGTTCTACGAGCAGAATCAATTCGCTTCAGATTCTCGACTACAGATGCTTTTCACATATCAAATTTCATCAGATGATACTCTTGCCCGGAAGACTATGCAAGAGTTCCATGCAAGCCAAGGGCCGGATGGGCTGATCAAGGCACAGTTCCCAGCCGGCTTTCGCAGTAAACAGATTCCACAGTTCTCCTTATACTGGGTTGCAATGATATACGACCATATGAAATATTTCGCCGATACCTCTGTCACAAGACGGTATTTGGCTACTGTGGACGGGATTCTCAATCACTTCGACGAAAGGATTACCACTCTGGGGCTTGTGGGTCGCTTCGACGAGGATACTTGGCCGTTTATTGATTGGGTGCCAGAGTGGTTCGTGCCAGGCAAAATATTTGAGTCATGTATGCCACGAGCGTATACAAGTACAGGAATGGCAACCTTCAATAGTTTGCTTTACATTGTTGCATTGATGCAGGCTGCCGAAGTATGCAACTTCATCGGAAGAAGAGATACCGCCGCCGAATACGATGCTCGAGCAGACACCCTTCGCAAAGCTGTCAATAAACATTGCTTTAAAGATGAAATCTATTCGGATGGTCCAGGAATACAGGAATATAGTCAGCACAGTCAACTATTCGCGATTCTTGCAGAGGCAGTGACCGATGACGCTGCCCGGGATCTGATGCTGCGCACGTTGGAAGATAAGAGCCTGGCTCAATGTTCCTACTCCATGCAATTCTATCTCTTCCGCGCAGTGGAGAAAGTCGGTCTATACACAAAACTTTTCCCATCTCTCATGGCGCCATGGCGACAAATGATTGCAGACAATCTTACTACTTGGGCTGAGCATGCCAACAATGCCCGAAGTGACTGCCACGGCTGGAGTGCAAGCCCGGTTCATGAGATAGTCACACAAGTATTTGGAGTAGCACCAGCACAACCAGGCTTTAAAAGAGCTCGAATCGCGCCTCGGATGGAATTGCTCGAAACAGCCAAGGGGAATTTTGTCACGCCTGTCGGGAATATCACTATAGCGTGGAACAAGGATCAACTGGAAGTGGAAACATCCTCTAGCATGGAAGCCGAGATTGTTATCGGCGATTCAGTATCAGTACAATGGTTTGAAGAGGGTAAGCAAATTGCCTTTACGAGGAGATGAACGGAAAAAGAGAGGTTCTGTTGGTTTATTGTTTATCTTTATTTTATTTTTTATAACTAGATAAATGCATTGTTAGAAATAAATTCAAGTTAAGTCAAAATCTAGCTACCTTCCATCCAGCCAATGGTAGAAATACTAGCCATATCTTCTTTGATGTGGGGGAGGTGATGCGCGAGCTGAACATCGCCAGTGGCAGTGGCCTCGGAATTTCCGAGTGGTCGGGTCATCCATCCCCGAGGCAAAGTGGACAAGCATTGGACATCCCGTCTACATTAATTTCCCCACACTGGGGAAAACCCGGGGAAATTGTATTCAAATGCCTTGCTCTCCCCTCCAGATTGCTTCAAGACCCACCTTCAAGGTCTGCCACCTAAGACTGACAAGATGGAGACTACCGATCGAAAATCCAACTCTGCTCATTTAGAAAATGTTACCACGCACGACACTATACCAGATGAACAGGTGGCTCCGGAACAGACTGCATGGCAGTGTCTAGCCCAGAACCCCTGGGTATTTCTCTTTTGTCTCTATGGGAACCTGGGAGCCTTTATGTATGGATTTGATAATCTGGTATTATCACTATCACTCTCAATGCCAGGATTCGCGTATGTTCTTCCCTTTGCCTCAATGAAAATCGACCGAGAACTTACTGGATCATATAGGATGGAGTTCGGAGAGTTGACCAACGGAAGCTATGTGATCCCAGCATACTGGCAGTCTTTATGGAACGCCATGGCTCAGGTAGCTACTATGATCGGGGCAACTATTGCCGGCCCTGTACAAGACCTTTTAGGTCGACGTGCTTCGTTTCTCCTAGCAGCCATTGTGTCTGCAGCTGGCGTAGCTGTCGTTTACACCTCGCATACTCCTGGTGTCTTTCTTGCTGGAAAGATTGTCAATGGTCTATCTATGGGTATCTGTTTGACGACTGGGCAAACCTACATCTCAGAGGTGACACCACTCCCGCTGCGTGGTATTGCCTTGTCGTTCTTTACATTCTGCATGGTAATGTTTTCGTCTGAGACCATGAAGATCTCGACTAATCATATTCAGAATCTTGGATACATGATTGCAGCTTCAGTAGCTTTGCCTCGCATGTCAATGATCTCCTCAGACGCGTATAGGGTAAGACTTATATCCCACATGTTCAAATGACTTGCTAAATCTATGAAGGTTCTATTCGCTGCAGCATGGGTCTGGCCGGGCGTGATTATTCTTTTCCTTCCTCTTCTCCCCGAATCCCCTTACTTCTTGGTTATGAAGAATCGCCTTGAAAAAGCACGCAAGTCTCTAAATCGACTGGGTAATAAACCATCGGAAATCACTGGTCTACTAGATCAAATAATCCGAGTCAATGAAGAGGAGAAGGCACGCAGTGCCGCAGCTAAAGAGACAAGTTTTTTCGAGTGTTTCCGTGGACCAAACTGGCGTCGGACTCGCATCATTCTGTTCTGCAATGCCCTACAGCAGGTCATTGGTTCTAGCTTCATGTCCAACGGACCTTATTTTCTGGTCCAGGCTGGAATGTCTTCAGCTAAGATTGGCATGATGACCGAAATTGGCATTGGGTTCGGTATCGCTAGTTCGATTCTCACTGCCTATCTGATGACCAAGGTTGGACGCAGGCGACTGATCATGTTTGGCATCTCCCTCTCTACAACCTTCTTCACTGCAATGGGTATCGCTGGATGCTTCCCACATTCAAGCACTGCGCTGTGGTATGTCAAAGCTCGTTTTTATTCCCTTTCTTTCCTTTCTTTCTTTCCTCTCCTTTTCTTCTTTTGTATCTAACATCTCTTGCCAGGGTTGTTGGGATCTTCCTCCAGCTTTCATGGTGGGTATATGGGCCAGCTATTGGCCCTGCCATGGCTATCGCTGGTGAAGTCTCTGCCGTGCGTCTTCGTGCGAAGTCTATGGCCATTGGATTCACTTTCAATTACTTCTTCTCCACAGTTTGGAATGTTGCGATCCCATATCTATACAACACAGATGAAGCTAACCTGGGAGGCAAGATTGGATGGATATTTGCAGCAATGGGTGCCATTGCACTGGTAGTGATCTACTTTGCCATTCCCGAGACCAAGGGGAGATCTTTTGAGGAATTGGATGAAATGTTCAATGAGAAGGTCGATACAAGGGCTTTCCGAAAGTACCAGTGTGCCATGCCTCAGCAATTGCAGAAACTTGGTCCAGATGAGTAAGATATCAGGGAGGAGCAAATGAAAGCCTGAGCATGTGTTCAATGCAGAGTGATATTCAATAAATTCTTGCTGGCCCCAGTGCCAGGCTCATAATTCAATAATGACCACACCCAGAAGTGCATTCCACAGTACAAATAATGATTGTACTACTGCAGAGATTTCCGCGGAGAGATCTTCCCGAGAAAAGCGGGTCAAAACTTTTGACATTTGATGTTGTGCAAGACACCCAAAACCCAAAGCACAAGAGGGCCATCAAAACGAACAGAGTAAAACAGACAATCAAACATGAGAAACAAAAGGACCTTACTCAGACTGTTGAGCTTGATATATTTTATTGGTGTCCACGGGACAGTCACGCCAATAGAAAGGTGTCATCATAGTAAGGGGCGACCAAAGTCGCCGTGTGGGGTATGCGATGCTATTGAGGGGGGTTTTACTACATTGGCCATCGCCGCATTCCTATAGAGAATCCATTTATCTCTGGACAGAGCAAGCAATGCCGTGATCGAGTTTTGATCTCGAGTGGCAGATTATTTGAAAAGTCAAGATGGTCCACTGGCCATCACGAAAATTTATACGCTAGATGACATAAGCAGTTTGTCAAGCTATCTTCTTCAGGACTAGTGTATCTACACTACTAGTAAATACTTGATATCCTAATTTTGATGATAAATTTTTATCTCATTGATTAAAATATGAAATCATAATAAATAATAATGTGGAGGATGTGACTGTTTGAATATCGCGACTCAATGGGGAGGGTTCGTTGGAAGCAGCAAGTTTTGTTGATGCGGCACAAAAGAAACTCGGCCATAACAAAAGTATAGAGTAAAAGGGGGAAATAGCACCGTATCAAGTAGAGTTCTGGAATCTTATATAGAAATAAGTATTTTATGAACAGATATTTCCACCTTGATTCGTGGTCTTACTGGGGTGACGAACCACCTTCGTTCTTTGAAGATGAAGGACTTTCACGTCAATACGACACACATGCGAAAAGAACATGGATCCTTAGATATGGGCATATCTAGCTGATATTATGAGTGCCTCATCCTAATAATGGACATTTGGCTGGGTAGTATAGTCGAATTTTATATTTCATCAAGGAAAGTGGGATTCTGCTCGAAGTTTCTCGATTCATACCCGGGTATTGATCAAACGACAGTCTAAAATTCGTTGAGTCATATTAATACTTTTCATTGATAATATCAAAGACTTCATTATTTATGATCGCACCTCAAGAGATAAAGAAGCGATACATTGAAGGAATCATGTCATTACTCAGGCCCAGTTTTATCAAATTGTACAGCATGAGGATAGTTTGATAACTACGGCCAACATTACCGCAAAGCTTCGATGAAAACTTTCCAAATACAAGGAATTGATTCATCCCCAGACTCAAGGCTCTAAGTCGACGACAGAAGGTCTCGGTCATAATTTCTGGCACTCCTGCAATGCTTCACGGCTATTGTTTGCCTTTGGATTTTGATTATTATATGTGGGATGCAAAATGGCTTCTCAACACTTGGAAGCTAAAGTTTTAGAGAAGTCATTGGCTAAATGTAAATTCTTCATACTATCTTAGTAAGATTAATAAATGTTATCAGCCTATATCTAAGACTTGAAATACAGCATGCATTCCAGAATGTTTGGAATCGAGTACGATCGTAGACCAGGTGAGTTGTCCCTTCAAGACAGCATATTTTGGAGATACATGAAGTTCACTCTAAATAGCCCGACAGATTTTAGTGTGAGTTTTGATATGGATACAACTATGTAGATTAAACCGGAAATTTCGAAATGTCCCAAATCCCCCAAGTTCCACGTTTTGATTGATGCCTGTTGCAAATGGTAAAGGCACTCTACACTGCTTAAGATACACCAAACAAGCACTGTGCGATTACTGAAAGTCCAGAAGGCACATCATGTATGGTAGATCAAGGTGGTAATCCAAACTCCATATTCGGAATATGTCAGTTGTTTGCTTGGCGATAAGTAGTGGATGAAGATCGACTACGTTCACCGCTATAGAAGTCATGTCGCCGAACTACACCGACAGCGACCTGCATGGGCACCCGATTATTGATTTACAAAAATCGCGCACAAATGCATCTAGGACAGCCCGAATAGATTTGACTTTCCGAAATGATCTGAGTAGTTAAGTTCAATGTTGAGTTCGATTCAACATCTAAGCGCCATACACAATGTAAGACACATTCTTAAGCGAGGGATGAGAACCGCATCCCGGATGACAATCAGAAATTTTGTTCCGGAAGATGGCTTTTCGAGATATATGAGACATTTTGAGTTATTATCTTGAATGCATAATTCAAAATGAGATTATAGTCTCCGTTTCAATATCGGGAAAGTCCAGACCGACTTGATGAGCAGTTAATCCTACCCCCGGTCTCACATTCCAATGCATGTCGCCCGCAGGACAACCACGAACCACGCGCAGGTATTTACTTAATTCTGCGGCCGATTGTTGCATTGTTGCATCAAAGCCAGCAGTACTGATTTTCCATCTAGGCAGCTTCTTCTCGAGAATAACCTTAACGGCAAAAAATCGGTAATCGCCCATTCGAAATGGACAAGATTGGCATCTGGCATATGTACCGCCAGGTTCCGCCCAAACGACATACTAGAGGCACAGACATGCCAGCTCAGCACGCGGCAGCTCCAACTGGCTGGATACTGACTGGAATGCTACAATAGACCCCAGTTACATTACCCCATTGACTATCCCGCATTTCACATAGCCCTTCCCGGCCGTGCTTGCGTGGATAGTTGGAGGAGATCATACCACAATGATAGACCGACTTTACATACTGCAAGGTGAAGTTGATTCTCTTCCATTTGGATATGGAAGTATTGTACATACTTCCAATGTACCCAAAATGGAAATGTTCCAAAAAACGATGACGAATGAGGAGATCCCAGATATGAGATCAGTACCGAAAAAAAAGTAAAAATGAAACCAATCCCCGAATAGCGCCGGCTTCTGCTCTCGACAGATTCCAGAACCGTGAAAAAGCAAGTTTTGTCAACTGGCGTCGTCCCCTGAGGCTGTACTTCCATGCATCCGATCGGAGATACGAAAAAAGTCCTGACCCCCTGTACCTTGTTCCCCAGCTTCCTGCCGGGTTTATTCGATCCAAAGTACTTCGTACATAGCAGTCAATTGTGTAACAACACCGACCCCAACGTCGTCTCTAACCATGCACTTCCCGTTGTACTGGGTGGAGCCACTAATTTCAAATCAAAGAAATTAAGTAGAGATTTGGAATCCGGAAGATAATGGCAAAAAAGAAATGAGAAGGAGGGTGACATTGTGAGAGAGCAAAAAAAAGAAAATAAAAAGGAAACTTGGCTACAAAGATCCTCTGGACAAGGTCTACGAATCCAGTCAAGCGATACACCTTCCAGTGGCGCGAGTGGTAGGCCCTACCTCTAACTTTTATCAGGGGATCAGTCGAGGTGATGCATATGCAAGCGCCATCGAGAATGCGTGGAGCGTGTCAGTCTGTTGACGAACCGGTGAGCGCTAGATCTAAAAGGGTGTATTGTAGGTATACCACTCGCGCATTCTTTTGTTGGGCGATAGGTTTGTTAGAAGGGAAACCGACTTGTTTTGGCGCAGGTGGAGTAAGGAACATCATCCGGGGAGGTCCAAGCCGTAGGATGTTCTCAAGAATGACAGAACAAATGTACGAACCCAACTAGTCAGTAGCGAGAAGTCAGTGCTCTCGACCGAACTGCGCGGCTCTGGGATCCAGACTGTCTGAGCGTCGTTCCCGAGCCCTTGGCGGTTGATGCAAGTCGCCTATTTCGTGAGGTGAAGATCTTTGGGGGGTACTCCACATGTTGTTAGCCACAGAGAGGTCAGCTCTGGTGGCGCAACCGTTCGCGAGACAAAGGGGGAAAAAGAAAAATAAAATTTTCAGGCCTAGTAGTAATTCATTTTGGATCAGAGACGCGAGACAGCAGGAATAAACATCGCTAAACCCTGACTGCATTATTCGCATTAGTCTGTCGTGCGTGGCCCACCTATGTCGTAACAGAAGAGGGGCCCCGACGAGGCTGAAGGGCAGAGGTCGAAATACTAGTGATCGATGAGATCAAAAGGACCAAACACCTTACTAGTATGAAATTGTAGAAGTTCAAGGATAAAGGAGACTTCTGGAACAGGGGATTTCGAATGGGGAGCCAACTCGTTACGTTTGGAATGTGGAGGGCACTGCAGTTATGGCTTCAGGCCGAGAGCGAATAGCGCAATGGAAATGAAGAATGTGAATGGCCGGTGTGAACCGAGAGAGTCGAGTGGATTGCTTGGAGTGAAGCGATCCACAATACCAGATAGATCGGATAGAACGATCCAGGTACATGCTTACATGCTGGAGGTATCTCGAACCGTCGGGGCGCGGGTGTGATGTGTAACATTCGCACCGGAGAACCATGGAACAGGGCAAAAGAAGATTCGATGGTCCTGGTTGTACGAACCGAGTGGTACTATTGAATCCTCGAAAATATCTATTTAGTTGAGAGGAGCTTCTTGTGAATAATTCATTCACGATGAGAAGGGGGAAACAAGTCAGTAGTATGAACCAGAAAGTGATCACCTTAGGCTGAGATGGAAGTGGAAGAAGTGGAGACGCGGAGAAGTTTAAGCGGCGAATAACTATTCGATCTGAGGACGCCCCACCAGAGTCAGAAGATGAGATATGACACGGTTGAGGATCCCCCAGAAGATACCAACATGTTGGGACTGCGTATGCGGGTGCCTGGTGAATGAAGTTAGTCAAGTGGCGAAGATCTACGGTGAAGGTCAAGTGGAAGACGAGATTGGATAGAATGTATGAAACTGGTATTTTTGTTTTGAATTATGCCACAAGATGATATCAATGGTGGTACACGCGAACTTCAACAAGAAAAAAAAAAAAAAGCACATTGTAGCTGATTGTACATGATCATTTCCCAATCCTCCCTAGTGATTATCCAGACCGATGGTAGAATCGAATATTATGCAAACGCCAGCAGTAAAGAGAAAAAAAAAATATAAAAATCCCAGAGTGCCGCACCAAGCCCTTTTCGCACCGGACAAATTATGCAAGAATAGTAAGTTAAAAAAAAATAATGTCACAGAGATCTGTCCCCGATCCCGTGCCCAGGAGACATGTACAACGCCGTATCAGCCAACTCGCCGGTAAATGCCTGTTCCATCGGTGTGGCCGATCCACCATCGAAAGGGTATCATATCGAGGCCCACTTTGGGGGCCGTTGCATGGCCAAATCTAATGTTACGACTCTGGTTGGAGGTCGCGAATTTGTTGTGGTTGTATTGATTGTTTTTTTTTTCGTATTTGTTCATTTTTCACGTTGATTTTTGTGAGTGGTGGATTGTTTGCTTTTAGTATGTTGAGGATAGTTTCATCTAGTCGTCCCACCCATCAAGGTCACCACAGTCGGGAATGGGATCCTCGAGCTTGGAACCATAGATTGGTCGTCCATCGGGAGTAAGTTGACCACGGAAGTCGGGGTCGTAGTCTTGACTGGTCTCGTCAAGAGTAGCGACGTAGCGGTTTCGCCCTCCACGCTTGCTGTGGGTCTTGGTGTAGTGGGCATTCAGGTTGTCACTGCGAGAGAAAGCACGGTGGCATCCAGGAACCCAGCAGACATGAGGCTTCTCTTTGGAGTGGCTCTTCATGTGTCTCTTAAGGTGCTCCTGACGCTTGAAGCGTCCCTTGCAGCCGGGCTCCTTGCACTTGAACTGCACCTGTTTGATAACAGCGGGCAGGTTTTCCAAGCTGAGGTTGGAGCGAATTAATTGCTTCTTGGATGATTTTCGCGAGGGTTGACGGTGAGCTCGCATGATGCCGTCGCGGTAGATGGGCGACATGGGGAACTCCTCTTGGTATTCGTTACCGCCAGAGAGGCGGCTCATGGGGGTGTCTGTACCGGGTGTTCCGATAGAGTTCGAACGGACGGGTGTTGAAGGAGTGTGGGCCTTGAAGGTTTGGAGATTTGTAGGAAATTCAGAGTAAGATGAAGATGGTGGGGTGACTGGTGCTGTCTGATGCCCGAAAGCCAGTTCCGGGGTGATTGTTTGAGGAGCCGCAGAGTCGGTAGGTGGCATGAACTGAAGCATGTTGGACATGGAGACAGAGTTTGGAATTCGCTCTGTAGGCGGTTGGTTGAAAATTGGACGAGACAGACAAGGGTTAGAGGCCGATTCGGGCAGATATGTTGTCTGCTGTGGGCGGTATTGGTAGTGATGATTGCGAGGCATTGTGTGATATTGACCCATGGGGGCTTGATATGGGAAAGCAGTCTGGTCGAATGTCTTGGGTACGTCCTGAGGGAAGTAGAACTGGTCGACGTTCTCGTCGTATCCAGGAAGATACTCCATAGGCATCTGGTCTTGACGATCAAGGTTCCCAAAGGGCATGCCCATGGCATCGCCTGAAGTCAGGTCCGCCATTTTGAAGGCACTACGGAGCGGGGTGGCAGATGTGCGGCGCTCCATTGGAAGGCCGTGATACTGGCCAGCTTCATGCCAAGTCGGAGAGGCCATTGAGTTGTGGCTATACAAACTGGTTGGTGTCGGAGTGGGAGATTCCAAAGGAGAGAAGCTCGAGGTCATCGAGGGGCATTCACTAGGGCCCAGGGAGCGGCAGTCAACTTCAACAGTTAAACGATCGGAGATATGTTGGCCCTGAGGTCTCATGTCGTCAAGATCTTCTGTCTTGAAAGAGCGAGGGGCGACAGTGTCAACAATACTGTCACCTGTGTGCAATGAGATATTAGTCCAACTGTCGGTTGGAAGGAATGGAAATCAAAGTGAATGAAGGGCCAAGTAGGAGGCAAAAATGAAAGCAAAGGAAAGAGGGAGTGATAGAGGGAGAGAGAGAGGAAAGACGACGATAGAGTAAAGAAGGACGAAAGAGAACAGGAACGAGGGAAGTGAGAACGAGGGAACAGGCACGGAGGGCAAAGGAAAGAATGTTGGAAGGGTAAAAAGAGGGACAAACGAGCAGAAATAAACAAATTGGCCCAGCATCAAATGGACGGGTGGGGATCGAACATACAGCTATACGCCATGACTTGGATCTGATCCAAGCGCGTCGCGTGCCCGAAAGCAAGGCCAGGAATGCAGACTATGAGACTCCTATTGCCGAGGATACAGCTGCAGCGCGTCGCGAGCTGGGCTGGAGTAACGGATTTCCGAATAGAGTCGTGAGGCTGGTTAGATTGGACCAAAGGTACCACCTCTAAGCAAGACACGAGCTATCTAGGAGAGCAATAGGAATAGATAGAAACCTCGAATCCGGGGGAGAGGAGGGGCAGGGGTGGGTGGAAAGGAAGGCTGGGTTTCAGATGGAGATCGCCCTTGTCTCGAGGGGTTGCTGGGAGATATTATAAGGGAGAGAGTAAGGGTTGAAATTGACGACTTAAGGATTGAAGATTGAGAGGCAAGAAAGAGACAGGCTGGAGGAGAACAAGGGGTTTATACTTGGAGAAAGGAAGCTTGTTCCTGGTTTGCTGCGATCGGGGCAGAAGGCCGATCGACTGATTGTCATCCCTAACCTACTGTTTCTTTTTTGGCTTTTTTTATTATTATTTTAAATTGATTTTTAATTATTTTAAAATAGGAATTTTGAGGGGGGGGCAATTAAAAAAAAAAGAAAATAATCCAAACCTCTTTAGGTAAAGATGATTTTCGAAAAACAAAATATGAATTTTACACCCGCAGCTTGCAGGGTGGATCGAGCCCCAACAGCGACTGGAATGCCCGGCTGTGCCTCTTGCGTTCCGCGCAATGTGAGTAGAGTCTAAATGAGTGTAGTTGACATGCAGCGAACTTTTGATCTGCTCTCTCTTCCTCTGTCTCTTCCTCTCCACTCCGTACTTTTCTCTACCCAAGACTACTGTAGTGTGAGTGTTTGGTGGTGGTACTACTGTAAGAAACACACGGATCGCCCCCGGACGGCGATCATCGATCCCCGCCCCACTCAATGTTTCGCTGCCCTTCCTTTTAACAGGCACAACAAGTGTTTCAATTAACTTAAGACATCTGTTAGGCTCTGAGAAATATCTCAAAGACATCATAATCTCGGAACACTTTGTACGTGTACTACATAGGTAGATTTACTATTATTTTTCGTGTATAGAGTGAGACTATCGCAATGTGAGTTCCGATGGGTTGATCAATCGTCTCTAGCGGGCCCTGCGACAGGTCAGACGTTGTTTGGTCTGTGCTGGCCTTTTTTTTTCTCTTTTGGTCCATTTCCCAGAAGCCCATAGCCCGAGGGTCAGGTAACATTGCGGATTCCAGTCAATCATTCTGCTATTCTCCGCTCCACGCCCTCAGGCTTCACTATCCGGGGCATGGATCGACTCCCGAGGTCGTAGGGCTCTAGGCCTACTGTGACAAATAGTAGTACTATTGCTAGTAGCAGTCAATCGTCGTCATCGAGCATGGCTGGAATGTGCTGCTGCAGGAAATGTACACTGTGAATATGCTGGGGAGACAAACTAACACATACAGTTATCTATTGTAATTGTTTGGTGATGCTGCTCACATACATAGTATGCTGTAGAGGACAGATAATAGAGTCCCTTGCCATGAAACATCGATTTCATGTCGAATCCATTCTACCGGTACTGTTCGGAGTTCTCTACCCGTCGAGTAACATTTCACAGCTGTTAATGTTTCCCCCAATCGCTGGGACTCGGCGCGATGGGGAGCTACTATTTCGGACCTGCATTGGGTCCAGGGGAACTTTCTGATCCATCACGCGTCAGTCCAGACCCGAATCGCAGGAACTCCTTCTGGTTGGAGCAAAAACACATCTGCTCGTCCAGCACCTGCGTGGCGAGTTTGCCAGCTTTCGTGCATTCTCGACCTCGAGCTTTGCTCCAGATTCTTGGGGACATCTTCAAGCCACGGAGTCAGTGGCGACCTAGTAGCTCGAGCGTCATGCAACAACTACTCTCCGCCCAGTAAATGAAAACAAATCGCGAAACAATCACCCCCATAAGATCTCCCGATGAGCACTCTCGAATTCCAATCCTCAGAAATTTTGATTTGCCTCTCGGGCGCTTCTCCCCGGGCGGTTCGTGTGTCACATTGCGAATGGATGTGCAGTCAAATCCCAGTGGGTCGATGAAACAAAGCAGCTCTTCCTAGACCCGATCAAACAAACCACTAGCCGTTGATCAGATGGGCATTGGAAAGACCAGAGCCCCCTCCTCCCAAAATGGTAGGCCCCAGCACATCTAGAACCATGATATGTACAAGTGTTGGCACATACTTCATACTCCGTAAAGAATCCCTGAATCAGCCCCATAATAGTAGGTGTTCAGTTCGGCACCGCCGCTTCTGACAGCTCGCACTGGGTCTAAGCGTCGCTCTGACTCGCAACGACGATTTAATGAGTGGAAAAGTTTAATGCTCGTCTAAGGCTGAGCCACAGGCGAGCTATCATTTCTTGGATCCATGGATAAAGAATCCGGCCCGACGAGGCCTCTAGGATCGTATTATTTTCCAGATCCGGCTCACTGGTAAACAATGCAGATGAACATTTGCTTTTCGATCCCATCGTCCCCAATCCCCGGGGGGTTCTAGTCTGGGTAATCTCCAACTGGCTCTCATCCGTTGGGGGCGGTTCCACTTTTCGCACCGGCATCGTCGATCCATGTCGTCGACCGTCGATCTTCTTGAGTGTCAGATCCAACCTCCAATCTCTCCCATCTGCTTCATCAAAAAAATAATAATAATAATCCCCCACATAGGATTCTCCATCTCGAGTTTTCAGGGGAACACACGAGCAACAATAGGCCTATGTTTCGTGCAGACTAGTTTCAGGATGTTTTTTTTGGCCACCGACCAGGAATGATCGACATCATCAGATGTGAGATATGTCATCCTGCAATAGCCACCGGAACTATTGTACTTTGTTTCCGTCCCAGCTCCCTGGGTTCTCGACACTGAATGGTCCAATTGCTGTCTTGTTCAGTCCAGATTTAGTCTCAGCCCTGAGTGGTTCCCCGGCCTCTCGCGACCATTCTCAGCCTAGACCGTTTTCCGGCATTTTGGGGCTCTGGTAATCGCAAGCCACCATCCCCATAGATAATTTTCGAGCGTCTGTGGTGGTTACAATCGTATCTCAGTAATAACTAATCATGTTGTTTTTCGGTCTTTGCTCTAGTCCCCGCAAATACTTCCAGCACGGACCTGAATTGGCCGCAAGGGCCAAGGGAAAGTCAGAGTGTCCCCAGAGATTGCGGATACCCCTGCATCCTAAGGGATGACTTGCTTTACTGCTTGGACTCTATCATTCATCTAGAGCTGCCAAGACTCTCATAATACTCTTCAAAGTGTCAAAAACTTGGAAATCGCGATCCACAACCGCAATTATTGTTAGTGTGAGGGCTCGAGTGACCCGATCGTCTGGATCGAAGGGTCCAAATATTGACCCGTGAACAGTTTCTTTGCGGTCGCTTCAAGATGATAATTTTTCGTGGGATCATAGTTTGAATAGTGTCTCTTCAATCTGAGCTCTGCTGTCGCATTGAGTCATGCCATACGGGGTAGCCTCTTCAGCCAAGCCATGCACTGACTTCAGACGCCACCGGAGGCTTGGTGGCGATGAGCTTAGACTAGTGTGGCTGATAGTGCTTTCGTGGCCTTCATATTGCGTACATTCTTCTTCTTTTTTTGTCTGTGCTTTACTCATCAGACTATCGGGAAACCTTCATGTTTGATCACTCGGCCACTGCTAGTGATACCTACAGGATTTGGTGCATCTACATCACGGTCTATTCCGTACATCACGGTTCCTCGTGGTATATTCAGGGGTACGTACAACTTGGGCAAAGCATCCCCAGTTCCATTTTGCTGAATTGAGTTTTAAGACACTAATAACTTTACTAAAGACGTTGGTTGTCAGTTATTGCTCATATTCGATTTTCAGGCACAGTTCGCCAATCATTCGACCATCACAAAATTAGACCTTGAACTAAGCAGACACTCAGACATCTATCGAGCAAGTCTGCCCAGTGTTCCCCATTCACGTAAAACCCAATCGAGCCTTCGGCATCCGGTCCTGCATTAGCACGGTTATCACGACAGGTACCAGGTACCCGGGCATCGCGACTGGGACTATTGATTTTAGATCTTTCTCAGACCCCTGTTATTCCAAACCCCGAGAAAGCCTACCTCACAATTGAAGTTGACTTGTCAGGAATCCTAGCTCAGATCGCGTAAAAGTATGCAAGCCTCTGAGCTCACTGTACAGGCGAGGTACAGTTGTCGATCATTTTGCGGGGGAGATCCAGAATGGCGAACCTAAGAATATTGACCAATAGAGTCTGCCCTGGCATACCATACATACTATCAAGATTCCCATACTATTTGTGTTAAGCTCTGGAACCAGAAACATTCCTCGGGGAATCCTCATATAATCTTCCCCAGAATTCGGCGAACGATAAGCATCATTATGAATGTTTCTGCGCAAGTGCAATTGCCACTCGCATTCAGGAAGATAGGCAATATCAGACGTTTTGCGGCTCTCCTAGTGTACCTCCGACGTGATAGCAGCATAGTTGTGGAAGTCCTGTGCGTAGGATTTCCTGGAGATCTAGCTCAGCCAGCCCCATTCAATACCTGATTCACAATGACGATCATTAGATCAATGAAGCATGAGAAGCGGTCAATTAACTTTGCAAAGAAAACTAAGTGATCTGTTATGTACACTCTGCAATATTGGAATAGCTAGAATCTAGAAACAGGCCCTACAATAAGGGTGGACGATCTTGAACCAACGGCAGAAAAGCAATATTCACCTCTTTACTTCGGCATAGTCGTCTAATAGACGGTTCTGTTCCCGGTTTTTCGGCATTCTGAAGAGTTGGTTCGGGCCGGGTCAGCAATCCCATCCTATGAGAGTAAAGGTACAAAGTACTGACAAACACATTATGCAATTTACATCAATAGTAATGTGAGCTGATGCAAAAGGCCTATGTGAGAAAAGTGTTCCTGAGGCTTTGATGGCGCGCCTCCCCCTTCTTTGGATTGTCTCCGCCCCCTTGCAGAGTTAATTCCTTTTTCCACCAACGGCCTTGGCCTCGAAATCTAAGACAGAATACGGAATTATACTAGCAAAAGTAAATACAGAAAAACGATCAAGAAAAAGATAAGCGTCTATTATTGCTTTTTCTTCTCTCTACGTGGACCTCTGAGTACTTTTTGTGGCTTTTCGAGTGACCATGTTGACTCGCGTCACCTTGCGTCGTTGGTCCCGGTTTCCAGGATACTACACTTAGTGGGAAAGTTAGATTTTTTGGCAGAGCCCTACAGAGAGACCCCGCTACTACCTCTCTTCATAAAAGTACCAAAGGGCTGTGGATCGCGCCTTACGAAGGGATATTTGGCGTTTGGCGTTCCAGGAGTTCGTCCCTGTCACCCTCGTGTTACCCCAGGCTCTCAGGGTCGCGACAAAGGGAGAAGGAGTGCTTTTATCTCAATTGAATTCACTTGTTCAGGTACCCAGTACTAGAAATAATCTTGTAGATTCTGTTTCAACAGTAGCCAAGCTCGTTGTCCGAGCACAAGACTACGCAAGCGGCGTCTTAGCGTCAAGGTCCAATGCGCATGCCAGACAACTCAATAGCGCAATAACCAGCCCAGCAGCAATGCGCAACGTCTCAATAGAAGCCTAGTCAGATCTGAGCTACCCCGGTGGCTCCGAGTGGTCCAAACGTAAGTACCCTGATCGTCTGGCGTGATCGACCCTGCACATCACACATGCCAGACATTATCACTCGATTGGGCAGAGGAGAATCCCTATGCACAGCACAGTCCAAGATGTCTTGGCCAAACGCCGCGGGGGATGGCTGGATCCCCCCAGACTGCATGTAGATTGCTAGCAGTTTTCCTCTTGGGAGAATCTATGTGACATCATATTATACTGCCCTTACTCCAAGGCCAGATAATCGCGCGTTCCCTTTTGGTCGACCAGCAGCGAACTACTTATAATGGTCTCATATCTATTGAAGCATCGCAGTATTATACGCAGCATTTGGTCTGATCTCGACCCAAAGTACATATGCTGTTGGCAACGGTACTGGGGTAATGTTGTAGTGATTGCCGGATGATCTCCTGCGCCGCAAATCAATATGTCTGGGCCTCGTATGCATTGATCAAGATTCCTGGCCTTCTAGGATGCTAGTGCTTCATATTGTTATTTGGAATGTTTCTTGTTCTTTTGGCAATTAGAATACCTACCGTTTCGAACACTGTGTTCATTTGGCCAGAATACGTATGACTAGTACACTGATGAGTTGGAGTAGTTATACCAATTACAATTCATGCATACAATAGGTATTCCAAGGTTGTGTTGGATGTCTGTTACGGAATCCGGGGCTCAGGGATCACGACCGAACAGATATGTCACTGTATATCGGTCAAGTCTTAGAGTGATCAGAAAAAATAGTCCTAGGATTTCTGTCTGATATAGCGATTAGAAGGTTAATACAGCCTTTTCTACCCAGTTCTACTCGTACCATTGCAGCCTACTTTCTTTAGCAGTGACTAAGAATTGACCCAGCTATTATCGTAAGATAGAGCAACCTTGAGCATTGACATAATATTGGAAACTTTTCAGAATATCTCACTCTCAAATTTTGATTCAGGGATTCTCATGTTCAAATTCTACAGAGTACGTAGTGTGTTGTAGTGAATATCTGAATATCCCTGTCTTCTCTCTCT
This sequence comes from Penicillium sumatraense, assembly GCA_020086695.1. Classification (NCBI taxonomy): domain Eukaryota; kingdom Fungi; phylum Ascomycota; class Eurotiomycetes; order Eurotiales; family Aspergillaceae; genus Penicillium; species Penicillium sumatraense. The sequence goes on along the minus strand of JAGIKU010002689.1, from coordinate 2,006,585 downwards.
TCTCTCTTCTGACTTCTTGAGGAAGGTGGGTGACGCGAGGCTCGCGCAACAACAACACAACTCTCATTCTCACTCTGGCATTTCACCATTTCATTTTCTATTCACTTCCACTTCAACCCTTTTGCAAAGACACAGAATCAGGAAACCTTTCCCCCAGAGAGATCAGCCTGATTGTACTTGAGTCGAGGGTACAACACATTGATACCACCGGTACACATGCCTCCATCGCCGTACTCGTGTTTGATTTCCCACTAACGATGAAGAAACAAGTCAGGTGCACTTGCGAATACACTCAATTGTTCAGTACCACCCGTCAATACCTCAACCGCTACTCCGTACGCTTGATCAAAAACATGTTTGCAGGCGGACTGGGTTTATCAGCCATCCCACTCTCTGGTTGGAGAAGCAAACACCGACCGCGGGAGATGGACGCCTTCGACGACCTCGGCCCTCGAAATCCTGTTAAGACCCAAAATCGATCTCGAGCTATCATACAGCTGTCTCAGTCCATATACTCCAGCGTAATGAATCCTCGGGCTATCATGCCAAAGGCCAACAACAAGAGCAACCGACAACATGTACGCAGCCGACGGAGGAACAGATACCAGCAATCACCATGGGATCCCAGCGCAAACCAGTCGGACCAGCAATCTCTCATCTCCGACAACCGACACGAGTCCTAGATGCACCAAGCCGAGCGTGGGCGCCTTCTAGCCCGTGTGACAGATGAAGGGGGGGAAAGCAATAAGCGTGATAGAATACCCCGAGAGGCATCACGGCCAGGCATTGACAAATGGACCGGACGATTCTCAAACTGTCCAGACCATCTGGAAATGCCCGGGGAATCGCCTGCACCGGGCGGCCAGCCGCAGCTTGTGTTGGTGGTGATTTGGTGTTGGGGTTTGTTTTGGTTTGATTTAACTGCTGCGATTCGGCGTTTTGGAGAAACGGAATCAGAACATGTATTCGAAATGCTGATAAGGTCTGTCGTGCAGTGAATTGCACACTCGGATGACCAACTCGGAGTATTGTCGTTGGGGAAAAACCGTACAAAGGCGATTTCTTCGCGCAGTTAACCCTGGATTCGCTTGGTTCGAATATCTAGAACGATCTACCGGGCTGTATCCTGCTGAGTGCCACTAGTTAGCTCCTTCAATAGTAATCAATCACTTTCAATGAGCAGGTGATACCTCCGCAAGTATATTGCTAGTGCTACTAGCAGTAACAGTCGTTGTTTTGGACTGAGAAGTAGATAAACTCCATCTCGGATGCACTTGTTAGTGTAAGCCAATAATATACCTTAATCTGTTGACTACTGCCAGTATTCAATTGCAATTGCAAAGCCATTGGATATGGATAATGTATCCAACTAGCTAGATGTAGTAGATAATACTTGCATTCCTGCATGAAATATGGATATATTTCCCATAAGATGAAAATTGCAATGGCAGATTGATCAATTTCTGCTGACTCGAAGATTACACCGTGTTAACTATTCAATTGAGTTGGTTAGTGTCATGTCAGATGTGATGTATATATTCACGGATATCCCCAACAATGCCACATTAGTAATGTGGGAAAGTACTCAGGGACTATTGGAATAATATTGGAGACATCATAATTGACGATGATCCCCGCAGTTCCACTTTTCCTTTTCATCTTTCTTCAAACTTCAACTTGAACAATCTTGGAAGAGCACAAGGCTGTGAACACACATGCTGCTTATACCATGGAATCCTCCAGGATTCAGGGAACGTTCCCTGTTTCGATCACACTGATGAACGCCGAACCGCAGGGTTAGGATTGTCCTCGCCCCCTAAACAAAGAATGCCCCATCCCTGTCACGGCCTAGCTCGCCCCTAAAACACGTCAAGACACGCCGCCGTGGTCGACGTGGATAGGCCACCCATGATGACAGAATCTTATCTTAGTGCGGGCACGAAAATCCAGCAAATCGGATGCTCTACTACCCTTCTCAACGTCGGAGTTGCTTGACTTTGCGCGAGCTCCGAGAGCCTCGATAAGCTGCGACCAGGCTGCGACCTAACGGTCTTGCGCCATTGGACCCCTTCTCCCTGTCATTCAAAGGTTTCTCTCCGAGTCAATTCTTTATATAACTCACCGGCCCTCGTCCCTTGACCTCCTTCACAAGTTTGTCCTGTGTATCCCACCATGGTTGTTCATAGACAGCCGTCGCCCGATGAAACGGCGCCGCTTTTGTCGCCAACTCCGAACTCCGATGCGGCTGCGACACACGAACAACAACAATCCAGCAAGCAAGCCAAAAAACTGTTAATTCTCGTCGCTTGTGGCTTCTTCGTTCTCGCCGCTGATTTCGGCTTTTTCATGTCACAAGCGCCGCAGACAACTATTTTCGAACAGATCATTTGTCGCAATTATCTCCTTCATTCTCGCGATGACGTGAACACGGACTTGTACGATTCCTCCTCGAGGGACCCCTGCAAATCGGAGATCGTCCAGGGAGAGCTTGCCATCATCAATGGATACAAAGACACATTTGATGTACTACCCAGCATCATCCTGTCACTTCCATACGGCGTACTAGCCGACCATTGGGGCCGCAAACCCGTGCTGTATCTTGGCGCTCTGGGAATCGTCCTTGGGGAGCTTTGGGTCCGTTTGGTAGCTGCTTGGTCAAATGTCTTGCCGCTACGCATGGTCTGGATGTCTGGTCTCTTTCGCATAATCGGCGGTGGTGATCAAGTGTTTACCTCCATAGCCGTTGCGATAGTTGCTGATGTTTTTTCGGAAGAGGAGAGGTAAGCCCTTATATCTGCCTTTTGAAGGGCACTCATTTCGGTTCGACAGCTATGTTGAGAAACTAACGTGATAATAGGTCAAATGCTCTATTCCGACTTCAATCCTGTGTTATTCTTGCAGAGATTCTCGCTACACCTTTTAGCGCTTATCTGATGGACTTTGACCCATGGTATCCGTATGCCTCCGGTCTCCTTATAGTGGTGATTGGATCCATACCAGCCTTGTTCATTCCAGAGACACTCGAAGATGCCAAAGCAAAGATGAAACCTGTCCAAGATGAAGCTCAGAACGAGCTCTCCGAAGGCATTGAGCAACCAAGCAAGCGTCCGGCTTTACGGGAGATTATTCGTCAGGCGCGCGAGTTCAAAAAGTCAACACGATTCATCTGGAAAGATGTTAATGTTTGTCTGATCATTCTAATCGCCGGAGTCGGCTTCATGAGTCGGCAATCCACTAATCTATTGATGCAATATGCATCGAAAAAGTTCGACTGGAGTATTGGCAAGGTATGTTCTAATAGTTCTGCTCTCCTTTCCCAACTGATATAATCTCAATGAATTTCGAATATCGGTTTTGACTAATCTTGCCAAATAGGCCAGTCTACTTATCTCACTTCGTGGAATCTTCAGTCTGGCAAATTTCCTCGTGTTAATGCCCGCATTCAACACTGTTGTCGCCAGATTTTTTGACTTGCATGGAAAGCACCGTGACTATCGCCTGACTCAAGCAACTGCTGCCATTACTGCGGTCGGATTTTTCATTATGGCCTTCGCGCCCGTCCCAGGTATTTTGATCTGGGGCCTGGTATTCTTATCAATTGGTATGGGATTCTTGATCACCACCCGAAGTCTTGCTTCTGCCCTGGTCCTACCAAATCATATCGGTACTTTGTTTTCAGCACTTGCAATCTCACAGGCATTGGGAGGCCTCATTGCCGGTCCCCTATTCGCTTATCTCTTTCGACTTGGGATGCATTTGGGCAATGCCTGGATGGGACTACCATGGCTCCAGGCTGCTGTCATTTTCATGTTGGTTACTATCACGACTTGGTATATTCGCGTTCGTGATCCAGTATCGCATGACGAAGAGGAGCCATTACTTTCGGAATGAACTGAATCATCTTAATAATGATGATCATAATAAAATAATTAAATTACTGTTAGATTTGAAAAGTACTCCTAATTAATACTGCTAAATATCCTATACTTGTAGTAGTATATCTTATGATATGATCAAAGCCCAAAAAGTGTAGATCCTCCACGAACACGCCTTAATTCGTCCCCGGGCGACCACACCTGCCATTACTGTAATCATAACTATTCTCTTCTTTTCTTCGTCTCTTCATTTTTAATTTCCGTCTCTCGCATATTCTGTTCAAAGAAATGACCAACAGCACCACGTTTATCGCGATTGAATCCTCATTGGCAATGATCGATCTCCAATGTATGGCATGCAGGAATATATTCTGCGTCCTCAAAACATCCCGTGAACTCTAATCATCTTCCCTTGAATGACAACTACAATTGGGGATTTTCCCAGAAAGGTGAGACGTACTACGTCTATACGAAGTACTTCGTACAAGGCGATTTCATTTCTCGCAGATCACCTTGCCAAAACTCGCGCTAGACACGCTGGTTCGCTGGTTCGCTGGGGCCGAGGGCGATCACAGACGGGTTAATCTCACAGAGCTTCAATCAACGTCGGACATCCGTAGGACTCCAGTGTCTACGGAGTACTATCCAGGGACCGGGCCATTCAATGCAACCTCGATTTCCTCTGGCCCTGCAATCAAACCGAGAATCAAGATACACCCACGTCGACCTCCAGGGGTTGGCGCATTTTCGACAGCCATTGGGTGTTTCACCTTTCCCCATTCAACTCAATCCCCGCTCGTCCCACTCTGCTCTAGCTGCTTGACGGCGATATCCGATCTGAGTCGCGCGAATCAGCGTGCTTTTATCAGCGCATGTGCTGCTATCAGTAGCGATCGCCGTCCCTGACGAGATGCCCCTTTGGCAGACAACGTGCATCCATAGTGTCCTTGGCTCTGGGTAGTACCTGGGCAGAGCGACTATTAATTCACACAATTTGCCGGCCAGATAATTATCCAGAAAATATTCAAATCGCTGAAGAATTTCTCGATTCTCAATTCAACTCAATAGCCATGTCTTTTTCTCGCGCCTCTGTCGGCCTGCTCGCCCTGGCAGCCTCCGCTTCGGCGACTATCAAGACTTGCTCCAATAACAACACTCTGAGCTGCCACAGTTCCTCCAAGGCTCCCACTTGCTGCTACAATTACCCTGGCGGTGCATTGCTGCAGACCCAATTCTGGGATACCGACCCAGTCACAGGGCCAACCGATTCGTGGACAATCCACGGACTCTGGTAAGCTTTTGTTTCCCCCTCTCTCTGGAGCGTATAACCCTAGCAATACTGGTTTATTTCGTTGCTCGGTCAATTTCAGGATCCTCTCTGATCACATTTCAGGCCTGATAACTGCGATGGCACTTACGAGGCCAACTGCGATGATTCCCGCGCCTACACTAATATCACCGATATCCTGAAAGCTCAGGACCGCACCGATCTTCTCTCCTATATGGAGAAGTATTGGGTCGACATTGATGGTGATAGTGAGACCTTCTGGGAGCATGAGTGGGGAAAGCACGGTACTTGCATCAACACTATCAAGCCCAGCTGCTACTCTAGCTACTCGGCGCAGGAGGAAGTTGGTGATTATTTCCAAAAGACAGTCGATCTTTTCAAGAGCCTGGATACCTACAAGGTTTGCATCCACATGCTAGACCCTGGATTTACTTCAATCCCATATCTGACTGATTTCCTCAGGCCCTCTCCGATGCTGGAATTACCCCAGATGACTCCAAGACCTACACCCTGAGCGAGATCCAGTCCGCTCTGAGCAAGGTGCACGACGGCGCCGAAGTCTATGTTAGCTGCGACAGCGGCAAATTGAACCAAGCCTGGTACTTCTTCAATGTGCGCGGCAATGCTGTCTCTGGAAAATATCAGGCTGCCGATACCCGTAAGTTCTCAACGTAAACCAACTGATGAATACCGAACTGCTTGCTAACGTACACCTAGTTACCAAAGCAAACTGCCCCAGCAGTGGCATTAAGTACGTGCCCAAGAGCAACTAAGCATATCGCGAAATGTGGAATTATTTATGATTTCCGAGGACTGATGATAGCTTATTATTTGAATTTGTATTCGCTTTGGGTATCTATGTATTGGTATCTTAGATATAGAGTACAGGGGCATCAACTACCCACGATCAATAAACGGCTTCCGTTCATATCATTTGGCTCGGTGTCTATGCCGGATCAGCATTCCCTTTGGAGCCTTTGCAAGTTCTTCTCCCAATGCGAGGACGAGACTCTCGCCAATAAGCCTCCGTTCGACAGCGAACGTAGCAAGACAGACGAAGTTCAATTTCTTTCTCATCTGTGGAGAAATTTCACTGTATTATCTCTTTGAATCGGAATGACTAGTGGTTTTCTAGAAGAGGTGTGTATCCACGTTGCCGAATATCGAGGGTTCAGGCATGCACTTCTCGCAGTACATCCCAGTAGGCGGATTTGCAGTGGGCATACCTGGCTTCAGATTTCATATCCAAATATGAGGGAGAATCGGGCTTTCTGACACCCTAGGGAAAGGCTTATTTTGATTGCCTGGCAGGGTTGAGTGATGAGCTTCACATGCCCTTGAGACGGGCCTGACGAGCCTCTTCTTCCCTTCTGGCATCCATGCGACCCAAGAAGTCCATACGGCCCATATAACCTTCCTTCGCCTTGCTGTGTGTGCGCAATTCATCTTTGATGCCAGCCTCGTCGACATACTGTGCCCAGTCAAGGCGGGACTTCTCGACAGTATTGATCTTCGGTCCTTTTGCGTTGTCACCCGCTTCCACAGTCTGCTTCTCCCAGCTCTTCTTAATTGCACCAGTTGGGTTGGGGTCGAATCGCGATACCTTGCGGAGCGGTCGACGGAGGCTACGAGCTGCTTCCTCGGCTGCGGCTATGGCATCTGCATCGGCGTATTCGACCGGCTCTCCACTGGCCAAGAAGACCTTGGCCTCAGCCGAGTCCTTGGGTATAATCTTCTCCTCTGTAATCCATTCACCCGCAAATTTGTATGTCCGCTTAATCTTAATCATCTGATCGGCGTATTGGTCATGGCGAGGGTTGGTTTCTGGATCTGTGGCAGATTGTTCTTGCTTCTCGGTGTCGGCCGTGCGATCGGGTTCTGGCGCTTGATCTTTTTTTCGGTCCGTCTCAGATTTCGATATTCCGATTTCATTCCCCGGGGCGTTCATTTGTTCCCACAGGGCATTCACATCTACTGTCGCACCGTCGATCCTGGCTAGTGGCTTGCGTTCCTCTTGTCTTTTCGGGAAGTTAGAATCAGGGCCCAAATTCAAATCTCATAGCAAAGTTGTAAAAGCTTACACTTTAGTCTTCATTGCGCGTGTTCGCACAAATCCCCCGGTACCCCCTTCATCGTCGTCGTCGATATCGAAATCATCGTCACCACCTTTGCCTTTCTTTCCCTTCCGCTTCCTCCGCTTATCTTGTGCCTTTTTGATTGTGATTTCATCGCCTGAGTCCAATTCGATATCATTTGAAGCTTCTGATTTCTTATCGGTCTTGCGCTTCTTCTTCACGGGTTCGGCGTCGGCCTCGTCATCGGAGGACAGCTCAGAATCGTCTTGTGCGGCATCGAGCTGGAAATCCTCGTCTTCGGCGGATTCATAGGGTTCATCGTCGATATCGGCAATCGACTGGACAGCAGGATCGGCAGACATGGTGAATTATGGAATTGTGGGACATAGTAGAAAAGAATGAGGCCGGCGACTCTTGACGCGCTGGACGTGACAATTCTGCCAAAGGCGGCACTGATAAGAATTACATAATAATTTAACGCGCTGCTATTGGTTCCTTCAACGGAGGCATACTTAATCCTAAGGTAGGATTGATGATATTGCTACTACGATGTGAAGGCAATATTATACGGCCTTTGAGTCTATTATGATTGGTTCTAATCGAAAATACAAAAAGCAGCAAGTAAATTCTTGCTTCAAAGTTTGGAGGGCTAGAGTAGAAAATAAAGGGAACAAATAAAGGAACTCAAGACAAGACCGGAGTATTCCACCTACCTATACCCTACTCTTTGAGTAGTGGAATGGAAACATCCATGAAAGAGGGCGAAAATTATTTATTGATTGTCCTAAAATGGCAAGTTATCTTGATCTAGATGTATTTTCCCATTCCCATCCAACCGTGCCCCTTCATTTGTCATTGGAATTCCCAAATAAAGGCTCTCTTCGATTTGCCGCATACTATGCCCATGAGAATCACGGGGAACCCAAATAGTAGGCATCGTCGTAATAATGCACGGCGGGAAATATTTTTCCCAATCGGCATCTAACGACGGTATGTTATCAAGCTGCTCCTCAATCCCAGTTTCTGGGAATTTCTGGGTAGTTATATCGAGGTACCGGGAGAACAGCCGGACTAACGGATTGCCAATCAATCCGGAGCTTGCTTGGACTGGATCTCCTCCCTTTTTGTAACTCTCAAATTTTGATAGTGCATTATTCAAAAATGAATGATACACAATGCAAAGCAGCAAAAGAAGCGCCAATAGACAAATTGGGCCAATGAACCAAGATTCTCCGCTTGCGGAAAGGGCGAATAACAAAGCAAGAAGAAGGATAAGAAGATAGCATCCTATCAAAGCTTGCTGAAGGGCAGTGTGATAGACCTCTCCGTGAGTATTAACATATTTCATCGGTAGATTCCTAATCTTATATCGATATCCAAGGTAGTACAGGCCGAGACCTGCACATGCAAAACCAAGCACTAGGGGCGCGATACACGAGTATGTAATAGCTGTGCAATTGGTAAGTTAGATTGATAAAGAAGGAAATTGAAGGCTCAATTTACTCACCAGCCACACCGAATATGGTGATCTCAGGAAATGCTTTACACCATTTGAGCTCATGAATATTCGACTGATGATGTAGGATTTTCCGCGGAGTATTATCAAAAAGAGATTTGAATCTTACTCTCATGTAAGACTCTCCCTCAAGAAGATATAAGGAAAGGTGCCCCAGGCTGTCTAGCGTCATATACTGCATGCAGAAGTTTGATCCTTTTACAAGGTCAGGGGCAAGGAGTTGTGGGATACTCAATGGATCTTTGATGATACCAGGACCAATTATACCAAGGGCACCTGGAACGATAGTTTCACCAAGAATAACCAAGACAATTTGAGTCGCGAGGAATATTCTCTGGGCTTTCATCTGAACAGCTGCTTCTGTAGGGAACCCAATGAGGTAGGCTCCATCTTGAGGACATCAATTAGTAATGAAGTTATACCGAGTCATCGCAGGTGAAGAAATGCTTACATTGGCATAAAGCGCCTAAAATGTCCTTGATCACCGACATATAGAGAACAGGCAGAACGGAAGAAATGAAAATTTGTGCTGTTGGCGTTTGATAAATCATCCATTGCAAGAAAGGGAAAATGCTTGTAAACTCCTCGTACTGCTCAAGCAAGATGCCGACGATTGCTGGGACAAACAGTATAAATGTTGAGATTGCGATCAGAGTTGTAATAATGATATCTTTGAATATTTTGCCAGCTTTGCTAGTGTTCAAGTTTGACCAAATCATATTTTCTGGCTCCAAGCCAATATGGCTGATTGAAGCATCTTGGGCAAATACTTATGGCTCGGTATTAGCAAGCAGAACAATGACGTCCAATTGAAAATTCCTGGGACAGACAAACCTAAAGAATCTAGATCCCTGATATCTGTGGGATTCTTAAGCTCGACTAGCATAGCACGCGAAGCCTCATCCTCCGCGTCCCGATAATTCTTTTGAATCTGACGAATTTCGGTGTCCAATTTTCGAATCTCATAGCGAATCTCGAACTTAGCCAGTGATTTTGGCAAAGTACTTGGCATTTCACGATTGAAGCTACGAATCTGAGCAATCTCAAGTGCCTCGAGTTGCATTGCCAGTTTTTTCCGTTTCCTTACTTTATTCTCGAGAAACTTCGTTCCCATAAAACCACGAACTCGTTCCACTCTCTCGCTGTTTTTGATTATTTTCGCAAGCTTCTCTGAGACAGCTGTTATCAAGATAAGCCTTGAAGATATCGAAGCTGTATGGAATGTTGATCGGGAGTGCTCAAATTGTAATCGCAGGCAACACAAGTGCTCACGAGTCACGAGTGCGAATATAAATGCTACATAACTCTTTTTAGACACCATCGTCTAGGATAATGTACCAGATAGTATGTGACACAGGTCTTCTGGATTGTGACTTACCAACAAATACCCAGGCACAGGCCACGTTTGCATAAAACCTCTTCCATGAGTGCGGCGAGTTATTAAAGAGAGAGAATTTCTGCAACTGTTCTTCTCCTTGATCACCGGTAGAACTTATGGGCAAAAGTACAGTCCATGTTAGTAGACATCCAGCAAAGCATATGACAACTAGTATCTTCATGTATCTCAGTAAGAAGTAAGCATCGAAGGACACGGTATTCCGAATTTTGGCATCTGAGAATCGCAAGGCTTCTATAACTGAGCGGCACGTGAGTTTGGCGTCCTGGCTGCTGTCTTTGACCTTTTCCTTCTGAAACTGTGTTGCTTTTCTGAAACGATGGTGGCTAGAGCCTCTGCGATTGAAGTAATGAAGAATGGCAAAGAAGAATAATATGACGAGGGCGAGGCCAGCCGCCGGTATGAGAACAAAGACTAAGTTGATACCAGAATCATCGCCTCCGCCAGATAGGGTTACCACTCCATCATCAGTATCACTGCGCGAAGATCCAAGGTTCTATAATGAGCTTATCATTAGCTCATGTTAAATCCGAACGGCGCTCTATCGCTGGCAGTCGCACGAGTTGAATAGGGGAGTCGTTATGCCATAATAGCTGGTGAATTTGGTAACATACTGGATCCTGGTCTGCCATTCCGAATTCTGACGCCCTTGTAGAATTATTGGGGGACAGGAGACCCAAGTCTTATTTCGTCAGACAATGACGAGAATGCCCAAATTTCTTCGCTGTGTATGAAGTAGAGAGAATTGTCAAGACCAGACGGTGGACAATAGAAGGGCTATTTCTGTTGAAAAGGAGATCGTGAAAATCACAACGCGAATAGATTAAAATAACAACAAATTTCCCCTCAATGCACTCTGAGCCGCTGAATCGGATCAAAAGCAACCTTCACCCGGGCAAGGCTTAGCCTGGTAGGGATCGACATTTGTACAACAAGTCTGCAGGCATGCGGCTGCGAATTGGCCCAGAACCTTCGTTCAAACTGCACATCCTTGTGTACCTGGATAGGTAGACTTGGTGGAGGCAACTAAACTTCAGTTGCCTCCACTTTTCATGCAAGGGGCGGATGCAAAGCCAGCAAACCGTCACTCAGCCTTGGGGTGCAAATCAATAAGAGTCAAAAATACTTGATTGCCAGTGTGGCTGTAGTCGAGCTCATTCATATTTACATTCACTCGAGAACTATATGGTTCTAGCCATAAGTATAGTATACTTGCATCAATCTATGTCCAGCACGGATCGTCTCGACATGACCCTTTGTACCATTGGCCATCATGATCATCATCCTCATCGTCATTGAAACATAGCATCTCCCCTACACCACGCGTAATCCTCAAAATGCTCCCATCTTGTAGCCCCCAAGCGTCCTTTCGAATTCGCAATATCAAACTAACCCCGATAGGCCTGCTTGGTAGCAATTTCCAACTTTTCAAGTTGGAACTGTTCTTCCCTGCGACGTGAAACGCCGCGCTGGGATAGAGAGCCAACTGCAGCGGCGATACCCATTAGGATTTCAAGGCCCAGAGATAGACATAGCATCGCGAATCCAGCACGAGTGTTAGCGCAGTCCCGTGAAAAATGAACTGGCGTTGTATCCCCGTTGGCTCCAGTCTTCCATTTGCAGGTCCAGCTGTGCAGAGTCTCGTTATTGCTGAAGCCGGAAGGATAATTCGAGGAGGGACGATAGATAATGAATATTATGCCGACGAGAGCGGCGATAAATCCGCTGATGGCCGATAATGAGGAGTAAGAGTTGAGCAGTTTTATCCGCGAATGGGGCTGGATATCATTAGATGACCATATACCTGACAAATGAGATAGAGTGGTACTTACAGAAGGTAGAAGAGCAGAGATGACATAGACCAGATTCAAAGCCGTAATTACACTACCGCAGGCCAGTGCCGCAATAGTAGGACGCAGATCGAAATTCATAGGCCATAAAGGCAGATCATCGCTCGCCCATTTGGATGTATCGTTGTAATGGCGCAGGGGTACCGCCTCACAGGCAATGGTAGCGATACCCGCAATAGTAATTAAGATGGAGAGACCAAGGCGAGCCAAGTGTATCAAGCGATTACGCTTGAGGAAGCTAGATTCCTCTCTGTCTGTTGAGTAAGGGTGCGAGCCCGCTGTAGATGAATTCGAATCCATAGTGACGGTCGTGGGGATGATGATAATGCTGGAAGAAAGCAAAGTCACGTCTGGAGTCGGAGAGATATTAACTCGATACCTTGCCGGCAAGGCTGGGAAAATAGCAGTAGTAATCCCAAGTATGTGTGTGAAATGTAAGTTATAAAGAAGGGGGACCCTGGCCGGGGTTCAGAAAGAAAGACAAGGATAGGCAGCCTGCAGACAACGACAAAAGAATGGCGGACGAGAGAATAGAAACAGAAGCCCCCTGGTTCCAAACAAAAGAAGAGGGGACACAAGGCCGAATATGTAGGGCAACAGTATTCCATCTTTTCCTCCGAGATAACTTTTTAGCGAGCGCGTTCCCATCACAGTGCATTTCTTTCGAGGGCGCTTAACCAGGCCTGGGGATAGGGGAGTCTTGATCACAATATCAGCCATGGCAACCATGAGGATAAGGCATTTATGGCACAGCAGCCTTCTGATTCGTTATTTTGGCAGAAGTTTAATCTCAAGGACCTGAGATAGTGTACCACAAACACGGGCTTGCATTGGATGCGTTTTGTGTTTGGAGAAGGGGTCCGGGTGAAGCATCTCGTCCGGGCGCAAACCTGCATGCTTGGCGGGGGAAGCGTGGGCGGTTAGGTAGATGCTAATTTTGGAAATTGTTAGTCGAAAACTGTAGCTGAAGATCGTCACTCGGGGGAGATTCAATTGTGGCTTCTGATTTGTGTACCTGGTGAACTCTTCTTTTAGGGCTTGGGGGGTGGGTGAGGATTGTGATAGGATGGACTCTAAGCGCCGAGGATGATCTGTGACCAGTGGCGTCCATTCTAAGGGGTGGATTTGCGGAGTAGGAAGTAAGTACATGGAGTGTGCACATTTTTTTTACTCGTCACTTTTATCACTTTTGCAAGACTGCAGATCTAAACTGATCATGTTGAGAGTCTAGCCAAGCCGATGTATACGGAGTACTCCAGAGGCAGAATTGGCTTGTTCCGAATAGAAATGTTTGTCGCATACAATCGCCTCATCTAGAATCTCGCAATCAGTTTCGATAGTATGGTATTCCTGCCCGGGGCTTTCTATCTGAATCAACCACACCATTCTTGTATATTTATTTCTGTCTTGTATGCAATCTGTGTACTCGACATACCTTTATAGTCAAGCAGAGGGTGATTGTATAGTTCCCACCGCCCGGCAGAATAAAAAATCGCGGGGCAAATCTTCCCCGCGACGTTTTCCACTTTTCTCCAGATCCAATTGAACCTCGAATACACTTCACAATGCCTCTGTCTCAGCTGCAGGGAGTTAAGCTTCCGGCCTCGGCCGATTTCCATGGTATGTATTATCGATCACTGCTAGGAATATGCGATAGGGAACTGACTCAATGGCTGGAACAGTTCACCTGCGCGATGGACCGATGATGGAGCTGGTGACGCCCACCATCCGCCAGGGTGGTGTGAACACGGTCTTTGTGATGGTAAGACACTTCAGTGACTTTTGGTGATGGTTTGATGTGATCAATATTTTTCGATTGGCTCTAAACTATATATGTTGTTGCGATGGTATAGCCTAACCTTGTCCCGCCCATCACGACCGTCGATCGCGCTCTGGACTACCAAAAGCGCCTCCAGGCCCTTGAGCCTAACGTCAACTACCTCATGTCGCTATACCTGCACGAGACCATCACCCCGGAGACCATCATCGAGGCCAAGAAGCGCGGTATCACTGGAGTTAAGAGTTACCCGGCTGGCGTGACCACCAACTCAAGCTCTGGTGTCGTCGACTACACTTCCTTTTACCCCGTCTTTGCGGAGATGGAACGTCAGAACATGATCCTCAACCTGCACGGTGAAGCTCCGTCTCAGGGTGATGTGACTGTGCTTTCGGCCGAGGAGCGCTTCCTCCCTAAGCTGTTTGAGTTGCACGAAAAGTTCCCCAAGCTTCGCATTATTCTGGAGCACTGCACCACCGCTGCTGCCGTCGAGGCCGTCAAGAAGTGCGGTCCTACTGTCGCTGGTTCCATTACCGCTCACCACCTTTCCATCATCATTGACTCATGGGCCGGTGATCCCTTCTGCTTCTGCAAGCCCGTTGCGAAGACCCCCGCCGACCGTGACGCCCTTCTGCGAGCCGCGGCTTCTGGCAACCCCAAGTTCTTCTTTGGCTCCGATAGCGCCCCACACCCAGCAGCCTCCAAGCGCGGTGGTGAGAAGATTGCTGCCGGCGTCTTCACTCAGCCCTATACCACCCAGGTCGTGCTTGATTCCTTCGAGCAGGCCATTGATAATGGCGTCCTCAAGGACGAGGATATTACCCCGGAGATTGTGGAGGGTTTCATGAGCAAGTTTGGCCGTAACTTCTACGGCATTGGAGAGGAGACCAAGGAGTTCATCACTCTTGAGAAGAAGGGCGAGAAGATCCAGGAAATCCTGAAGTCGGATAAGATCGACGTTGTTCCCTTCCGCAAGACCCAGGACACATGGACTGTGACTTGGTCGTAGAAAATAGTCCCACTCCCAATTGAACGAAAAAGAAATAATAGAGCTTTGAAGTACTCCAATAGATTATCCTTTTTTTTTTTTCTATGCAGTCTTATTGTCCCGTGTCAGCATGTTCGCGACGTTCTCGAGGGCGTGAGCTTCGGAGATATCGATTCGACGGCCTGCAACGACGGGGCCATCATCACTCATAGCCAGCTGCCCAGCTCGTTCAAGATGCAACCTTATCCTGCTTTCGATGTATTCCTTGCGCTCGTCGCGTTTTGTCTTGGTCTCCATTTGTTCCAATGAGCCCGGCAGGGCAGCCAGCTTAGGTCGAAGCTGGGTGAGTGTTGCTTGCAAAGCGGGGAGTTGCGATAATATGAAAGCGGTGTTTGTTGTCAATGGAGCGTGCTTGGATTTTGATCCGGCGTCAACGCCCACGCGAAGCTGGCGTGCTGCCGGACTGGAGGTCAGGAAGGAAAGGTCGGGCTGATCGGATGATTTGGGCTCTTCGGTGGGATCAGCCTTGGAGGGATCGACGCTGGAAAGAATCGACTTGAGTTGAGAGATGACAGCTTCGTTTCGTGAGCATTCGTCCTGCAGGGTTCGGTTGAGTTTCTTGGTCTCGAGGAGCTTCTTGCGTTGCGCTTGGATCGATTCGGGGGTAGGGGCGTTTGGTGAGTTATCAAAAGAAAGCCCCTACAATCCAAAGTCAGTTAGATCGGACGGAAGTAGAGGGATAGTACGCTATTTGTCGCATACCTCATAATGTTTGAGCTTGACCCACGACAGTAGATCCTCCGGCACAGTGAAGATGTTTCTTAGCACGTAGATCTCGAGCTTGTCAAATGCCTTGTCGACATTTGCTTCGAGAAGTGTTTCCAATTGGTGCAGTCCATTCTCAATCTCTAGTTTCGCTTCCGGGTAAAGGATGTTTCCATCTTCGTCTGTCTCGTGGATAACAGCACCGTTGCTGTCGTGAGCAAAACCCAACCGCTCTGGAGGTGTTGCAATAAGGCCGGATTCCAGACTGGAGATAGCTTGGTAAATCAAGTTATTGATTGAATTGATAATATCATCTATGAGAGACTAAGAAATTTGGTCAGCATATCATTGCGGTCTTGTTCGCAAAGGGTGGGTCACCCCGTGCATACTAATAATAATGAGACTAGGAGGGGAAAGGGCACTCACCAGGGGGGTATAGCTGAAATGCTCAGTGAGCAGGGAAGTTGTCGCATCGTTCATTGCGAGAGAGGAAAGAAAAAGCAAAATCAAAATTAAAAAAGAAGGCCCTGGTCGGTCTTCGGGGGGAGGACTGAGCAATGCGAAATGCGAAACGAGAGACGCGCGCGCGTTGAGGAAAAGAGGGACAAACATCCAACAGACCAGACCGCCTTGGGGGAATCTCCCAGCTGCTTCACATTCCTCCACTCCAACTCAACCAACAACTGGCTCTACTCCTCAGATCCTGGCACGATTGTGCATCGAATGGTCTTGATGGATTCAGTTTAAAATCCGCAAGGTCATTCTGCGTCGA
Source organism: Penicillium sumatraense (assembly GCA_020086695.1). Classification (NCBI taxonomy): domain Eukaryota; kingdom Fungi; phylum Ascomycota; class Eurotiomycetes; order Eurotiales; family Aspergillaceae; genus Penicillium; species Penicillium sumatraense. Next base: position 1,990,283 of record JAGIKU010002689.1, on the reverse strand, counting down.
CTGCTTGCACATAGCATGTTGATCCGACTGATGGCGGTAGCACAAATCACAACTTGGACTGACTCGCCCACGTTACGATCAAGTGGCAATGCATGGGAGGGCCCCTGATTCCATTTCTGTGCGAGTCAAAGTTCAAGTTTCGATTCTGTCTGATTTGCTGGCCTCGGGGACTGCAGGTCCAAAGTACTCGATAGCACTCTATGCGGATTCCCCTGTCCTACTGGGATCCACCTGGGCAGTGGACATATAAATCACCCAAGGCTCGAGAGAAACTTTCTCTTATTGAATAAGAATATTTATTGATACTGCCCAATATTAACAGGAATCAGGGAAAGTCGCGAGCAGACCCAACTCTTTCTTCTTCCCTTTCTTCTCCAGCAACTCATCATTATGGTGCAATCCCGTCTTCGAGTCCTGGTGATTGTCTCCCAGCGAAGCACCCTACTCAACAAAGCAAGAGAGTCTCCACAGGATCTCATCGCGCCAGCTCTCCATGTGCTCAAGAAGAATCAACTCACCCAAGAACCAGTTCTGCTATCACAAACTAAACTCCTCGCCGGTCAGAACTGGAGAACGCGGTCATTCCTCGTCTTTGATATTGCAAACACTGATTACGATGTCATGCTGGGCCATCTTCCTGAACATAATCAGCTGCCAGTCGTAGTCGCCCACTTTAGCAAGAAGAAGACTGGATATATGGCCAATCCAGTGGTTTCGCGACGAGTTAACCACGACGTGGGTATGCTGCATAATGCGAATGGGTTCAACGCTCTTCCACCTTTCATTGAAGATCATACTTCGGGGAAACCGCCCTCTTATCGCAACCCACGGGACATCTCCATGCTAAAAGTCATATACATCTAGCAATCATCTGGATGGAAAATGAAAGTAAACATGGATTAAATCCGGAATGCTGTGTGTTGTGTATGCACTTTGGTATCTCGAACGCAAGAGCTGAAAATAACGAACAAAAAATTCCTCAACGCCATATTTTTCCCCGGGTAATCCATAATCAAAAGTCCATTGTAAGCTGCGGTGCCATCTTTTCCAAGTCTTCTACCTATAGGAGAGGGATTCAGTTAGCATCAAAGTAAGCGCCCAGAGAGAATGAGGGCCAAAGTACCACCTACCTCTAAGAATCCATCGCTAGCACCTCTTGCCCCTTGGTTATCGGTCGCAGCTCTTTCATATGCTGCTCGTGCTATAGCTTCCCGTACAAAAACATCCACATACTTTGCCACGATGGAATTCGCGTCCTTGGCAACCTTGGTCTTTTCGTTGCTGAAGTTCTGATGTAGTAGTCGTGTGAGAAGCTTGGGCGGTATTGTGGGATCACTCGATGCTACGTCCTCCGTCGGATTGTTCGTCACAATCTCCGCGAGGATGTAGTCCGGCTCCTGGGAAACTGAACGCTCGATGCTATGGACAGACGATCCAGAGTCGGAGTCGGAGGCTGCTGATTCGGGCGGGGACTGGACACGCTGACGCTTGGAGGCAGGTTTGGATTGTGTAGCTGTTTTGGAAGAGGATGCAGCGGAGGACGATTTCGCAGGAGTTTTGGTTGTCGTCCTGGGTTTACTCTTGGGCTTCGACACGGTTGTTGATGGCCCCGCGCTGGGTGCGCGACTCGGTGGTTTGAAGGGAAGTCGACGCTTCTTTTGTGCGGGCGGTTCACCGGCCATTCTCCTTATCAAATGAAGATGAATTAATTGAAAATTAAAGTTATAAGGGCATAGACTGGTCAGGTTGACGAAGTTCACAAGTTCACAAGCTCCCCAATGGCAAACGCCCGACGCGAGTCGCGCTGTCAGGTGACTCCGCTATAGCACAAGATGCCGTTCTGGTAGAACGTAGGCTTTTTTTTACAAAGGATTCAATCTATTATGTGGACTAATCTCTTGAAACATTTGCTTGAATAGCCTAAACAAACCTTTTTGTATTGATTCAGAGAAAATAATAAAATATTTCAGTGAAGCGAAAATGAGCTTAACAATCGTTTGGGCATCCACTTGCAAGTTTGCCTGAGGCACTCGAAGTGGTTTAGTATACTGCATCTGATTATTAGCAACAATAACACCACTATTATAATTCGCTCTGGTGAGATGTAAGGGAGTCAATCTCTAATTCGCCGTTTTTTCATTTTTTATTCTGGGCATTTTTTTCTGCCAGGTGTCGAGTTCTAGGCTGTTATCTCTCATGCATTGTGTACTGCGGTGTCCCTTGCTGTCCCTTGGCCAGCTGGTCTAATTTCCAGGTACATTATGCAGATTGCAGATTGCAGACTATATAGAATTCAAATATAATGCAGTATTTGTACATGATATTTAGGAATTCACTTTTCTGTCGTTGAACAATGACAGAGATGCAGAGATGTGACAATTCGGCAAACCAGGCCAATATCCCACATAGGTTGTGGAAGGAGTTTTTCCTTTTTTTCAAATCCTTTAAATAGTTTCAGCTCATGTAAATGAAAGATCCCTTTGATGCAGGTTTCCCAGGCTTCAAGTGAAGAGAGGCCTTCTTTCTATTTGCGCATTCTTTAATATTGTCCCACTTCGGCATCAAGCAATGGAGAAATTATTTTTTGAGCCTTATCATCTTCGCAAACTGAATTGGTCTTGCTAATAAGACCAGACATTGTGCTCTGTGGGCTTAGTAGAAGCTCTCTATTCTTACTTTGATTTTGCGGTATACCAATGATCAAATGTAGCATTCACTTTCAGATCAAACTGTCCGTACTCTAGCAGTAACTCGACTAATCCAAGCTTCTATCTGAATATCCATTCCCTCGACCTATGTAACTGAGATAGTATAATCCGATTGCTTGTATACAGAGCCCAGATTGCCTGCAATCTAAATCAAAATTAGCCAAATTTTCAATATCACTCGATCAAACAAAAAACCCACCTAGTTCTTCTTCTCACACTGCTCAGCAAACTTCTCGATGTAACCGGGAATAGTCTTGTTCCAGACAGTTTCGTCGGTGTCCAAAGCCTTAAGCTTCTCGCACTGGGCCTCCGAAAGCTGGGCAGCGCTAGCCAGCTCCTTCATGTGCTTCTGGTAGATAGGGCCAGAAGCCTGGATAGCGCAGGTGCCCCACTCGAAGAGTCCCTGCTGGTCATTGCACAGAGGCTGGTTCCCTTTAGAGGCGCAGCTCTTCTTGACCGCCGCAACAGCCTGAGCACGGATCTGACTGAACAGCTGCTTGTTGCTAGAGGAGATATCCAGCTTCTGGTCAAGATCAGAGATGATCTGAGGGAAGACGTCGTTCATAAGATAGTCATTGTGCTGGTTGATGGTAGCGCTGCACTTGCTCTTCTCGCAAACCTCCTCGTGGAACTGCTTCAGAAGCTTGGTGGGCTTAAGGCCAATTGCCTGTGGGATCTCCTGGCATGCCTGAGGGATAGAGGGAAGACTGGAAGGAAACGGGGACTCGGCGGCGGCCGAGACAGAGGCCAGAGTGGCGACGGCGAGAGGGAGAGAGAACTTCATTTTGGTATTGAAAAAAGGTAATTGTGATAATTCGAGGATGCTTTGTTTTGCTTGCTGGCTTTCTCGATTGAGGTGTTGAGAATACTTTTCTGAGGGCGAGAAATAACGAGGCTTTTATACCCTTTGCTGGTGAATATCATATGCGCATCTTCTCATCCAGCCGACCCCGAAACACCCGCAAATCCACCTACAACGTTTGATCATCAGGTTATAAAGACTCAAATATTTGTTCATTCAGGTCCCATGGGATTTCCGTTCGCTGGAAATCCCTCTCGGTCGTTTCAAGATTACTCCACACGTGGACTCCTGGGAGCCTCAAAAATCGGTCCCCGTAGATTATCCGCGCGCCGGTGCTATCAAGGTATACTACTTTCTTTATTGAGTTTTTCCCTTGATAGATTCTCCATGTTTTTGCCAGTCATCTGATTTTAATAAGTCCGTGAGCGAAATTGGAAATTTCTAGAATAATGATTATCGCTTTCTAGAAGCAATCCTCCCATCTGCTCCCATTGTGTTAATCTCCATACTAGAATAGAGGAATAATGGTTTTTTGAGAAACAATTTCGTTTCACATTTATTCCTTCCATTGATGATCCAAATGAAGTTGAGTGTATTTTAGATGTTTCTGTCGCTCGCTCACTTTTGGGTTCGCTATGAGCTGTTCTCGAATCCACAGGCAATCAATTCCAGTTTCAGGTATCCAGAGCGACCTTGGTTGTCCCTGGAAATGACCTCATAATTAAATCCGAGACAACAAAACCACCTTCTAGTTCCTTTTTCTAAAGAAGTAGAAGGAATTGATTCTAACGATTTCCTGCAAATTTGAAACCATATATAAGCCCCAAAAAGTGTACCGTTCGGCTGACTTGAGTGCTCGGAATTGCCGAAATTAGCCATTTCCTGCATCACAACGTCCAAGTTGTATTGATAATAAGCATTACACAACTCCAGTGATATAGAGTTAGCTTGTGTTCATCATAAAAGGAAACTAAAACAGTAGAAGCACGGTAGTACGGAGAAGAGAAACTTCAAGAGCTTGTACCTTCTATACAAGCCCCTCTAAAATTACTAGTAGAAAATGTATGAATACTACGGGATAATTTTGGACTAGGTGGACTAGAAAAAAAATTACTAGGCTTAATAAGGCTTTTTCTACTTATGTTAGAATTAGAGGCACTGAACCAAGTCACAATTTCACATATAATCAAATCATATTTCATTCCAGAGAACGTCAGATTTAGTAACATCAATTAAGGGTAGCAATTAAAGGGTAGGGGGTGCAAGTCTTTCCAGCATCATATCAGACAAATCCAATTGACTTGTGGGCTTGAAATCAACCATGTAGAATTTAGTTAGAGTAGGTGTCAATAGCGTCGCCCAGAGTGCTGTCCAAGTTGTTCTTGTTCTGAGTAGCATCCTGAGCGCAGCCCGGGACAGAGTCAATGATACCGAAAGCAAGAGTATCAACACCTCCCTCCAGGGTGCGGAGTACGGCCGCAATTGGCTGCGTGAACGGGGTCAGGCTCAGAATACCATGCTTTCCGATGACAGTCTTCAGAAGCTCTTGGTGGACCATGACAAACTAATACTAGAGTTAGCATAATTTCTTCTGGCAGTTATTGGGTGATAAAAGACTTACGCTTCTGAAAGAGGTGCAGACAGCTTGCTGGTCAGCTTCGCTGTAGTTGGGGGATTCCTGTCGCTTCTTTGCGGCGAACTGTTTCGCTAGATTAGCCAAATTTCTCGAGAATGAAAAGATTTCCGGGTGTTTATCACAAACCTTAGCGGATCGCTTGCTTCCGAGAAGCTCACTGGGGTCCTCAACAATTTCCCCAAGGTCTTGGATACATTGCTCAACATCGGTGACATCAAGGCATTCCTGACGGGCGTGGATGGAACGCTTTTCGTTGTTCATGGAACTGATATCCTTGGTGACGGTCTGAATGATACCCTTGAAATTGTTTATCACTTGCTGAAGTAACAGTTAGTAAGAGTCATATTATGATGATCAAAACATCTGGTGACAGGATAACATACAGGAGCAGTGGTGAAAAAGTTCGTCACCGAGATGCTCTTAGCAATGTCGTTGGTATCAGATGACTTCTGAGTGATTTCATCGATGTTGGAGACCATGTCTGAAGAGCTCATCGCAGCAGAGGCAGAGGCAGCCAGGCCCAGAATAATAGGTGCGAAACGCATTTTGAAAGTTTTAAGATGTTCTTGTGGTAGAATGAAGATGATTGAGCTTTGTGATTTGTATCTTGCCCATTGACGGGGCTTCTGCCTCCTTATATAGCTTTTTCTGTCGGGTTGTCATCACTTTTTTCCTGTTTTCAGACCGCTGAAAAGGACCTCAAGTCGTTTACCAAGGATGCTTCTCGCTCGAGACATTGTCGAACTATCGGAAGAGCTCATACATTCCGATGGGGTTGCCATTGCTCCGTAGAGTAAATGATTTTGATGATCTTGAACCTGATGTCACGGTTCAAATGGTGAGTCAATCTAGACAATTGGTGCCCTGATCAGAGCATCCGAAAGAGTTCCGAATACAGATTGCCATGCAGTATTTTTTACATCTAGTCACAAAGTTAGTGAATGGGTTTCCCCATCGATTGTCACGTTTGGGTGGATAGATTGCCGATCCCGGTTCGAGCGGAGATTAGCCTCACTGGGCTGGAGCAATATGCACTTCTCACTGGACAACAGGAAGATTGGGCCTGAATGGTGCTCAAAGATGGTTGGACTTGAATAAACTTCCCGTTTACAGGACATTCCCTCGTGGATCGAGGTCACATTCTCCTGGTGATTGCTGTGATGGCAATACCTTAGTGCCATCGCGTGGACCTCTTGGAAAGCTAGTATGTGGAGTAACTATCTCATAGTTCCTCCTAGTTCGGTTGATCTGGTTCCTCAACAAATGTTAATAACTTGGTAATATTCTCCCCGCTGATCTCCCGCCGTCATATCTGAATCCAAAGGGTTCGTTAGGTAAAAGCATCTTGTTTACCGGATTCCTGTTCTCCTCATCTTACTCCACTTTAAAGCCTATCTCAGGTCGCCACCCGACTTATCCAATGTGACAGGATCCGTAAAGCGACTAGGCCTTTTGAATATACATTACAGTAGCTACTGAATCAGTGACGTGTATTAGGCGAGAGCGAGAGCGAAACCTAAAGCAGGTTCTATTGTATTGCTTTTTCGAAAAGAAAATAAAAACCCCGACACACATGGCTTCGTGCAGATGGCGTGGACCCACACTGTCTAAAGATTTGGGTGCCTTGTGGATAATCAAAAGTCGATAGTCAATGGACCTCATGAAGATAGATTATACAATAATTCTTGTACAATGCGCGAGTTCTGAGGGAGCCAAAATTGCGGTGAAGTCAGCAGGGGGCGAGAGGAAGAGAAGGGAAGAAAGATTGAAAGAAAAATTAGACTGAATCAGAAAAGATCTGGGCCAAATTGAATTGAATGAAAGTGTGTAGATCCTCCCAAATTAATTACAGGTGCTAAAATGAATAGTTCTTACAGAGGATTCTATTGTTCGGTTGATTCTTCCACACGAATGAGGGTAAGTATATCGCGTTCAACTCAATGCACTGACTGCTTAGAAGTCTCAAGCAGCCGTAACTCATACGTAGTGATTTCAGAGCTTGGATTATCATTCGGATCGAATACTCAGAAGTATCATGAATTGAAACTAAGCTGTGCGGATTAGATCCCGCTAACTCGGCATTCCCATTAGTTTTTGATAGCCGAAACTCAGCTTTTCTCAACAGCTTCAGGGTATCGGAGACCCCCAGCTCGTCTCACTTCATCCAGCACTTCCATCATAAGGATTGTCTCCTCCCAAGGCATACTTTGGTTCTCACTTTCCTTATTCCTCAAGCTTCTCCCTACTGCATCCGCTGCCCAGAACATTCCTCGTCCACCGCCTGGCTCACCAGGTGGCCCACAATTGATCACTTCGATTGTATCGCCTTGTTCTGCACCTTTCGCCCCACTAAATTTCAATCCAGGTTGGGCCTTGCCCCGCAGCTGAGGGATAATCCTGATGGTCTGTGGGCGCGATGCCGGCCCACCAAACACCTGCAACTCCGCTTTTGAACCCAAGATCCGGACACAAGGTACTGAATCCTGGCACTTGTTAGGATCCCAATCAGTTCGAAAAGATGTTGTCGCGATCCCGTGTGCCTTGTATTTTCCATATGGTGGCGATGCGAGCTCCATAATTACGGTACTTGTTTCATCAACGCCAGCCGCTGGATACAAAGACATAAGACTTTGGACCTTGGGTTTTTGTCGCAGATTGCTCGGTAATGTATGATAAAGACATTGAAAAATCCAATTGAGGCTATGGATTCCCAGATCAAGAAGACAGCCTCCGGCTAGTTCCGCGTTGATCGATCGGTGGCCCTCCGGCCAGGATTCGGGGGTTTCTCCGAATGAGACATCCGCATAGACCCTGATGATATCCCCAAGTTTATTCGATTTGATATACCGATGGATGGCAGTACTGATGGGTAAGAAACGGGTCCAATTGTTTTCCATCACGAAAAGCTTTTTTTGTTTGGCCCGGTCGAAGATCTTGAGTGCTTGAGTTGCATTGATAGTGAAGACCCTCTCGCATACAATATGCTTATTGTGGTCCAAGGCTTGTAAACACATTTCGTAATGGGTTGAGTGCGGTGTAGATATGTATACAACATCGATGTCATCCCGACATAGAAGAGATTCGAAGCTGCCATGGGCGATGCAATCTTCTGTTTGATTTGAACGAACGTAATCATCGATGAATTGAGCTGCAGTGCCTTTACGAGATGACGCCGCCACACCGACCACTTTGTGGATTATATCGGTAGTTCCTCGCAGACTCGGATCGATGAGTAAGTCAGTCACGAACTTACTAGCAGTCCATCCCGTGGCTGGTAGAAGTAAGATTAGACGCGGCCCTCATCTGTGCAAGAGAAATAAAGACTTGCCCATAATACCCCATCTGACTTCCCATGGCTTCTCCATGATACCTTCTCCAAAGAGCTTCAAAAATTCACGATTCCACCTGGCGAAGTAGCATATTTGAAGAAGATAAAGTTGGGGATATCTTCGAACGGGTGTTCCTCTCAGGTGACTTGGTCATCATAGAAACATGCCATCTCCCGTGTGGCAGATGAAGCAATTTCCAGTCACTTCCGATTTCTGTCGCGGAAATCCCCGTTAGTAGAGCTATAGCCCTTATGATGCCTTCTGCCTTCTGCTTTTGATAGAGAGGGAACTGCAATTTTGACTTCTCGGGTGTTTGACGATTCATCAATCGCCTACTAGGCGATTCAGTTTAGTTGCGCAGCAATTTTCAACACTCCTCATAATAACAGAGACAACTGTTTCTTGATCGGCAGATCGATCGTCGATATACCTTGATGAAATCCTGTGTTTCAACGGCTGTCAACGGCGAATAAAATAATTCCCCGAGCGAGCTGCAAGGGCCGCGGGGTACAGATCAAAAGCAAAAAAAAAGGAAAAAGCAAAGGTAAGACGAAAAATAAAATGAACCGGCTACTACATGGGACGTAAAGTGAGTCCAAAAATATAGTAAAATTGACGAGTTCCCAACTTTTTCAAAGGTTCATGAATTGGCCATCTAGTTATCAGGCAGTGGTCTGATTATTCTCCCTCCGGATAGATCACTGTCATGCTCAATCCCAAATCATCAATGAGCTCCCTCGTCTGCTCCCAAGGAACATTAAAAAGGCCTGCATTAAATCGACAAGAAAACAGTGCACCGGGCATAGGCTGTTCTTCGCCATCTTCCTGAATTTGCTCTTTGATCATGACGAGCTGCATGTCTAGATCCTCCAAGGCAGCAGATGTGTGATTCAAAATTTGCTCAGGAGAATCGACTTGGCGACCAAATCCACCGGATGTGAATAGACAAATGATCCAATGCCTCTTTTTCCCACTGTTGTAGTCCTCTGGCTGGGGAGGAATGACGAGCGTCGTGCCCACCGGGAGCCGAACCGAGATAGTATCTTCATCTTCACTCTGCAGATCCACGATATCATGATGAGCACTCTCCTCTTGGTATTCTTCACAGTGCTCTTTGTAGCACTGGTATGCAGCTGGGTACTATATGTTCTTGATGTTAACGGATTGCCTTTGAGGATGTGGACAGCTTATGCCAGGCTAGCCTTCTAGCAAGAGCAGATCAACCCACCTTCTGCTTAAAGGCTTTGGCGATACCAGCTCCCCATACACCTTGGGCATTCACAGCATCTGGTCATATTTTATTAGTCTGGGGGCTTTCAAGGGTTGGAAGTGAAAACTCACGGATCAGGCATGATCCCTCTGGCGCATCGAAAAGATCACCGCATACTTCTGTCACTCTGCTTCCCTCTGCGGAAATATCTTCCTCGTTTGCGCTCATTCTGTGTTAAAGTTGTATCGTGCAAGAAAGAGGTTGTGAGTGGAGATTGAAATATCGGATTGGAGAATTGAATTGTCGACGCGCTCAAGATGAAAACGCGAGTTGAGCAGTGGAGCTTTTGTGGGGCGCGGGGCATCGCAACCGCTCGATTGATTCGAGGGTTCACCATTCACTACAGCCAGTTAACTACATACTACAATTACTAGTTACTCTGAATACTCTTTGGAATACTGAAAATAATATCAATTCGAGGAAGAATAATTTGGTTCTTGTTCCCCCCTCTCCAATCTCGTTATCTCAACAGTTCGTAATTCCAACATGAACGTCATGACTGGATCCCAAGCACAAAAAATAGAACAAAAAAGAAATAAAACCACCTAGGCCATTCTACTGTTGGTCCTGCCACCGAAGAACCTTATCTTCCCTTTTTGGTATTATAGGTTCACTGGTTTGCACTTCCTCAGGAGGTACCTGGTCCGACTCCTGCTGTGGCTGTTGTTGGTCTCCCTCCTTTGGTTCTGCTGGCTTGTCGCGAAGACGGCGGCGCATGAAATTTTGCACGGACTTCTTCACTCCCAGTTGACGCCGTCGGTCTCGGTCGGTAACCACTATATCATCATCATTGGCGCTTTGAGGTGGTTGGCTAAGAGCTGCGGAAATAGTCGAGCTAATTGGACTGGTAATGGGGGCACTGCTCCCACCGCTACTCGATTTCAAGCGTCGTCGCGATAATGTCTGTCCAAATGATCGAATCAAGCTGGGGCTTTCTGCTTGCTCAGCGCGCTCCGTTCTTGAAATCTCGCCCCCAGCAGTTGTTTTATTCGTGGCCAAATTATCCTGGGGTACCGGGATAAAAACAATCACTCCAAACTCGGGGCCAACGCCGAGCAACTCTTGCAGCTCATCCGACAGCATGGCGGTGCTGCGCAAATTCGTTGTTGGTGCAATTAGAGAAGGCAAGGCATATATTTTGAGTAGGTATGCCGGAAGAGAGATGTTTCCGAATGATAAAGGGGCTTCTTCACGAATCGTGAGAAGAATCGCAGCCTCCGGGCGCTGATAAACTAAAGCGAGGTGTCGCGAGAGATCCATCATCAGATCTGTGTTATTGCGGGCCTGAAACAATGGAAGTTATTAGTGTATGTGGCTTTTTCTTTGGGCGCCAGGACAAGAGCAAGGCTTACTTTGGCGCTGGTTGTAAGTTCAGCAATCACCACAGAATCCTGGATGATGCGTTCTTTGGGTGAATTATGCGAGCCACGACTGGAGAATGCTTCCTCATAGTAGGTCGATTTTGTTTCGACTTTTCTGGTTGCGGGGGCCTCTTCGCTGCTCCTCTCCCTGACATGAAATGTCTTGCTTGGGCCATATCGAACACTTGGGGGCAGATTCTCATCTTGAAGCAGGGTTGGGGCTCGAGGTACTCTTTCTGGCTTGGGATGCCTCTCCGGGGAGGTATTTCTGGCAAAGACCGATCTGCGACCACGTTCTTCAGGTGGGATATCTGTAGTGAGGCGCGGCAAGATTGGCTTGTTCGGCTTGGAGGGCTCCATAGTGAGTTGATCGGAAATAATACGAAAGATGAATATACGCGTACAGAAACTGGCCAAATGCAAGAGAAAAGATGGAAGGTTGAAAAAGGTTGAAGGTGAAGGAGAAAATGAAGTTGAAGTTGAAGTTGAAGTGTCAAGAGGGCACAAACTGTTGAACTGTTGAACACAAGGAAGGTGCGAGTGGAACAAACAGACATTCAACTTAATACTGCTAAATAGTGATTAAGATAGGTAGTAACTATACTATATAGGTTAACCGATAGTTATAGTGAATAAGAGTGTAGTACACTCTTAGTAAATATAGTAAATATAGTGAATACTATTGGTGTACTCTGATTGTATATTTACTGCAAAAAAGCTAACTCGCTAAAAGCAGAATTGCCGCTGTTGAAGATCTTATCGATGCGTCGCCTCCGATCCCACATGATCTCGCCATTAACATGTCGAATGTATAATACTCGGTGTTGAGGAATGAACTCTTCGTCGGTCGATTCTTTCTTCCAGCTGTCCATCGTCACCTCAAGTTGTCCCTCGAACCGATCAACAAAGCCAATGACGTAGTCATTGCGTTCAAAGTTGGAGTCCCATGTAATTCGATTGATAACATCTGTTTATACATGGTCAACATGGAGTTTCCAAGTATCATCTTTACATGTATTGGGCAATTGTAAAGAATTGTAAAAATATACATATAGTAAACAAATTGATGCACTTTGAATGTACTGAGATGAATACTATCTCAGCGATCGTGATTTTACTAACCTCCTGCTGGGCGTAGACGATTTTCGCCAGACCGGGGCTCTGGAGATGGAGTCTGTCGTTTTGTCGGCGTCGGCGTTCGAGAAGGACTCCTTCTACTAGTAGTCGGACTGGTGGATCCGATTTCAGATTGGCGGAGGCTTTCGTTCGACCTCTCGTCCTCCGTAATTGGCACTGCCAATTGTGGAGACTCGAAGTTTTCCATCGATGCCATAGTTCTAATTCAAAGATGAAAGAATATATAATGATTTGTGAAGTTAAGTAGCTAATTGACCCGGATCTCCCAGAACTTATACTTGAGAACAATAAATCCAATATGAACTATATCAGTCGATCTAGACTATCTTACGAGAATGTCTCTGAGTCGGGTGGCTAGGAGTGGCTAGTTACTCGTAAATTCGTTGTTTATGACTCCCGATGAGTCAAGATTGGGACAGCCTTGAGGCGCAGCTATGAGTCACCCAGTAATCACTTTGCTGAACATACCAAGTTACCCCTTTCAGAAATCGATGTTCAATTTTATTCCAAAGATTGACAAAAAAATAAAATAAAAAATTAGCATCCTTTAAAGGGCGACCAACAAAAATAGAAAGCAGTGAAATTGCAAAAAAGAAACTCCGATAGGGGGGGGCAAAAAAGAAACTCCGATAGGGGGAATCGAACCCCCGGCTGCCGTGTGAGAGACGGCGATGTTAGCCACTACACCATATCGGATTAATTGATAACAATGCCTCCCTATTTGGTTACCAGACTCTATCCAAAGACCATGTGGTCTTAGCCGCGCCAGTGTGTGCGTATATCACTATGTTATCACACCCATCGATTTTACAGCTCCGGTCTCGTTTCCTTTTCTCTTTGTAGTTCTTTGGTTTTAAACATTAATTAAAGCTGCTGCAAGCTTCATCAAATTTCCTCGACATCTAGCTTGCCTATCAGTAAGCAAACTTCGGTCTATCTGTGTACTTGTTTCAAAGCCTTAGTTAATGCACCCATCCATGGTAGGGTTTGGCCGACACTACTCTCGCTGTAATTGTGATGAGTACATATCTAGCAGTGCTTCTGTCATTTCTTGAAATTTCAACTCTTTCACCTCAACTTACCCACATCACACCGACTCCATTAGCGCGCCTTTTCCCTTCGTTTCAAACTCTCTATCCCTTTGAGACCAATCTCAGTTCTTCATATTTATCATGTCTTATATTAGAAAGGTTTCCAAATTCGAAGCCAGAAGCAATCATCTCAGCATGATCGGGTGGTTTGATGAGGAAATTTTACTCCTTTATGATGCAGAGTGGATGGCTACAGAATATAGTATTGATTGTGAGCTAGTCACAATCCGTGATTACCACGGGACCATTCCGTTTGAACCATCGTTCTTTCAGCCAGCAGAAGACAACTTCTTAACGAAGTATCCCGTTGAGAAAGAGCACTACTATCGTTACGATATCCCGCAAGAACTAAATGAACCTCCGCCGGTCTGGGACAAACACCTCAAAGATGCCTGTGAGAGGCGACAGCAGCTACTACTAGCAGATGACCCCTCGAGTCTGATATTTGGCGAAGAATCACTATTTCGCCTTGCATTGAAGACTTATAAAAGGGATTATCGAAGGTGGAAGTCAGCAGAAGATGTGCGACCCCGTTATGGGGCGAGTCCCATAAGTTCATACGTGAATAGCCTTGCATATGTTCCACGTCGTGGGATGCCACTTGAAATACGAGAGTTTCGGCCAGATAGGTCTCTATGCGGCTTTCGGGACTTGGCCAGGGCCGCAGATCTAACGCCCCTGAGAAGTTCAATGTATGGATTTAGAAAAGTCCCAGTTCAGAATTCTATGACCATTTGTACTAACAACTATCAGAACAAGGTCTAACAAAAAAGAACTCCGTATGCGCTCAAGGGCAAAGGAAGCATCATGGACGTGCGTCGCAAAGGAAGACAGTGTGTATCGGGAGTCCTATTTACCACACGCCCGTCTAGTATTTGAGGGACATTTCAATGCGGCTGAGCAGGATCATTTCATGAGCCTGCCCGAATTTCAAGCTATTACGAGATTTCTGACAATGCGTCTCTCGAAAGAGAATTTGAAATACTGGGGGGAACACTTGACACATCCTGTAAGCGTGGCTCCAGTAGATTAACTATTCCAATACAGCTAAAACTGACATGTTCTAATTTCTCTATTTTAAATCTAGATATTGATGTTATCTTACCTGGGTCCCAAACACGGAAGAATATCTCAAATCCACTATGACCCCCGTGGCCACGGATTGAAGATTCAGAGCACTCAGCTAATGAGCTTTGAAGAAGATGCTAATCCGCCCGCGCCTGTGGAACTATTTTTGCGTTATCATGTTGCTAAGCCAGTTGAACCAAACGAATTGAACTGGAAAATGGTTTAATATGCCCTTGCTTCACTGTACTAGAGAATATTTGGCGCTGTTGCTAAGTTACATTGACTTAACTAGCTTGGGTAGTGTCAAGGAAGGGAGATCACTATAAGGTAAGATATTCCTATTTTGCCACCGGTCAAGTGCAGATTTAGTACTAAAGTATTATCACAGATCTATAATATTCAGAAGCAAGCGAATAAAGGCCGTTGGCTTGCAATATGGGTCTTTCTCGAATTCCAGAGCGAACAACCACTGCCCCATCACTTATTGATACTACGGAATGTGCACACCGGGAACTATCCGCGATTGACAGAATATCCATCAAAAGTGTAATTTGAATGATCCGACGATCTTTTGGCTCTATTGGTACCCCTCATAGCCTCAATCTTAGCAAGGTCGTGATACCCTGGGAGTGGTCCTATGATGTGCACAAAACATTAAGAATGTTGTTGCTCTCGAGATACTATCTCAATGAATAAAAGGTTCTGGGGCTTACTTGATTACCATACGGAGTAAATAGATGTTCAGTGGAAAAAAGAAAAAAGAAATGAATTGAATTTCAAATAAGAAAAACTTGAGTTTATCAAATCCTATTCGTCTGATAGGTATACCCCGTGAGAGGGAAGGTCACCATGTGACGGGCTTCCATTCTCCTTTGAGGGAGAAGGCGATGCAAATTTCCCATCCTCTTTTTAGGGAGGAGATGATCCGCGTGAGTTATCACCCCTCGGAGAGAGAGGAGGCGATGCTCCGCGCGGGCTTCCATTCTCCCGTGAAGGAGAAGGCGATGCAAGCTTCCATCCTGCTATGAGGAAGGATATAAATCAAATCAATAGGTAGTACATTATAATGACCCGTGCTGCTATGAAATGATCAATCAATGTCCATGCGGTCACTTGAACGAACGGGCCCATCCAACCCCCACCATTTTTTCCAATCGACTGGGCTAGTCTTTTGATAGTCGTATCGGAAGGCAAACGCGTGGTATGAGATGATCCTCGCAAGCTCCTTCATATTGGTGCCGCTATTAGTCGGAAAAGGCCCGTACTCTTGCATTTCCATATAAGCTTGGTTGCTGCTTGGGTTCTGTAGATATTCAACATAATCCCGACCATAATTTGCCAAGGTAACGTAAATCTCGTGGCGGTCCTGGGAGATCAGCATGCGGCTAGAATGAAGCAACCGGTTAGCCCGCGACATACTGGATTCGAAAGGGACCACTTACCGATTGCATGGGAGTGGGTGCTTTCGCTCCCTCCCGGGTTTCTCGTCGTGCATGATCCAATTAACCATCTCGCAAGCCTCTTGCCAGAGAATTTTGGAAGATCTTTTGCGTTGGCGAATGGTGCACTTGCATTCGACGATGGCATATGCCTCTGTTTTGCTGTCGTTGTGCTGTAGGAACCCGTCAACTTCAGCCGTCATCTTGGCCTTCGCAAATTGAGCATCGTCAAGGCATTTGCGTGCATAAGTCCATTTCAAGCCTGTGTCTGGGATATTGGAGACAATGTTGTTGAGAAAGGCGACGAGGGGAAAATTGACTATTTGCTCATCCTGGGCTTTTGGGAACTTTTTGGGAGTTCCCTCCGCTGCGCTGTGGATTGATGGCGGTGGGATGGTGGACTCAGAAGATGAATCAGACCTTCTATCAGGAAACAGTTTTTCCAGCCTCTCACATTCACCTGAGACGTCGAGTTGGCCATTAAATACCGGCCAGAACATTCCCATGTCCTTGTCTGGGCTGATTAATGGATGCCACTTGGAACGCACAGTTTTGAAAGAGCCATTGAGTCTGTGAAGGTAATTCGCAAGTGGTTTGAAATTTTTCAGGAAAAATTCGACATCTTCTGTGATACCTTGATAATAATCCACCAAATGGGGGAAGTCCTTCGCTGGCTCGCGTTCGGGGAAACAGACATTGAGAGCTAAGAACTGGATTTCTGTGACTTTGGAAGCAGATTTGACCAGGCTCTTCTCTAGCTCATGAATAGTCAGTTGTGTAGGAAGGGGACCCTCACTCAAAATTACCCTCACTCTTGTGGATATCAGTGTAATGAAAAAAGGGTTTTTTCAAGATGGGATGATGATTTGAGATTGGTGATCGAAGTGAGAGAAAAAGAAGAATCATTCCGTCGCAGGAATTTTCAAAATATCCCATGGGAGGATGGATGGTCCCAGGCTGCCACCCTCCGTCGCACCTTCCAATTACAGCACCCTGTATCCATGTAAACAAAACAATACATGGCAGCTGCCACTGCCATGCCACTGCCAAATCTGGGAGAATTACAATCTTTCTACTTTAGTTTAGCTGGATATGAGTATTTCTCTTTCCGGTCATGGCATAAATTAGGGACATAAATTGTATGAAACATCACACTTTTATGAAGGTAACAAGCGCGCACGAGGGCTTATGATTTTGAAGGTTCTGCTGGCCTGGTAGATAAACCAGGATGACCACAAAAATGCCAGGAACATGAAAGCTCCAAAGGTCAAGCTAAAAATTGCGGTCTGCAAACAAGTCAGAATTTCTGTTTTTAATATGCTGCAGTGGATACTCACCTTGTGCTCATCAGTGTCACTATTAGCTGTCCCGATGAATGGTCTCGCAATTAATACCACGATAGCAACTAAATATCCAACCCACGACCATGCCATTAGCATGATAGGGCATTGCCATGTAAGAATCATGCTGGGATTTAGTCCTCTCTCTTCGAGAAGGCTTTTGGTATATTTCTCCACTGGGATGTTGATGTCGTCGGCTCCAGTTTCAAGGTTGAATATCGCAGACCAACTACTACGCGCATCCATAAATTGCGCCCGAGCAGTCTGGTAGATATTGTGCTTTGTAGAATGACAAGGTTCATCGGCGATACTCTCAGTCTGATAAGGGCACATCTTGTGAAAGAACATAATATGTTGAGAGCCCGTCACAAGAGCTCCAATGGTGAAGAAAAGTGATGCATAGAGAAGCGCCGGTGCTGCCCATGGAGCACCTTCGAGTCGGGGCCAAGAAAAGGTCGCGACCGTAAGACCAGCATTAATAGTTGCCTTGAAGAGATCAAGGTGTCAGTAAAAGAAACATAGTACTCTGTACAATTAATTGAACGAATCCGTCCAGAATAACTTACAGCGAATCCAATGTATTTCAGTTCTGCGGCCTTCCCCAAAGCGAAGTCTTGCACACATTGACTCAATTCTATCAAGTCTTTCTGGGGTCCGGCTATTCGTTGCAAGGGCTCGAGTGTATATCTCACGAAGGTAGCGTAGTAAGGCCAAGTGAAAAGATAGAGTATGGAATAGAGTAAACGAGTAAGCCAACCCATTTTGATGATCTATGATGGAAAAAAGTTGGAAATGAATACAGTAAGTACTACTAGTAGCTAGTTATTCAGGGTCGGTACTGGCCTTTTAAGCCAACTTTGAAATAGAGTATGTAAAAAGCTATGTACAGCCTCAGGTTCTTGGGCTTGTCAGTCCCACTAGCGCACGGCGTGGGAGCTGCTTGAGGATGTGAAGAGTCCTTGATTGGCTGCTTCGTAATAAAAGTGCCAACTCCAAGTTGCTAGAATGCCAATCATTCTATTTATGTCCATGCTCATGCACACAGCCGCAAGGGTGAAGCGGGTCCACCCACCAATGATGGCTCGAATGAGTTGTTTTGGCCCCATCGATCACTTACTGACCCACAAGGCGAAGTGTGAGTTTCCTGAAAAAGTATAGAGTGATGGGCAAGGGATCTCTGCTGATAATTGTAGATTGGAGCTTGTGGTCCTGTTCTGACGAACTTATAAGCCAGTCGTCAGGCTTGCAAAAAGAAAAATTTTTGGATTCTCCCGATCATTCAAAATCGACCATTTTCATAAATACAATCATTATAATGTCGCGTCTTCCTGCATCCTCAGGGGGAGGCCGAAGATCCCGCCAACAACCTGAACAGGCCCCAATAATCGAGACCAATTCTTCTCGTTATGAGCGTCCGATATATTGGAGATGCCGGTGGCTCGATGGATGGGCCGGGGTGTATCCCCAGTACAACCATTTTGTAACTCGATCAATCGGACTCGCTGACTACGGCGCCCCGGAAGAGCTACAGATGCATTGGGCGCTACGAATTGGCTCTTATCTTTACGAATTGCAAGTCGATGATAACATGGAGATAACTTGGCGCTATGTGGATGAGACTCGGTCAGAAACTTGGAAGTCTGCCTTGCCAGACAGGCTAGTGGGAGAGACATTTGCGACAGATGCAGAGTTGGCCAGTATGGGTAGGTTTAGTCCATTTCCAGCAAAAATAATTGCGAGGCAATGAAAATTGAACACGGCTAACTGAACTAGCTGAGGGAGTGGCATCGCTTATGAGAAATGCCGAACCGGGATCGTCTTCCCCAAGAGCAAAGTACAACTTCGTTCGGAATAATTGTCACACATTCGCACTTGGTCTTTTACAGGCCTCCATATGCTGTGAGATTGGAGAAGTGGATTCTTCAAAGTCGCATGCTCTTGCAGGCTGGCGGAAAATGAATGCTGTGTCGAGTCATCACGGCGTAACAGAATTATACGATTCGCCAAGTTCTTACTTCCGCGCGGTCAAAGATATGTGTACGGGACAGCTTAGGAAAAGGCATTTTGAGGGACTGCTAGATGATTATGAGAGTGGAGCTGTAATGGAGGAAAAGTATAGGCAAAAAGGATTAATTTACTAGAGAACAAATTAAGCAAAAATGAATGGAAATCTACATTGTTGAGTTGACTAATTGGAAAACTCGTTAATATTTAAATAATATCAGGCTATTTCCATATTTATAGGCCTGGTTACTACTTTCATCGCTTGAAAGAGCCCAATATAACTTATAAATCCGGAACTAGTTGTGTATGGGCTCAGGCGATCTATAGCATGGATGTTAGAGCTAGTGCACTATACTCCACATGGGGTGCACTGTAGTACACGCACAACTACTTCCTCATTGAATGGAATATTTCGTAATTTTCAGAGCCTACAGTACAAAAAAGAAAAGATCCTTCAAGCAGTAAGCTTAATTTCGTGCATATTTCTTGTTGGTCAGCCCGAAAGTCGGCGCTCGGCCTGTCGACCGGCCCGACGCCGACCAACCACCGACGATGCGCATTACAAGAGCTTACAAGTATAAAAGGACCCAGAATACTCCGGGCTTCATATTCTATTTGACAATACTCTCCGCTGCCTCTTAATTGAGGTTAACTTTCCAAGTTCGACACTTCATCCCGATCCAGCAAATCGCGTGTTGATCCATGATCTCATCGCAATCCATCGCGACTCTGACCGATCCCGCAACTCTTCACTCTACAACTCCCAACCCTCGAAATACCTGGGACCATTCCTCCTCCCTACAGCTCAACTGAATACATAATGGACCTCTCCACGTGGAAAACACCTCTCAGCTACATCGGCCTTGCAGCACTGACCTACACGACCCTCAAATTCACCCGCTCAGCAGTAACATTCCTCCTCCCCTCATCTCTCAACCGTTACAACCGCACAAAGAACAACTGGGCCCTAGTCACAGGCGCAAGTGATGGAATAGGTTTTGGTTTCTGTGAAGAGCTTTGCGAGCGCGGATTCAACGTTATCCTGCATGGGCGCAACCGCGACAAACTTGAGAAGCGCGCTCAGGAGCTTGTAGCGCGATTCCCAAGCCGCAAGGTCCAAATCGTTGTGCGCGACGTTGCTGCTCTGACAAGTGATGTCGATGAGATTGCCGTGGAGGTTAATTCATTTCTTCAAATTCACGGGGGTGAACTCTCCTTGTTGGTCAATAATGTTGGTGGAGAAGTCCGACCATATACCGTGTTGAGTGATTATCGCTATGAAGAAGTTGATCGGACTATTGCTATGAATGCGACCTTCATGACACAAATAACTCGTGTCTTGCTTCCTTTACTAGAGGCTGGCGGGGGTGGTGTTATTTTGAATGTTTCTTCGATATCCGCCTTTGGGATGCCATACATCAGTGTCTATGCTTCGACCAAGGGCTTCGTAGACTCTTTCACAAAGGCACTGGAGGCAGAATGCAAGGCCGAGAAGCGCGGCATAGAAGTCATGGGTTTGCGCGTTGGTCAAGTTCGGACGTCTGGCTTCGATGTTCAGGCTGGTCTCTTTGTCCCAGAGTCCAGGACACTAGCGAGCGCTGGTTTGAACCGAATTGGCTGTGGCCGGGTAATTGTCTGGGCTTACTTTTGGCATTGGTTACAAGGGCTTTCGTTTGATGTTCTGCCACGGTCCATGCTGATAGCTATCTCATCCAAGAAGCTGATAGCGCTGAAGAAGGAAGAGGAGGAAAAGGCCAAGAACAGGTAGTATGTGAATAAACTTGAAAACGTTGATCTAATAGTGTGTTTGCATTGTGTACAGCCCATCCATACCAATTTCATTCATTCGCATGGGAAGTTCAACATAAAAGTCCAAGGCAATGGAAGTGAGAGAAGTGGAAGAAGTCAGAAAAGGAGAAATTAGAACCCAGCTGGGATGCGGTATTGGTCATTCGGGCCGTGCAGACCTTCACCAAGGTTCTGCATGCACTCGTCTTGCCAGCTCTTAGGCGTGAATTTGTCCACAATTTCCTTAAAAGCATCCAATGTACAGAAAGTTTCGTCACCGGGCAAGTGGTTCTCGGCCTTGGAAGCACAGCCGGGGATATGAACAGGTTTATCATTAAAGCGGAGGCGGACATAATGTTTGCGCAGGGACTCGCGTGTCTCCTCAGGGAATGATTCGAGTTGCGCGCGTGCAGTTTCAGAGGGAGCTAATTGCTGGGATGTTGGCTTGTTTCCGAGGAGTGATGAGAAAAGACCAGACTTCTTGGCCGCGACACGAGGGTTAGAGAATTCTTCCAGCATAGAGCCAGCCTCGGCTCTGTTGTCAGGGGCTTGAGAGAATAATTCGATAGCGATAGACGAGGTGAAAGGAGGCCAGGATCCATTCTCGAAACCGCCGAGACTGGATAGGATAGCAGCGAGAGTGGTATCATGGCATCCGCTCATGGCGAATTTGATAGACTTGCCATTTTCAGGGTTGCCAGATCCAGAAGCAGAGGTCTCGCTACGCCAGCCGCCGTCAACAGCGGTACTGACCATGCGGTCGACAACGTCACCCATGAGAGCACCAATACCCAACTTACGGTACTCGTTGCTCTCGTTGTAACCGGCGAACCATTCTTCAACCGCAATGCGGTCAATCACGGCGCGTCCCTTCTTGTCATAGAACTCAGATGGAAGCTTAGTTGCCGGTCCATGAGCATCGGTCGCGTTGATTGTATCCATGATACCAGAGAGACGAGGGTGTGCGTCCACTGCTACCTTAGGCGAGGCCTCCGGCATATACTTAGACCAGAGCTTATTGAGATAGTCCATCTGCTCTGAATCATTCCCTATCAATGAGGTCAGCTATGATCGATTGACATGAAGAAAAAGTTTGAGACGGTTGGCATTTACATCGTGAGGCTGCACGGTCGGCGAAGAGCCGAGCAAGTTGACGGAATCGGCGACAATTGCCCTCATTCGGGAACAGGGTTTCCTCCGACACGGAACGAGCGACAATGACAGGCGGCGGGAAGTCGAGGGTGCGCGCATTGGTCGGGTACATGCCCCAGAAGGCCTGCTGCAGTGACTCCAGGGCGCGGGGGATCGGCGTTGCCCGCAGATACATGTCTTCGCTATCCGTCTTGATCGCCGGCATGAAACCAAGCTGATCAACATAGAGATGGCGCAATCGCTGGCCGAGCGCATAGGTGGTTTCGCGACCCTTGTCGGTGAGTTCTCCATGCTGGCTATGGAAGGGTTTAGCTGGTGATTGAACGGAAGGCTGTGGCAATTATTCAATGAAACTAACCAAATGCCCTCGATCTCATTACCTGCGCCTACCGCAACGATAGACTGGTCTCTATCACCAAAGGATTCCATTTTCCGGCGCCATTGAAATCCATTCCAAGAAGATAGATCTTGGTTACCGGCAGCCATCTGCACCATGCGTCTCGCGACTCCGCAATACGGCCAATCTTAGGTCGGAATAGGGTCAGTTGGGCCACTAGATCGGGCGGAAGAGGACGGGGGTTGAAGGATAGTTACATGGGGCTAAACCAGTCTGTGAAAATCATTAGTATGCTAGAATCACGATCGGCGGATTTTGTAGGACTTACATTTTGGAATCGTGAGGAAACAGGTGTACGTTCACCTAGATCGAGTTAAAATCCAATTCAATCGGCTCAACGGTCAACCGGCATTAAGGCCGAGCTCTGCATACCATGACGAAGGAACTGGCTGGGATTAGCTCGGGGCTGGCGGGATATGGCGGGGGGTCATTTGAGCTTACCACTTGGACCAATTGTAGCTTCAAGCCCTTGGGATAGAGCCGGTCCAGCTCCTCCGGGGAGTAAGGCTCGCGGGGAATAAGAGTCGTCATGCTTTGGGGCTATGAGTCGAAGATGGGAATAGCTTTGGAGAAGCCGAGGAAGAGTCTCGGCCGTGGGGCGGTGAGAAAAGCGTGGGGGAGTGGGGGCATTGGAGTATACAGCCTACAGTAGTAGGCATACAGTATATGCCTTAGAGCAATTGACTAGATGATATTTTATAGGCGTAGAGGTACACTTAAGAACATATCTGAGTTGTCGATTCCTCACAGGATAAGATAATTGTTGTCCCCCACCTTCATGTTAGAGACGGATAATTCTCGGGGTCCACCACGAAGTATAAACGAAAGTGACAGGACAGCTACCATTGCCTTGCTTCTAATCTGAAAACAATAAAAATGGTTAAATTTCTTATAATAGTCATATTATGAGCTCAAGTAGTGTATCTGGGAGTATAACGTTATGACTATTTGACAATCTCCTTGGTGAACAAGTTATTCTCTTGTCAAGCCAATCAGAGAGAAACGGAAGGCAAAGAAAAGAGTCAGCTTAATAGGCGTATATGAACCAAATTTTCGAAAATTTACCTATCCATTAAATTATGTTTTCAAAACTAGTTTTTTTACTATCTAGTCTCTCCAGAGGGAGACCGTGGATTATCCTTTAATACTAATCACGTAGATTCCGGGCCTAGGGTGACCTTCTCGAGGAGCAATCAATTATGGAAATTAACCAAAGTAGGTAATTCGAGAATTAAGATCAATTGCAGATATTGAATCATGGTATTTGATTTTATTCTTATGTTTTATTTGCCTTCGTATAGCAATTAGAAAACTCTGAAACTTGTTGTTGACTTTCCCTATTCCTCCTAGTCACCAGTACCAATCCTAGCGATCAACGCAATGCACCAAATTCAAGTTCTGACGCAATCTACATTAGCATAGAAACAGTGTGGAATCAATTGACCAATAAAGTCCTCATTAATACCAATTTACCAAGTTGAACCCGTCAATTGAGGACCGTGAAGGTCAGCAACGCCATTCAGGTACCTTGGGGACTGAAGCCAGCAGCCACACAGATTCCTCCATTTATCAGCACTCTGGGGCAGATAAGCCTTCATTGGACTGAACATGTCTCCACTATGTCTCTCCTAACCTTGGAGGACCTGTACGACTATACGTATCGCATAAGAAAATGATACCAAAGATGCCGGACGATGAGGAACTTGGAGACGCTGGCAGGGAAGGATAAATGAGTTGTCCGCAAGGTTTCTAGATGATTTCTTCTTTTTTTTTCTTTCTGATAGAGTTGTAAATTGAAAGAAATCTCAAGCAATATGGTCATTGATTCGGGACGTGAGAATCTGGCGTATCATGTCCAGGTCCCTAGCCGGGGAACTGAGACGTCTAAGACTCGGCAGCTGCCAGTCACGCTGCTCTCTGGGTTCCTGGTAAGTCTCATCCAACGATTGAATACCTACTGAACACCGTTAACTCTTGAATAGGGAAGTGGAAAGACAACACTTCTGAAGCACATCCTGGGGTCGCCAGACCATGGAATGCGAATTGCTGTCATCGTCAATGATATGAGCCAGTGAGTATTGCCGATACCTAATAAATGGGCCTATACTAATTATCTCTTGGTTAGACTCAACATCGATGCGGCCCTGATCAAAAACCATAAAGTCTCCCAGACAACAGAAAAGCTCATTCAAATGCAAAATGGCTGTATCTGCTGTACCTTGCGCGGCGATTTGCTTTCCGAGTTGGCTCGCCTCACCAAGCAGAACGAGATTCAATATGTGGTTATTGAGAGCACCGGTATCAGTGAGCCGATGCAGGTCGCTGAGACCTTCACGGCAGAGTTCAGTTCTGCCATGTTAGAGGCTGAGGACCAAATCAGCGCCGAGAATGACGAGGAGGCGAAGAAGATCTTGAACGAGATGTAAGTATTCTGATACTGGAGACTGCTCCTCAAGAGACCAGTCATGATCTAATACCTCGACAGCGTTGAGTTGGGTGGCTTGCATACAATGGCCCGCCTCGACACTACTGTGACCGTCATCGATGCCTTCAATCTACTCTCCAACTTTGACACGACTGAGTTTCTCTCGGATCGATATGGCAAAGATGAGATTGTGCCCGAGGATGAGCGAACCATTTCCGACTTGATGGTTGATCAAATCGAGTTCGCTGATGTATTGATCATTAACAAGGTGGAAACCATTGATCAAGCGCAACGCGAAAAGATCGTGCAATTGCTCAAATTGCTGAACCCAGATGCCAAGGTCTTAGAGTCAAGTTACTCCAAGGTTGATGTACGAGAAATCATTGCAACTGGCAAGTTTGATTTTATCCGGGCCGCCTCAGGAGCAGGTTGGCTGCGTAGTTTGCATGAAATGACGATGCAAAAGACTGGGGATGGGGAACGCCTGGCACCCAAGCCGGAGACATTAGAGTATGGAATTAACAACTTTGTCTATTCGGCAAGGCGACCATTCCACCCTCGAAAACTCTTTTCGCTGCTTCATGATAAGTTTATTCTGCTTCAAAACAATGAACTTGACGACGAAGAAGAGGAGGATGACGAAGATGAAGACGAGGAAATGGGAGAGGGGGATGATACGGAAAGCGACGAGGAATCGATAGAAGACTTTGACCAGCCCGATCCGAAAGATATTCTTGAGAATAAACGGAATCACGCAGCATTTGGGCCAGTACTTCGATCCAAGGGATTTTTCTGGCTAGCAACGCGGGCGTTCCAGTTTGGCGAGTGGAGCCAAGCGGGCGGAATGCTAACGGTCGGCTGTGGGGGTCCCTGGTTCGCGGAGATACCAGATGAGGCGTGGCCCGAAGACCAGGACGTGCGCCAGTCAATTGAGAATGATTTTCAGGGACCCTGGGGTGATCGACGACAGGAGATTGTGTTTATTGGAGAAGGGGTTGACGAAACTGAGCTGACAGCCATTCTGGACGACTGTCTATTGGATGATAGGGAGATGAAGCAATGGGAAAAGGTGATGAAGAGTAAAAATCTCAGTATTGAGGCTAAGACGAAGAAACTGACGGGGCTTTGGGAAGATGGATGGGAAGAATGGCCAGCATTAGAGATTGAAGAAGAGGAAGAGGAAGAAGAAGAAGAGAGTCGTCTCCCTCTTCGAGTTGGAGGAAAACACCGCAGCAGCGAAGTGGCCCACCGATACACCCACAAACACAACCATTAGACAAACAGAAAAGTGATGTTAATGATTCAGGTAATTAGAATAAATGCAGAAATAACTGTCTATAATACACTCCACTAGTAAATACCCTAGTTAAATAATTAAAAGTACCTGACTGCTGAGTGAGTCTTATCGATAACAACTCCGCCTTCGCGGATCTTCCGAAGAGGTTCAACTTGCATTTCATCCCCAAATGCAATTGATCTTCCCCAGGATATTCCCTGCTACTCCCCACCTCTTCTTTGCTTGCCTACTCGAAATCTGTACTGTACTCTCTTCTTCTTCTTTGTAAGGAAAGAGAATGCAGGCCTGACTATCCCTGTCAATATCGCCATTGCAATTGCCATTGCTATCACCTCCATCTTCACCTTCACCATCTTGATCATTGCTCTCACTATCACATCTCAGTCTGGCCTAAAAGTGAATGCACATTTTCGATCTTGACCAGTCTTTTCAATCATCAGCTGTCGCCCCGCTCTTGGCTTTCTGCAATTCTTGTACATTCTTTCCCTGGGTCTTTGCAGTGGTTCATGCTAACTTGTGCCCTCAGGTACCCTCCCCGCTGTGATCGACTGCTGCTTCAATGGAGGTAAGAAATGCCCTCCCCGCTCCACTCTACCTCAAAGAGACCTTTTTCTATGTTCGCATCCATCCAATTCCTTGCTTTTTTGCCCCCTCTTTGCTTTTCTTTTCTTTTCTTCTCTCTTTTCTTTTTCTATTTGCCTTGAATTGCCTTGGTCAGGGTAATACTTTTGGCTCGTGCTGGTTGCGCACTGCTCGGTAACTGTCGGTTGTGCACCGCGTTCGCCTGCGTGCTAGACACATCAATGGTGAGACAAACGCTCAGCGTCAGTCCTCTTTCATCTGCGAATCGATGCAAATATATTGTTTTTTTATTGCCTCCTGATATGCAGGTGCAAAAAGATAAGAGAGAAGCCTAGCCTGAGTCGTTCAGGCGTGTTGAGGCGCGCAAGCGCGGTGTTCATATGGCGCCCCGTGAGTCTTGATGATTCCGGAACCCCGTGAACCACGCCGGAGAGTATTCACAGCTCCAAGGTTCCCATGATACTCTCGTCTATTCATTGAGATCACACGCAGCTGCTATATCGAGCATGTGATGATTCTTTAATTCCCTTTTGCGCAATCCCCATCCTTGCTCCCTTATCAGCGAAGCGCGAAGCTCCCAGCTTTCCCTGCCCAATATGCCCTGGCCTGCTGTTGAGCGATCCTGGTCCGTCGAACGGGATACCGAACAGCCATTCACATATTCACGTCGATCTTCTTTTTATAAATCCGAGGCCCAGCTAAGTCTTGAACAAAACCTACAGGGAACTCACCAAGTCGGCTCCTCGGCGCAAGCTCGGTCAAGCTTGGTGCCCGATACCCAGCCGCGCGATGCCAAACCTCGTCTCCTCCTTATGGGACTTCGCCGGTGAGTCCTAAATCTATGAGTACTCAATCAATTGTCAGCGTTTCTAACATCTTCTAGGAGCGGCAAGTCGTCTATTGCCAGTGTCGTCTTCCACAAAATGCCTCCTAATGAAACACTCTTCTTGGAATCCACCACCCGGATCCAGAAGGATTCCATCCAGTAAGAGCTTGAACTTTGTTTACTTCCATATAATTTCCCTCGCTAATCTCTCATTCAGTTCCTTTATGGATTTCCAGGTCTGGGATTTTCCTGGACAGCTAGAATACCTTGAACCGTCATTTGATCTAGAGGATATCTTCGGCAGCTTAGGTGCTCTCGTCTGGGTTATTGATGCACAGGATGACTATCTTGATTCGGTGGCTAGGTTAAACCGGACCATTTTGACTGTACAGCAGTACTATCCTGGCATCAATATTGAAGTCTTTATTCACAAGGTGGACGGTCTATCCGATGAATACCGCCAAGATACTTTCCAAGACATTGTCCAGCGAATTTCCGATGAACTGAGCGACGCGGGCTATGAGAACGCGCCTGTTCACTATTATCTCACCTCGATCTATGATTATTCGGTCTTTGAAGCTTTCAGCAAGGTTATTCAAAAGCTCATCCCTAACCTCTCCACCCTGGAAAACCTGATCAACACGCTGTCGAACAACTGTGGTTTCGAAAAGACATATCTCTTCGACGTCCTGAGTAAAATCTACATCGCTTC
Source organism: Penicillium sumatraense (assembly GCA_020086695.1). NCBI lineage: Eukaryota > Fungi > Ascomycota > Eurotiomycetes > Eurotiales > Aspergillaceae > Penicillium > Penicillium sumatraense. The sequence goes on along the minus strand of JAGIKU010002689.1, from coordinate 1,961,919 downwards.
CGACACACGACCTGTCGATATGGCCTGTTATGAGATGTGTTCTGACTACATTGATGTGATCGTCGATATCTCCGAGCTCTACTCCTGGGACCACCCTCTTCGCAAATCCAAGGGCGATCAAGTACAGGAAGCAGAGAGTCATGTAATCCTGCATGACGAGACAATGATTCATCTGATGGAGATGAACAAGTACCTGTGTCTGGTGTCAGTCATTAGGAACCCCGAGGCCAAAGAGAAGAAAGGTCTTATCGATATGAACTGCCGCACTTTCCAGGATGCCTTGAATGAGGTCTTTTCCCGATCTTGGGAACAAGAGCAGGAAGAACAGGCCGCGCGGCGTGTTACTTAAAATGGTGAAATCCGGATGTACGAAGATTAGCTGACTGTGCAAGTGATACCCAGTCCATGAGTGTCCATATCGCCTTTCCTGCTAGAATCATGAATGTGATGACAAAATATTGCTATGATTGCTGCCGCATGGGTGTTACCCGACTTCAATGAGTAATTAAATATTGTGTATCAACAGTGTTGGCAATACTATGGCAATAGGTATTGCCAACTTGGCAACCGAATAGTATTCGGTCACTTCCTAAAATGACTGAATATATAACCGTCTCCACACAAGGTCTTTGGCATTGGGAGTATAAAAAACTTTTTTATTGAATAACTTAAGCCGTATTTGAACTGGCTAGTAGATGCATTATTGGATATTTGATTCGAATAGCATAGATCAAACCTGTAGAGGCCAAGTTGTGTCAGATTCATCTTGTGTGTTACTCTCAGTCGATGCGCTTTCCCTGACAAAGACAGCCGAGGCGATCTTCCCCAGATTTTCAACCACACCACAACACAATTGGACAAACACCACACCCCTTCAATGACTAGTATTACGCTTCACCTATAATCTAAATCGATACAAAAACACCTATATCCCTCCGAAATATGTCGGAACTTCGTCAGCGACAGACAGCCGCGACCTCTGGCTCCAATCGTGACACAAACACAACATCGCAACAGCCCTCACGTTCCAGCTCCAATGAAGAGCGTGGCATCAGCTTGCTGGACATTATCCGCATCCTGGTAACCCTCGCTATCGCCTCATGCGGTCTATCATACTACGTGACCAACTCCGAGTCTGTGTTATGGGGATACCGACCGTGGTATACGCGGTGGCCAGTGTTGAAGTCGTACCTGGTGAGCTAAGCGCACCGTCTACTACATTTACGAGAATGACAAGTCGACAATAGCTAACCAAGCCCATCGAATATGTAGACCGGTCCTATATCTCTTACTCCGGCCCAACTATCCCTTTATAACGGCTCCGACCCCTCCCTCCCCATCTACCTCGCCGTTAATGGCTCCATCTTCGACGTTTCCGCCAACCCAGCGATGTATGGACCTGGTGGGGGATACGGCTTCTTCTCTGGACGGGACGCAACACGCGCTTTCGTGACAGGGTGTTTCCAGGAAGATCTCAACTCTGATCTAGTCGGTGTTGAAGAAATGTTCGTTCCGGTGGAAGATGTAGAGGAGGAAGGGCTTACGAAGGGACAGAAGAAGATCCGAAAGGAGCGAGAGGTCCGTTTGGCAAGACAGCAGGTTGAAAAGACGGTCGCGAGATGGGAGGGCTTTTTCCGTAACCATGCGAAGTATTTTCAGGTTGGGCGTGTGAGTGGCGATAATGGGCAGGATGATGAGGAGCGGGGAAAGAGGTCACTTTGCGAGGCGGCGCAGAGCCAAAGGCCGAAGAGAAGCGAGATGGATAAGTAAAGGGTAAACCAGGGAGATTCGTGAAAATTATTACAGCATTCGCATGGCGGGATGGGATGGGGTCGGTGAAACAAGTTATGGATATGGATCTACGTTTACGCAGAGTATAGCATAAGAGAATGGAACAGATGAAGTTTTGAAACTTTTTTATTCTTCGTTTAACCTGATACTAGGCCAGGGGACGAAGTCCACAGTGCCGAGATTCAGGCGTCGGACCACTATGCATCACACTGAGCTTCCCATGTGAAATGATATCATTCGTAAGAGAAATAGACAACCGCGAGAAATGGAGGAACGGAGCGTTTACTCGGCGGCGACGGCGCGGGCTGGGGAGAAAATGTTAATATTTGGCTCAAAGGTCGAGGTAGATAGATAGTAACCGGGGGAAAACGCACTGTAGATGTTCATCTTGGAGTGGCCAACGACCTTCTTGATCTGTCCCTTCTCCTCGAGGTCGGCAAGAGCCTTGCGAGCCAGGCTGCCGTTGATCTTGAGACGGTCGACGAGGGTGGCGACGGTCACCAGGCGGTAGGACTGGACATCCTTGTTGAGCTTCTCAAGGGTGGACTTCTCGAAGACAACGGCGTGCTGGGCCTTGTCCTTGACTGTAGACGGAAAATATGTTAGTCGGTGTTCGTTCATTCGCAGTTCATATCGCGTTTATCCATTTCCGATCACTCAGCGATTTTCAAATCTCGTTCTACTTCGTGCGGTAGTCGTTGCCGGGCGAAAAAGAAAAAGTTCGAAGATCGTTGTCACGGTCGGCTGGATGAGGTGATATGATCACGGTGGTGTTCGTGTTGGTGATGGTGAGCGCATACCCTTTCCCTTGCTCCACTTCTTCTTTTGCTTTCCTGCGGGCGCCTATCGTTGAATACTGGTTAGCTCGTGTCACTGCAGCGATATACAGACATCTTGGGATGGTCACTCACCATTTTGTCTGTCGGGTGTGGATGGTCAAAGGAAGGTCGTCTCAGACGGGCGGATCGAGTGCGAAAATGGCCGTGGGGCATGACTAATCACACCAAGCCCTAAGCCCCAGGTCACGTGTGGGTCATACTCGGTTAGTGCGAGTGATCTGATTGGCTGAGAATATACAGTCATCACTAACTACTTTGGGCCATATTGTTCTGCATTTGAATGTACATACATGCAAAAGTTATAAATTATTCAAATATTACGAATAACATATCATTTGAACTATAGCTACGATGAAAGAGTGGGAATGAGGGAGTATTACATGTCTGTTTATTTCTATAAGATCATGGTTGATATTAACTAGTGTGGTGGACCATGGAACTCCATCTATAGATACATTGCATCATAGGTTGATACTACCGACTCAAACTACCAGCATGACCTCCATACCCTCGACTAGTCACCGAATTCAAGACTTCAAATCCAGAAGCACCGTTCTCATCAGTCAAATACCCAACCACGTACTCTTCAGACGAAGCAAACCAAAATGTCGCGTCATTCTCTGATTCAACCAGCCACTTCACCTCATACTTCCCACTCTCGCTTTTTTGAGTAGGAACACGGGCGATCACCGGTTGATCATTGGGCGACCACCATCGAATAGTAGGCAGATTGTTCGTAATGGCGTTAATTAGGATCTGGGGTGTTGTAGGGTGCCATGCTAGTTGTCGAACCGGCTGTTCATGTACCAAAGCAGATAGTAATCTCGGTGTGGCTTCCAATGACCATACCCAGACCACATTAGATCGCATAGTGTCCACGGTCGCGAGCATTGTTCCATCACGGCTGAATGTCATTATTTGTACACCGCGCGGGGGGCCCGTAGATTCAGGGCTCATATTGAATGCAGAAGAGCTCGTTGTTTCAGCATACTCTGCATCCCCAAGTGCGCTTGTATATCGTTCACGCCAGATTTGAGGCGAAGACTGATCAAGGGGGAAGACATGTGATAGAGTAGTAGCGCAGGTAAACTAGTATCATTAGACATTGCTTCTTTTTTGGGGTTTCGGACCATCTAATATGAACATACCGTCCGTGTTCGCAGTATGTCGATATTCCCATTGATCTTACCAACGGCGAGAGTATTAGAGATACCGCCCTTCCCCACGGGAGCCCATTCAATATGCTTGATCCCTAGATCAAATGAATCATCAACCTCAGATGGACCATCATACGTCCTATATAGCTGTCCATCTGCTGTGAAAATGAGTATCTTGGTACCGGAGCTGGCAGCATCCCAGACGGCGATCCACCTCCCATCTGGACTCCATTTTAATCCCTGGGCATCGATAGTTGGCAATGTGACTCGGGCAACAGTTTCGTAGGTGTGAGGTTCATGAATAGTGAGTAGATCGGAAGCATCTGGTTTCAACAGAATGGCAAAGTGGTTGGTTCGCGGGCGGTATCCGAATCCAAGGTGGTGAGCAGATTTCGGTGACTTGATCACAGAGCTGTTACTTGTGTCCAAAGAGTGAATAGTCATTTTGGTATTCCACGCATGAAATACAAGTATTTCGTTCTCGTCAGCTCCGAATTCAACGTTTAGATTTCCCGGCTCGAGGTTTGCAATTTCAGCAAACAGCTGTAATTGATCCAATTGCCAGACTGAGATACGGGATTCATTGGATATCAGAAGTCGGCGATCAATGGCCGCCCTTGATGGGTTGCGTGTAGGTGAGAATTTGATAGATTTGGCATTGGTCTCCTTGACCTTGGCGATTTGCATTTCCTTGTTCTCGGATGCCAAATCCGAGTAGACTGTGAGATCTTTTCCATGGATATGAGCTGCATAAAGTCCATCGCCAGATAAAGAGAGAGCTAATGGAGCTATTTGATAGTCAGTACTTGCTTATTGAAAGTGGAAGAAAGAACTTACCTCCGGTGCCGATTGAGGCATCCATTGTTGATGCTCTGTCAACAATGAGGCGCGTCTATGCGCTCACTGATATATGAATGATTTGCGGCTATGATTGGCCAAGTTTAAGCGACCAAAATATATTATAGTGTGAAATCGAATCTTTCTCTTTGAATCTTTGCTTTGGCCCACTGGTTGCTGCTCTGGAAGACAGACTTGAGAATATCAAGATGGATTGTTCTTCCAATCCGGACAAGGCATCCACATATTCATGCCTCAGGCACAAACTCCTGGCTGATAAGATACTCGGAATATCTAATTATCCGACTCTCCGATAAGCCCTCGCGCCGGCAAAAAGTCGAGATGCCCCCCCAAGGTCTTTCTTCGATGAAGTGGAACTCGGCTTCGGCAGTCAAAATAGGCCTCATAACCAGATCATCCCCGTGGTTGGGGCGCACTCTTTCAAGCCATCTCCGACTTCATATCAGAATGGCGTCCGACGCCACACAGCAACAGCAGGCGCAAAATGGTGCCGAGCTGCCCTCGAAGAAACTATTTGGGAGGCAGTTCTATGAAAGCATTGGAAGCCCCAAGTACATTGTCGCCCCAATGGTTGATCGGTCCGAGTTTGTGAGTGTTGTTAAAACCATATCGAGATAAATTCCTACTGACAATCCCTCTCTTCTCCCTAGGCGTGGCGCATGCTCACCCGATCCTTCATGCCCGAGGACGAGTCGAAGTCCGTTCTTGCATACTCCCCCATGTATCACGCACGTCTCTTTGGAGAACAAGAACGTGTTCGCACAGGCTGCTTCCAACCAACTCGTGGGGCCATTGGAGATGTAAACAAAAAAGACGAACTTTTCCTCGACGGGAATCCCGCATTTGACCGACCGCTCTTCGTACAATTCTGTGCAAATGACCCAAATGAGTTTCTGGAAGCAGCACGACACGTTGCGCCCTACTGTGATGCTGTCGATTTGAACCTCGGTTGTCCACAGGGAATCGCCAGGAAGGGCCATTACGGCGCTTTCCTACAAGAGGACTGGGACTTGATTTATAAACTCATCAATAAGCTATCGACGGAACTGTCGGTGCCCATCACTGCCAAATTTCGCATACAAGAAAGCAAGGAAAAGACATTGGAATATGCAAAGATGATTCTATCTGCCGGTGCAAACATTATCACTGTCCACGGACGTCGGCGAGAACAGAAGGGCCATGAGACGGGTCTGGCGGATTGGAGCTACATTCGTTACCTACGCGACAATCTCCCGCCGGAGACTGTGATCTTTGCCAACGGAAACATCTTGAGCAATGATGATATTGAGCGTTGTCTCGAGGCAACCGGTGCCGACGGAGTTATGAGTGCGGAGGGAAACCTCTCAGACCCAACTGTCTTCAGCAAGCCACCACCCGTTGGCAGCGAAGGTAGAGACTACTGGCGGGGCCGAGACGGCAAAGGTGGATATCGAATTGATGCGATCGTCCGCAAATATTACGAAATCATCTATAAATATGTCCTCGAACAACCCGCCCCAGAGCGCAAGCCACTCTTCCTGCCATCGGATCCTGTGGACGAAGCCGAACAAGCCAAGGAAGAAGAGCAGAATGCCGAGGAGGAAGACGGTCCGCCAAAGAAGAAACAAAAACGAGAGAAGGTCAAAAGGACCAACTCACCTAACCTGGGTTTCATGCAAGGTCACCTTTTTCAATTGCTTCGACCCATGGTGGGAACTCACACGAATGTTCGAGACGCACTTGCTCAGTCCCGGCCCGGTGATATGGCAGCCTTCGAGAAGGTCCTCACTTTGATTGAGCGAGCCATCAAGAGTGGATTGAAAGAATATGAACAAAACCCCGAGAAATTTGAGAAGCAGCCAGATGAGACTTTGACCGGCTCTAAGGCTACCATCGCCGAGTATGGTCGTCCTTGGTGGGTTTGCCAACCTCATATTCGGCCTTTGCCTGAGGAGGCTTTTGAGAGCGGTGCCCTCACTGCGAAGGGCTCGGTATCTGCACCTAAGCAGAAGGCCGAGAAAGAGAAGAAAGAGCCCGCCGAGACCCAAACACCTACCTCAGAGGGTACCAGTACCCCAGCAAACGGCAATGTGTCTGAAAACCTCACGCCCGATCGATTGGTCAGTGGTTAAGGCTATATCGAATTCGGCACAAAATCATAGATGTACATAAAATAGAATACCCCTGGGGCTCGGGCAATCCATGCTAGGCATATCATGCCTTGATATAATGTTGCCTTGCATAGCGTTTTGATACTCCTTATGAAAATACAACATGCAGTTCATATACTTCATAAATCTTAGGAAGATGAGATTTTTGGCTAAGGCAATATTTCAACTATCAAATAGTTATGACCATAACTATACATTAGCACCAGTCGGCCGTACATTGACTGATGTATTCACGAGTTTTCCAGATTCGTCTTCCTGGTCCTGATGGCTTTCATGAGCAGAAGAACTATCCAAAGCAACTCTCCCAATGACACCTCGTGCTCGATCCCTCTTTTCGAGATAAGCGATGAGGCCAATCAATGGCAATGTCAAAGCCCCCGTCACCAAGCTTGCAATATAACCCTTTCTAAAATTGGGCGCCGCAGTGGCAGGATAAAAGATGAGTGGCCACCAAGTGACGAAAGCAAAGTCAAAAGAGTTCATGAAGCCGGTCGTTATGGCTCTCAATTGGAAGTCATGACCTGTCACGTCTGCCATCCACGAATACCAAACCGCTTGAGGCGCGAAGGTGGTTCCAAGCAGATAGAATGCCACGAAATAGCCTGCATCAGTCGAAGGGCTAGAAACGAGAATGGCCGATCCAATAATGAAGGTCAACCCGATGGCAATGGAAACTTCCCAGCGGGACTGTAGTTTGTCCGAGATTATGGCATATACGATAGTGCCGACAATAGCAGTTGCATAGATACCTGTAGGATAGTTGTTCTGCTGGATAGTTGTGTATCCTCGTGAGGCCATCCAGTATGCCATGACGTTATTCTGTAACATTTGCACGCAGAGAGAATATACTAAAGTAAAATCAGCAACTGTGGTGGTAAACCGGACATAGTGATCTGCTAGATCTAGTAGATTGAAGACTGACACATGAAGATAAAAGGCAACAACCAGAATTGCCAGCTCCATAAAACCCTCTTGAATACCGTCAGGTCCCAGGATTGCTTTCGAGGAGCACCTAGTCGTGTTATTGCATGATCCTTCTGCTCTTCATTCAAAAACCAAGCTGCACGATGCGAAGGAAGATCAGGGATGAATACCCATCCTAAAGGGTTGGTCAGTAACTCCAATTCCTGGCTTTCTGGCTTCAAAGCGCCCCAAAACATACCGAACAATGCAACGGGTATAGTCATCACTGAAACAATAATAAAAATCCATTTCCACGCAGGAAGACCACCTTTACCCGCGAGTGACGCGAGTAAACCTGCTTGAATCCAGCCACCAGCCATTGTACCTATATGGCCAAACACACAGAAAACTGCAGCCCGTATACCCAACTCGGATCTTTTATACCAGGATCCAAGAATAAAATGTGCACCAACGCTGTAGAACAAGTCAGATTTCTTACTGCATATCTCGAGATATTGTGCATGCACGCCCAAGGAAGACTTACTAGGCGATCGCAGAGAACCCTCCTTCAATGGCATTCAACAAGATCACTTGCCACGCATGGGTCATCTTATAAGTGATCAAAGTCAACACGCTCCATGTCACATTAGCAGCGCAGAAAACGTATTTTGGTCGCGCAATAGTCAAGAGACTGGTTCCTGGCATTTGACAAACAACGTATACAACGAGGTATGCCGTAGTCATATAATTGTATTCCTTCCCTTGAAAATTCAAGGCCTCCTTCATACCACTGATATAGGCAGAGGAGTAACTGGATCTGGTAACGCCGAAGAGAAACCATATCAAAGAGAAATATGGAAGGAGAGTAAGATCGAGTTTAGTAAGTAGAGCTCGATCTTTGCTATCTGGTCCCCAGAGCCAAATGGCAAGTTTTGTTCGAACCGAGGCCATTTTGTACAGCGGCCTCAAGGAAATGAGAGTCTGACACTGAATTGAACCGATTTCCTAGTAGGAGAGTCGCTGATAAGTAGTCCTGCTGTGAACAAGGGGCTGCAACAGACCGCTCTAACACACGCCATAACCTGCAAGTCAGTCAGGCGTTCCAAGTTAATCAATTTCACAGGAAAAGGCCTGACAGCTGAAGGAGAAAAGTTGGGATCGTCGAAGTCGGAGCAAAATGTCACTCTATATTGCGAGAGATACCTAAAAGATGGCGAATCAAATATCAAAAGCGGAACTTCACATGATGGTGTGATAAGACGTGCATGCGGGGTTGATTAGAGTCAGCAAGTTCCAAAACTATCCATTCCAATGGAGATCAATATCATAGACAATATTGAATATGACCTCAACTGTCTTTTTCGAACAATCCATCCAAGCTACTACCAACCTTGGTTTCTGCATATGAATCTCGGTAGATTCCGAATTACCGAATCAAGTATGCCACATACGATTGATCATAATAGTGTCTCTAGATTTACCTTCTCAAATCATTCAAGATGCAAATAGTACATTTTATAAACAGTATATTAATACACTTCTGTCCAAGTAAAAAGGGTATGAATGCAAAGGGTCTCCATCCAATCTTCTAAATCTCCTCAGCATCACTAGTCTCCCACCCATCCTCACTCTCACTAGCACTCCAAACAGTTTTCCTATCCTCATTCTCGTAGGCAGCAATACTAGCACCCAGCGTGATCACAGCAGCTTCCGCCTCCTTAGATCGCTCCTTGGAATGCTTCTTGAACTTCTTCACTTTCTGCTTCTCCTCTTCGAGTTGGCGCTTCATCTTCTGAATCTCGGTTTCCTCGGCCGCGCCACGTTCCATCACATCGATCATTTTCTCCAGAGCGGGTGCGTATGCTTGAGCGTAGATCAGGTCACCGACCTTGACGCGCATGTAATCCATCGCCGCGGCAACGGGAGAAGTCTGCCCCGGGATGCGGGAGCCCTTGGAGGTAAGACCGGGTCTATCGGGCTGGGGGAAAGCGATATCGTCTAAGAGTTCGTAGCCCGATTGTGGGGTAGAGGTCGATTGTCCTTCCGTCTCTTCGTCGAGAGGAATGTCCGGAGCACCTGCTGCAGCGCCTTTTATACCACCAATTTCAACGTCTTGTGGTTCAGCACCGGGCTGGGAAGGCGAATACTGAAGTTTGCCCTTAGCCTTGGGATGTTCGTTGATCTGAGCGATCTTTTGATAGCGCTGGCTGAAGTGAGTCAGGAGGATAGAGCGGGCATTCATGCGCTTGCCGACTTCCAGCGCTTCGGCTGCAGTGGAGTGGCGTTTGGCAAGGGCCGATCCGGCCATGTCGTTCGAGAAAGTGGCTTCGTGAATCAGGACCGTCGAGCCTGCGCCGATAGACGCGAACTTATCTGAGGGTCGGCAATCGCCAGAGTAGGAAACCTTGAATCCATCAGGGAAAACAAAAGATGCTGCCAAAGCACCACGGCAATGGCGGACCTTTGTTGTGAGTAAGTCGCTAAGGCCAGTAGCATTTTTGAAGAGTGGAGTGAGGGGGTCGGATTCATTGATGAAACTGAGGGGTATCTTATTGGTGTTGCGCGCTCCAAAAGGTGGCCCGCCGTTTTGATTGAATCGATAAGTGAATTTTGTGACGATGGTAGGGCCTGATGCTTCGGGGTGTGCAGAAATTGGGAGCACTTTTCCAAATCCAAAATTCTCGACAGAGGCATACTCCTCCAGCCAGGCAATCATCATCTCGTCCGAGATAACACATAGGCGCTTCTCCTGGAGAATCTTTGCTAGGTCGGTTTCGGGTTGGGATTCTGGAACGGCGTCGTGGCCGTATACCTCGTGGTACCAGGCGCGAATGACAGAAACCGTGCCCAAGTGATGATCAGCGTGAAGGTGGCTGATCCAGATCATACGCAGATTCTGGAACACCTCCCGAAGCTTCTCCGGTTCGAAGACTCGCTTCAACTGACCAAGTGTGCCTTCACCGCAGTCAAGTAGGTAGTAACCATACCCAGGGGCATGAACCAAGGTCGCTGACACATTTCGATACTTAGATGGAGCAGAAGAACCGGTACCTAGAGAAATAATCTCGGCGTCTGCGCCAGGTAGAGTTTCACGGAATGCAGCATATTGCTTTTTGAACTCAGCCTTGGCGACACGTTTTTTGATAACATCCAGGCGCTGCGCAACGGCACGAGGAACGCGTACAGCCATGGCGGTATCAACAGGCTGAACGAGCTCTGTGGTGTTCAACTTGAAGTTGGGCTCCATATCAATGATCAAACCAGGCTTAACTGGTTCGAACGGGAGATTCTTAAAGTCAATAGTTTCCGGTAATGGGCTACCTGCAACTCCGCGCTGGGGAAGAGTTTCGTTGTCATGAACAGGAATCGAGTAGCTATCACCGTTGAGACGGTTCAAGCGGATGGCAGATTCTGCAGCACTTTCAAGTGCCAGATAGTTGGGGCAATAGTCGGTTCCCGAAACCAGGTGCTTGCTTTGGGACATGGCTGCAACGAAATCACGGAACTTAGAGTGCTCGCCAACACCGGGGCCAAGGATCCAGAAGAACACCTTCAACTCAGCCATAACGGTTGGGGATTTCCATTCCCGACGATTGACCACATCATCAAGGTAGTCAACAGATGGAACCTCCATAATGGCAACTCCCTGGCCTAATCTCGGGGCACCGAGAACCATATCCGGGGTGATTGTTTTACCATCAGTGGAGGTGACATTCTTCCCACTTGCCAATTCAGAAAAAGCAGGACCCGGGGCAACGTTGCAAGCCTTGGCCTTGTTCACGTCAAATTTACCTCGAACATCATGGTTGCGAACAATGTAGCAAAGAGCCTCCTTAGAAGGAGTAGTGGGAGGCAGACTCTCGACGGTCGCTCCAGGCCATGGCTTGCGAACGAGTACGTTGATATCGGGAAGGGGCTTGTTGTCGCCCGGGATGGGACCCTTGTACTGTTCCAAGTCTTTTGTCTCGGGGTTTCGCACAAACAATGTGGCAGGCATCTTCACTTGGGCTAGTGGGGTTTCAACGAGAGAATCCATCTTCCAAGTCGAGTTGAACATATCATGGACAACCGATTGTCTCAGTAGGTTGTCCTGGTTTTCCTGTGTCTCCGAGTCTATGGTCTCTTGGAACTCGTCCAAACTGCGCTTTCGAGGACTTTGAGACAGAGGAGGAGTGGAAGGCTTCGTAGTATCTGGCTTAATTGGGAGAATCCAGACCTTGATGTTCTCATCATACCAAGTGGGTTCTTGGAAAGGATCCTCTGCGCCGGCAGGGAGCCGCTTTTCAATATCCTTGGCACTATATTCGTTCATATACACTGGCAAACCCTTACGAAAGACGAACCGCCGGGCTGTGGCCATAGTATGCATCAGATTGGTGGCTCCGTGGATGTTCAGATGGGTCTTGTCTACAGCCGCATCGAACTGGCCGAGGGGATTCCGAGGCAGGGCCGCCCCCGAGTTCTTCCCCGGTGTCTCCGTAGCCTGGCGATCTGCGACACGTTGCATCTTTTGGCGGGCAGCATCCTCTAGAGAAGTGTATGTCGCAGCACTTGCATCGGCGACAGTCAGGATGACACCGATTAGACCACCATTGTTGGCCCATTCTGTCCGGCCCGTCAAGAAAAGGTGACTTAAGTGGTTGCTAAGTTTGGTTCCTCGCTGAACACATGCTCGCTGTGTTCCCTCTGACACCTGGCCAAAGATGTATCTCTTCTCGGGAAAATGAAGGCTGAGGAACGTGCCGGGGGTGTCGGCCGTTGGGGTCGTCAAGACCTGCCAGTAGAACTTCATTGGGTGGGCTAATGTGGTCGGCAGTGGAAGCTCGTCTCTTTTCAGGAGGGAGGGTTCGCAAAGGACGTATTCCTGTCTTCCAACTCGACTCGTAGAGAGGACAGAGATGTCGGGGTCGATGCGTCGTTTATCCCGGTTGGCTCTCTGGTCTAGCCCTCGAAACCTTTCTTGGCGTTGCTCGAAGATGGAAGGGGGAGAGTTGCGGGAGGAAAGGAATTTAGAAGATCGGTCGGTTTTTTTCTTTAGGGCTTTGGGTCCTCGTCGACTTTTGCTGTATGCCGTAGATTGAAATGCGGCGACGCGCTGGATGGGTGTTGCGATGACTGAATGAAGGCGTGCGCGGGAGACGGCACTAGAAGCCGCGGTAAAGAGAGTACCGCGGGTATATAGAGAAGCCAACTTGGCTAGGAGATGAAATTAGTTGGAAAGGGAGGAAGAGATGGCATTGGGAGAGTGTGGATGTGGAGGGGAAAAGTGACTGGTTGGTTTGGTTTGAGTGCAGCAACTTTTTTTGCGGGAGCGGGTCATTCCTGCGGGTCACTCCCGCGGAGCTGATCTGCCAGTAACAACTACTTCCCCTTCAGACAGCCTCAGACAGGGCTGTGTTTCTATTGTGTTGAGATTAAAAGAGATCAGGCTAGAAGAAGTAGTCACTAAATTATTTAATGTAGCTTATGCCATTCGAAGATGGCCAGAAATCGAACTCGAGCTGCTATACCAGTCGACGTCTGGTTGTAGTCCAGGGATTGATTGGAAGATACTACCATAGTCTAGGAGACTACTGTTATATACTGACTAGGTTGACATGCAGGAGGATGTAGAATTTATTTGTTTAATCGTAAATTGAATCAATTTTGAGTTATCGCTGATTCTCGACGCCGAGTACCGCTACTAAATTTCCACCCAGAAACCCAACCAGGGAGATACATGAATTAACGAGCGCCGTAAAACTCCCGAGGGACATCTGACAAAAGAGACCGACCACTCGTAGGTGTAGCTTAAAAAAGATGACACGATGTATAGTCAAAACATATGATGCCAATACAAAAAGACAGATATACAAAGAAAAAATGCTAGAAAGGGGGAATCACTGAAGATGAGAAGTGACGGAAGACACTCGCTGGAAAGCGGCTTCCATGCTGTGGCAGAGAGAGTTGAATCGACTCTTGGCCGAAGCGCTGACCTCGGATGGATCCACAACCAGCTCGAACTGAGAGGCCTTCTCGAATTGAACACCATCGAACGCAGGGACATCGGAAACAGCAGTAGCAGGGGGGGAATCAACAAAAAGAGCAAAAGCGGGGTCGGACTCATCAATCTCAACATCGGGGTTGGAAACACCAATGTCAGGCTTCTCGGTAACCTCCTCGGGACGATCGAGAGTGGGAACCTCGTTCTTGGAGGTCTCAGGCAGATCGACCGGGGAAGAGGACTTGCCAGAGAGAGCCGCAACATCAAGAGCGGGTCCCTCAGGAACCTCTAGAACTGCGAAGACGGAAGCATTGCCGAAGTTCATGTCGATACCGGAGTTCCAGCCACCGTTGTTCATCGCCATGGAGGCATCCATACCCTGCTGAGGAACCATCATCATGTTGACCTGAGGGTTCTGCTGCATCTGGAACTCCTGAGGGCGAGGGGCACTAGTCTCCTTAGGCACAGGAGCCTGCTGAGGCTGCTGAGCGCGCGGGGCTGGTGCTTGTGCTTGCTGAGCCTGGACCTGAGGAGCGACAGAGTCGGGCATGTCACTCAGGAAAGAGGAGAAATGGGGGGAACCCAGAAGCATGCGGGCCAGGTCGTTCAAGCGGGCGTTCTCCTCGAAGAGGGCACGGTTCTGCATACGGAGCTCGTGAGCCTCGTTAGTGCGGGATGCGATCTCGCTCTCGAGTTGACCGATGTATTCTAAAATAAAAGTCAGTCGGGTATTCAGGGAAATGATTGGAAGTGATTATCTGTAAGATCTTACCCTTGCGGCGGGAACGGAATGCACGAGCAGACACCTTGTTTCGCAACTGACGACGCTCCTTGCTGCTCAACTTCTTTCCCTCCTCACTAGCAAGCAGACGCTCATCCTCATCCATGTCGGCTTCATCCTTCTTAGACTTGGCCATGTGAGGCATGACGGAAGACGGGGAGGGCGAGGCCTCGCCATTGGCGATAGCATTTTGACGCATCTGCTGGAGAAGTTGAGAAATACGCTCTTCAACAACTGGATCCGGTTGGCGGGAACCCCGGTTGGAGGGGGCACTTGGGCTTTCCTCCACACGACGTTGCTGCACCTGCTGGTGCATCATCTCATGTTGCTTCTGTTGCTGAGCCGCCGCCTTGGCCATCGCAGCCTGCTGCTGATGCATACCGGGATACATACGACCGACCTGAGTGGAAGGACCAGCCTGAGCCAGCTCATGGCCGCCGAGCGCGTTAGGGTCGATGTATTGATTCTTGTTCGCGTGGTTGGGGAAGTAGTAAGGGGTGTTGTTGTTGTTGTTCATGCCGTCGGACTCAATTTCCATCTCGGATGGGTTGCGAGCAGGGGCTGTGTTAAAGTCGAAGGGGGCGTCCTCGCGCTTCATCTGTGCCGGGAACATCTCGCCGTTCATTTGGTAGCCAGGGGTAGCATTTCCGAATCCCATGTGGTTGACCTGGTTGTAAGTCATAGCCAGGGCACCAGGGGGCAGACCAGTCTGCTGGCGGTGCTCTTCATAGTGGTGACTGGGAGCCTGGAAGGCCATAGGTGATTGACCATTAGAGGCAAAACTGGCGCTGCGGGCATCGCTGGTGCTGAACTCGGTACTTGCGACCGAGGGTTGACTGGCGAGAGCGACCTTGGGGCGGGCGGGATCGGCGGATGTGTAGGCAAGTTGATCAAAGTTGATGAAGGAGTCGAGGTCTTGGTCATAAGTAGCGTTCATGGTAGGTTGCATGGGATGCTCTGCGAGGGTAGCCATGATGGATGATGTGATGGAGTGAGGTGGAGATGGCGAGGTGAGATGGGTGGTATTGGTGATGATGTGTTCGAAACCCTTGTCCCCCCTAGATTGATAGAATGGGGATAGGGCGAGTGTATAAATAAAGTGTGTATAGATCAAACAAAAAACGAGAGAAGAGAAAAAAGAGCGGAACCTTTGGAAAGTCTAGAAGGTTGGTTTTAAAGAAATCAACGATGGGCAGTGTATGGGTCGAGATGGAGAAGGGAAAAGGGAGCGATCGCAGCGAGAAAAGGATTGCGCGTCCCGATGAGTAAGCGGGCCGCTCTCCTATTGGCTGCCCAATTTAGTCCTGCCCCATTCGTTTCAGTACAGCGTACACAAAAGAATATTATTATTATTATTTTATTATTTTACTTTATTATTTATTTGGTTCTTATTGTTCTACCCTATCTATGATTGATCTAGACTACTAGACCCTCTATTCTACTTTATTCTCGTTGTGCGTTCTCCCAACTGCCTCGGTGGATCAGGAACCCCCCAGGGCCTCTCCCCCTCTGATTGGTATGACGCCAGTGGCTGTACCAATCGCCAGGAATGCTCTCTGTTGATTCCCAGTGGTTGCACATTCAACAACATTCCTCGTCGAGTAGGGGATATCCTGCTGATTCTCTGACTCAATTCTTTTGCTCTGTGCATATGGTAAAATAACTAATAGTTACTACTTCGTACTAGTAGTTTCCAATCCCGATTATTCCATACTCCAGAAATACGGTACCGATGGAGTGCCGTAGATCCTGAGTACTGGGCCTGCGCGGGTCTTGGCTCGCCCCTAACGAACGGCAGATGGGCCGCTATTCAGAAATCCCTGAACAGACCCTTTGATAGTACTACTAGTATACAGTATCTATCTAGGGTCTAGGAATATTGTTTACCTACAATTGCAGTCTCGGTACTCCAGAAATTACTATATGTGCAAAGAATATCACAATCTAGAGTATACAATTGAGATTGAATAACGCCATGATGGTAAAATCCTCCGTCCTTCGATGGAAAACCTCCCGGAACTCGTTTCAACAACTCCGATTTGTTTCATCTCCCATATCGAGTGCGCGGTGACTGCTCCCAGCAAAATACGGAAGTTGGCCGTGAAATAGGCCTTTCACCCTGGCTTCTCCTTAATTTTTAAGCTTTTGCTCGCTTCTAGAAGGAAAAAAACGCAGCGAACAACTGCCGATGACTAATCGGCACAGAACATCGGCGTAGCCTAATTAGGTTAGCTCGGCCGAGAGACTGCTCCATTCAGCGTTGACTAGCACAACTCCGTACTCCGTCCATGGCTAATGCAAAGAAAGAATCAGGTGAGATTCTGTCCTAACGCCTCCCAATGTCTCATTTGACCCAATCTTTCTATCAATTCATACTGCCTCAGTGGCAATTCTTAACCACACTGTCAAAATTGACAGACACAAACAGTTCCTCGCGGTTGAAATTATAGCCGCGTGGCCTCGGCCCAGAAGTGGATCGCGGACCGAGAACTTTGTTCCAAGTTTAAACTTGGCCCGGCTTTAACTCCCCTTTTCCAGCAAAGATCACCTAGGGCTGAGTTCTTCTATGCCGTACGGAGTACTGTATGCCCTCCGTCTCGTGCAGTTCGCTGCTTTGAGGCTGAGCTAAATCGTCACCTATCCTGCGTTTTACTGTCTGCGCCTCACTTCCTTGCCCATACATATGGAGTATGTGCTTGTCCATCAACTAATACTAGTTGCATATAGTGAATTGGGTTCAATCCGTTTAAAAATAGCCCGCCACCATCTTGACTGGTGTGGCGTTGGAACCGTCAATAGTCAGGCGATCATAATAGCATTGACTGTTTGTTGTCAACCCATATTTCAATGCACATACCCCGTACGGGCGTAGTGCATTAAACCTAAGTAAACCTTACCTACGGAGTACGGAGTACCAGTTCCTCCTTCCTGTTCTTGTCGGACTGCGGGTCTTCGTCCCTAACTATCGATCCCCAATGCCGAATCTCGGCCTCAAGAGCACATGGTTCTCACTCTGGTTCCTGGGATCCACAATAGAATTTTGCCTCCACTGTCACTCACTATGCCGATTCCCGTGTATAGTTTGGACACTATCTACGGAGTACTCATAGTGTATTATTCCGATCTAGCCCCAGATTTGTTCACTAACGATTTTTTCGAACCAGATAGTTCAATGTTTTAATAATCGGGATTCATGGCTGCGTTGATTGAAACCACATGTATGTCGCCCGAATCGAAATATACACCTGGCAAACAATCTTTCCCACCGATAGCAGTCCGAGTCCAGAATCTCTATCCTCTGGTCGTCTGACGACGCATCATGCCCGCCCCGCCAGGCCCTGATCTTCTAGCCTAGTCGAACCCCTAGACCCTTGACCGAGTTCCCAGCAGGGTGGATGATGCTTCTCGAGGCTTTGGTTCCCTGACGACCCCTCTAGCTTCTAGACCGATTGTCAATCGGGTCGAGACTTGAAGAGCTGACGTCCCCAGGAAATTGATCTGGGACCCGGGATCTAGATCTTCGATGAGCTTAATCGATCTCGATGAAAGGTTTGACTGGGTGGATTGTCATCACGAATTGGCCTTGAGCACTCATCCAGGAAATTCCTTGCTTCTAGAACTTCCTGGTGGCTCTGGGCTCTATCCACATAGCATTTACTTTCCCACGTGCATAGATTCCACGTGGAGGGTTCTGCGTCTAGACTTCTGATGTCTGGGGATCCTTCTGTTGAGTATTTCGGTGAGTGTTCTGGCTGATGAGATTTTCATTACCGGCCTTCCAGGCGCTTATGACTTGTTCAGTGAGACGCAGTGGTGTAGCTGATGGGAAGCAAAATTTTCCGCTACAAGTCGTAACGGGAGCTGGATGTGCTCGTCGGAAGAGATTTCGGAATTTTCCCCAAAGTAAGCAAGCGACTTACTTTCAAAGTAACTTGTCTCCCGAGATGCATTGAAATAAAAGAATTCAAACGCAGGTGATTCTCAATATCGACTCAAAAACTCGGGGTTAATTATCAATAGTGTATCTAACTCACAACCAAACTACGATCAAATATTCAATGTTTACCAAACTTCAATTAGTCAATTGGAGTAGTACTCCGGCTATGGTAGTCATTCTTAGTACCTACTAGTAGCATATTCGGAAATGCCTATGATTCAGTCATATACAATTGCTGAATTCTACTCAAACTTTTACCATTATGGAATTGATATTAGCAATTATCAAGTATATCTCACCAAGTTGTATTGGGCTGTACAAAATCTTCACACCAAATGGCACTTTATGCGGTCAAATAACCCAATTACATTTAACAGGAGATCGGAACTCAATAAGTCGATATATCAATACATTTCTAGTGGGCTGATATTCATTTTGGCCCCCATCAACCTCGATGAGACTGGAGCCTTGTCGGCGTGGAAAATGATTTCTTCCAGTTTAGGCCTAGCGTAAACTATCAAGCGTCCAGTTTCATTCAACCTCGATGGCTCTTCTCTACTTTCACTAAACAGTATTTGATTTCGAAACAACTTTGCTTGGAAACCACGATGGTTGGAGGCGACTTTCTATTTGTCAATGCTTCGAATCCCGATCAATTTCGCGATAAAGAGATCAAGCGCACTGTCCGGAAGCGTGTCATGCGTGATATTGGCAAAGCGCGACGAAAACCCAAGTGCTTTCCGACAGTGACTTTTGCCTTGCAGCCTTTAAATCTACCAAATACGCCTAAATCACCATCGCCATGTTTATATTCAAACCCTCTTCCTGTGGACCTGGACGCTCGAGCTTCGGAGCTTATTCATTTCAGTATGTACTTCCTTGATTACCCCACTTGAATATATAACCGACAAGTTTCAGTGAATGCGGAGTCAGAATATAATTACAGGCCGTTTCGGAAAATCTGGTTCAGTATGGCTCTAAGCGATAGAAGCGCCTTCATCTTATGCAAAGCCAATGCATCCATGTTTCTAGAACAAACTCGACACCCTGATACGTTTCGTTACGAAAAATGCCAGGAGACTCTGGCTTACTACGGCCAGTGTGTCAGACAAGTTACAGATAGGCTGTCGGATCCACTAGAAAATACGAGTGAGGGTATCCTCACTTCCATATTGGGGTTGATCTGCCATGATGTAAGTGATTTGAATTCATTGAGTCAGCTTCCGTGTCTGATACTTTCTAGCTTTACGTCGGCACTTTGGATCGCTGGGCATATCATATTCAAGGACTAGCGCAGGTAATAAGGATCCGCGGAGGATTCTGTGGTCTTGATGAAAAGGTCCAATTATTCGCATCTTGGTTTGATGTTTTGGGATCAGTGACGAAGGATACCACCCCAAGATTACCGAGCTGTCCAGGCTATTTGAATGACCCGGTAGAGGACACAAAATATGAACCAGAATTCGAATATATGCTCCATGAGCTCAGAACATCCCCTGTTGAAATGGAAGACCTCGCCACGGTACTTCGAAAAACGCGAGTACTGGCAAGGTATATAAACAATAGATGCAGTCTACCAGGCTTTTGGAGAGAGGAAGATGACATGAGTCCACTTCAGGTGCTTGGGCCAATCACCCATGATCTGCTTTCAATATTGCGAGCTGATAGCCTTGCCTCAAGCGGGGTTGAACTTGTTCGGGAGATGACGCGCCTTGCGCTGCTTATCTTCTTGTCGGGAATAAAAGCAAAGTATGGGTTCAGTGCCACTGAGATGAACTTTTTGAAGAACAAATTCATGAAACTCCTGAAAAATACGACGGTTGAACACAAAACCCTTCCTTTCCAGCGTCTGCAGCTATGGGCTCTCGTTATAGTTGCCATGCTTCAACCTGATAGACCAGAACGAAGCATACTTGCAGAAGAAATATCCAACCGGATGACATTGCTGTATCTTACAGATGGTCAAAGTGTGATAAATTTGGCACAGAACATGATATGGATTGAAATTCTCGCACAAGAAACTGTCGGATCGCTTATCGAAGATATCGACACATTTTACTCAAAGATTGCATTTCCAACGCCTTCAACCACCAGTGATCCCACCACTGACAGAGATAACCTGTCCAGTAATCCACCTGCTCTTCTCAGAAACCAGGAGTAATACTGCATCGGCGATATCATTGGTTGTCCCAACCCTCTCCTCCGCTCTAGTCATCGGCACCAGCATTCCGTGAATTTTGTCTGCTACCTCCTTGGGAAGAGCATCTGTCTCCACCGGACCGGGCGAAACAGTATTCACTGTAATTCCACGGCTACGGCCCAATTCCATAGCCAGTGAGTATGTCAAAGAGTCCTGGGCGGCCTTTGCAGCGGCATATATGGCAGTTGGTGCCATTCCTAGCTTAGAGGCAATTGATCCAATGTTTATCACGCGACCCCCGCGAGGCATATGAGAAACGGCAGCTTGAAGGAGAAAAAGCGGTGCATAGACTGAAACGGCAAATGTGGCATCGAGGGAATCACGAGTTGCCTGCAGGGCTCCATGTGGTGTGCCCCCAGCTGCGTTGTTGACTAGCAAGTTATGAGTATTTTAGAGCCGAGAGTGGGATAATGGGAAAAACAAACCAATTATATCGATGGTATCGACTTTTAGTAGCTCAAGGGTCTGACTGACGAGCTTGTTTGCGCCTTCGGCTGTTGATACATCTGCTTGGACAACAACTGCCTTCCCACCCTGTTCCCGAATTCTTTCTACCACACCAGCAGCTCTTGGTGCACTAGAATCGGAGACATGATTGATGGCAACGAGAGCCCCATTTCGAGCGAGAGTGGTAGCAATACAAGCACCAATACCAGTCTCCTTACCGGAGCCAGTAATTATGGCAACTTTGCCATGAAGCTCGAGGGTATCAGGTGTCATTATGGGGAACTGGAAGAAAAAAGGTAGACAGGAAGGGTGAATTGAAATGATTTGATTACTGCGAGAATATCTGGATTCATAGCCCTATTTATACCCAAAATCTAGTCTGCTTTCCATTGAATTTGCAATGGTTGAAGCCTGTCAGGTATTTGATCCGGAGATCTATACCCAATTTGGAAAACGATGTCCCTTAGCTGCATCCCCGTATTTAACTGTGGCCCCACACTTGGCCATGCAGCCAATTGATGATCACCCGATGCCAGTGAACACCATACTATGAGGAGAAAAAGGAGTGGATGCGATACTGACAATTAATACTCATTAAAATCATAAGTGCAATCGGTGCTAAAGTTTGAATCGGACTTGGGCGAAGTAGAATATCACTATGAAGAAAGAAGAGGGCCTAGGGCCAAAGCCCCTTTCAAAAAGAAGCTATCTGAGAGGCAACGTCTTCTTGTGAGCTTCCTTGAGACCCCTTCCAAGATTACGGTAAATGAGAACCGTGGAACTATCAGTTTGAATAGTTATTTATCCGAAGGCGAGGTCAGTCACACAATGTACTATGAATTGTATGAGAAGGCAGAAGCATATGATGGCGAACAAATGCACCTGATTAAGAGACGACTAGTAAGTAGTAATAGCTTCTCGACGTTGGAGTGATGCATCGGGTCTCCGCGAGGATAGTTTAAAATATTTACTAAAACATTTGATCAATTACATTCATATAGACAGTTTATTCAAGTGACTATACAGTGACTGAATGAAGAAATGTTCTAATATTTCTGCGCTAAAATCTCAAATCGTCGGGGGATATCGTTATGTTTATGTGTACAGTGTAGAAAAGCCAATAGATACTAGATAAACCATCAGTGTCATTGTTCGCATCAAAAAGGTGAATATCAAGGCAGATTGACTTACCAATGAATATTTGCAAGGCCACAACCCAGACCCCTATCCGATTAGAAGGTGGCTGCCCATTTTCGTGCTCTACCGTAGGCTGAGCAGGGGCAGAATAGGCAGGAAGGTGAGGATCCGTAGTGTTATCATCGAGCTTTTTCGCATTGAACTTGGAAGATGTATAGTTGAAGTTCTGCAACATGCCCTCTTTCTGCGCCTCTTGGAAAGCAGCCCACCACACCGATGCCATCTTCTCATAACCAGCATCATCCGGGTGAATCTTATCCACGAGCTCATCAACCTTGATGAAATGGCTCATATCAGCGAGAACAATCCTGTTATTTCTTGCGCGACGATACGCGACGAGATTGCGTAATTGCTCATTTATGGATTCCACTTTTTCAGGCTGTTTGCCATTCGGAAGTAGTGTCGATAAAATGATTGTTGTTCCTTCAATGCTGCTGAACAACTTTTCGATGAGAATATTCATTCGGGTACCTGCAGAGTAGATGCGATAGTCCTGAAGGGCATCATTTGTGCCAGCACTGTGCCATGGCGTCAGAATGTGTCAGTGGGTACAAAAGGGGAAAGACCAACATACTTGATAAGAATGAGATTGGGTTGTGCTGGAATATCCGCATCCGCCTTTTTCTCCAATTGATCTATCCTGAACCCGATATGACCTTCATTGTACTGTATTGATCAGTCAGTATTCAAATCAGGTTTCAATTGGTCGCCCTGCTTTGACTGAGGGAAGAGGGCTGGCGCGGGGGACTCTAGGTCTTACATTGTCGCGCATTGTGCCCATGCGTCGGGTTCCGACCATTTCAACTGGCCATCCTTCATAACGAAGCTGTTGACGAATCCATTCACGGTAGCCATTACCATCTGTGGATTTGTATCCCAGAGTGATAGAGGCGCCGAGGGGTAAGACTTTGAGGAGGAATCTCTCATCCTGGGAGTCGGTCGTTTTGTCGTCATCTCTAGTAGTGAGAGAAACACTAGTGGGCGTCGCAATAGCCCAAGTGAGAGTAAATGGTGAAAGTAAAGTCAACCAGAGTAGACAAGCCTGGACGACCCAGTGGATGGGCGTCGGCTGCCTCATGGTGAATGCGAATACAGAGAATTGGTCGTGTGAGGAGTAAAATGCATTCAGAAGTGGGCGGCGACGATCTTATAATCTTAACCTAAAACAAGATAGCTATGTAATGTACCTAACAGGTTACTGAAATCATGGGGAGGTCATCAAACTTGCCTGTTCCTTGACTAATGATTGTCTCTCCTCCAGGTTGGATTGGATTGGAGGGGTCCACTCGACCAGGCTGGATCTCAGGAGAAGAAAGAAGAAAAAAAAAGCACTGCCCACTTTTGGTTCTACGGAGTAACCCGTGCAAAGAAAGAAAAAGATTTGCCCAACTAAGCCTCTCTCTAAAATTAAAAGCGTGCCAAAACGGGATGGTATGATAGGACACAGAAATCACGAGCGATGAGCATATCTTTTGGTTTTGGTGGTTGACCAGTCGCTACTCGTTGCCAGTTGCCCCTGGAGACCCTCACTAAACGCCTTTGGGGATAGCCTCGTCAGACTACCGTAGTTAGCCCATCTCCGGTCGGGCACCTAATTCGATGGACGATGGCAAATCTAGATGATACAGAGTAGTGATAGCCTCGCATATCTCTACTGTGTGCAAAGTTACTACAGACGCTACTGCCGGTGTCTGCCATCAAAGACATTGAATGTCTCGGGGAGCTGTGGTTACTCTGATACTCTCTTCCTCTCTCCCCCTCAGTAAGGCAAGGCTAGCACAGCCCGAACAGAACCAAAGAAAGTGAAAAAAAAAGAAAGAAAAAGGTTACCGATTAATCCGTAGATCCCCAGGCTACACAATTTCCAAATCTTATTCGCAATAGCCTTTGGTGTCTCAGGCTGCCGACTTTATCTACACAGCCTTGAGGCTACCCTAGATTTACCCTAGCTAGGGTATTTCTCTTCTTTCACGATGTTCTCTTCAAGCAGCAGCCTGGTCAACTCGACAAAGATTTTGCTTCTTCGGCGTATCCGAGAATTCCGGTTCTGCGCTAACTGATTAGCAGTCACAAATCAGAAACAATTGCCCCTGCCAATAATTAGCCATATTTAGTCGATGCGACCGAAGATATTCTCTCGTGATCTCTCATGCAGGCAACCCCCGACATTTTGCCCTAATCCCAAGAGGCGGGCTTAGACGGTGTCTAGCAATGTTACATGGCAGATGTCCAATTTTCACAAGTTTCACTTCATCCATTAACACTAAAAGATCTTTTTCATACATCGATTCTTGCTCAAAATATTGAGAGCAAAGTACAGCACTCTGTGCCGACCAACGATGATCATGCCTCTTCATAGGCAGGCAAGCGATCCACAGTCGGGATTTTTCTGCCAAACTGAGATCGATCGAGGAGCATTTGAACAGTCAACGTCAGATTGCCGATTCTCTAGAATAATTGAGGAATATAAAAATGTTCCCAATGCAGCCTTGTATTCGAATTATATACCAAAAAGTTGCACCACTTGAAGTATTGACTCGTAGTTAGTTACAATCTTTGTGAAAGCTGAGAGTGATGACTAAGAAATGTACAAACAGAAATGTCACATGATACATATCAATAGATCCTTACTTTACAATTTCTTCATTTACAAGTCCCATCTGGTGATTTCCTACCTTCTCTCACATTGAAGAAAATTGATCAAATCAATTATGCAAAACGAAACTGGGGCACGTGCTGAGTCTCCGGACCCAGATGTCCACGAAATGCCCTCGGGTTGTTGTAAGGAAGGCTGTGGTAAGACTGAGGATCTACTTCGGTGTGCGGGCTGCAAAGCCTTTCACTACTGTGGTCGTGATCACCAAATTGAAGACCGTCCTATGCATAAATCTCACTGCTCTTCAATTAAAAGGGCACGAGCGAAATTGGAGAAAGAGAGAGAGGCTCTGATCAATCACCCGGATTTCACAAACGATAATCCCTTCGAGAACCATGTCGGCAATTTCTGGCGCATAGTTGAAACACGTCCCTACATGATGGCGCTTTCAGGCCTAACCCAGTCATTCCAGGGAATAAAACACTTGGACGCCGTGCAAGCTGAACTCGATCTTTGCATGGAGATGTTACGATTGAGTCCTGGAGACATTATGGGAGTCCGTGGTTCAGTGCCTCCCCTGCTATTACGCCTCAACAAGGACCAAGAATGTTATGACTTTCTGAAGTGGCATGCTACTACTGGCATAGAAAAAGATAGGGATTACAGCGATACAAGCCGTTTCCTTGATATCAAAAATGCAGATATTTTCGAGCCAGTCGATTTCCTCGGTGGGAATGCATATCTGGGTGTACTTTCTCTTCTCATTTCTCTGGCAATCCTGAAGATCAAGCTTGCACTAGACTTGATGAAGATCAAAAGTATGCATGACGAAATCAATCGAATGGCTTCATCTATGGGTGCCGAGCCTGATCAACGTCCGCCTCTTGATGCCTTCCGGGAGGTCATAGAATCCAATGTTCGAAGCTCAGCTATTCTTGCACGACCTGAAATTTTCAACGGTCAGGATCTCGCGCCAATGAAGATTGCATTGAAAGAACAGATTGACGTCATCTTCGCAACTCTTAATCAAAGAAACAAACACTTCCTTCCTATGGTTGAACGACCTGGAAAGGACTTGTTTGCCGATCCTGTCAGGATGTACGGCATTGGAAGTCCCGAAGAAGCGCGGGCGGCGTTGCACAGTACTTGGGATGCTTGGAATGAAGTAAAGGGAACACTTGAATATGTTACTTTGTACCAGGCGGGAGAACTTGATGAGTACTTCCAGCCTTCCTAATTTAGCCGTCGACAAAAGCAATGGGAAATGACAAATGATGCACGATTACATACATCCAAAAAAGGAACGAACAAAGAATTCGTTGAAGGTACCTTCCTTCGCACCTCCAGGCTTAGTCAAATGTCTACAGATATCTCCTTCCTTCAATCCACTAGATCTTCTTCCAATCAACACATTCCAATGAACACATTTATCATCCCTAACCCCCATCGTTTTCTACCATAATTTGGAATAAAAATTCGTTCGGGCTCCAAGCAGTGATTAACATCCTGACCATCATCAAGTTCGCTATGTTCACCCTAGATTTTGCCGCAAGTTTCGCGAGACGGACAATCATATTCGAGACACCGCTCCGATGCGAGCTTCAGTGCCCGGCGTAATATGCTTTCTGAATGCCGTTCAGTCACAAGCTCTCTGGGTGGGCGTCCGGTTCGAAGGTTCAAAAGTCCCACTTCTTGAGTACAAGATAGACTGCTACCCCGAGATCTACCGAGAAACTCGCAGATTTCTGATCAAAACGCCGCTGTTGTTGTTTACGACATAAGCGGGACCCAATCCTTGCAAGTATCCATACTTGATTGCAAAGCAGCAAGGGATCCATGGGCGAAGTATATTGCCGTTCAAGGCGTTGACGGTATTACATCTTGTGGCAATTGCCAGTGGTCAGATCATAAAGAACAATCCGATTTTTACTGTCCAAGCACTGCCCAACTCGATCGTTCTGAAGTGCATCAATGCCGCGATGCCGATTCCCACAACACAAATCCGAGCCAATAGATAAGGCTACAGAGAGTATAACGCAGCTCAAAATCGTTAGAAAAAGCAGCAATCGACCTATGCAAGAGGTCCTCGAAGCTGATCATGACCCCTAGAGAACACTGATTGATGATGAACTGGACACCGATACTTGTGTGGCAAGATACACGCGTGGCAAGACTCCGGCAACAACTCTATCGTCCTCTGCCTGTGAATGGCTTTCCTGGTCAGCTTCTGGACATCCATGTCAGGCTGCTTTTACAACTGTGCGACTGGATCAATTCTGATGTCGGTTTCGATTGCCGTGTCCTTACCATTTCCGAGTCCTCACTGTTCGTTTTGGTGGCTGCTACAGGGAAGGGAGGGGGGTTCAGCGCATCTCGTTAGGGAACCTTTGTGGTAATCGACAATTGTGAATCAATGATATTGAGATAATTGTAACATTTGATTAATCATTCTACTTTAGTATGTAAAGACGCATCTGTAGTACTGCTAGTAGATGGCATGACAAGAAGAATTGGTTGTTTTGACCATGGCACCCGTGCAGGTGTTGTGCTTGCGTATCTTATATTCAAATGATGGGGCTTTTTGGGGGGCGAATTACAGCACATTCCATCATAAGAACATTTATCATCACCATCATGTTCTGTTGAAGTTTATTGAAATTTCGGGGTGAAGATATTTGATGTTGTCCCAGGCGAAATGTACTCAATCTTCTCAATAAGCTCCCCGAAAAATGCTTTCTCAATCGCGGCACCTTTCTGATTGGTAACAATACAGGCTGGACTAAAATTTTATTAGCTGAAGTCTTTATGCTTCCTCGGTCGTATCCTACCGCTTGACCTGGCAATTATCAAGGTATTGCCCACTGCTTTCACGGCCTGCAGAGTCTGGTGAGTAGGTGTCTATTTGGTAATACTAGTAAATTCACAGAGACAGCCATACCTGAAAGAATCCCATGAACTAAAGCTCTGCTGCCCATCTCAGTGGGGCGAGCGATAAGTTTTTCGCCCCAACGCATTCCCAGGCTATCATTCTCGCGCATCAATTGTGACTTGCACCAGCTTGGATTCGGCGCGTTCAGAATGACCAGGGGCTCTTCACTTCTTTCAAGTCGATCAGCCAGTGCTCTCACTCCAAAAAGTACAAGCAATTTGGATAAGGGATAGCGCAGGCTCATTTGCGCAGTTTCCTTGTTGTTGAGGCGATCAAAGATACCCTTGCCGTGGTCTTCTTCAATCTCGTTTAACGGGGCCATATAATGGAGTGCTGAATTGACTATGCTGACTCGAGGCAGAATTGAGAATTTTTTGGCAGATTCGCGTAATTTCGGAATAAGCAACATGACGAGTAAGAATGTGCTGACAACATTCACAGTGATTGTTTTCTCATTTTCTTCGGCCAAACTGAATTTCTCGGTAGCTAGCCCAGCATTCGCAAGGATTGCGTCAAGGCGTGGTAGTGTTTTCGCACGAGTAGCGAAGCTTTTCACCGAAGCGTAACTGTCCATATCCAGCTCCCATACTTCAATCGTGCTGTCATCACGACCAGTTGATTTGAGGAGTTCTAATCTTGCCGCCTCGGCCTTCTCGATATTCCGACAGGCCATAATGAGTCGGCTCACACCAAGATGCAAAAATTGACGACTGGCTTCGAAGCCCAGTCCTTGGTTTGATCCAGACACAATAATCGTCTGGCCTGAAAGATCCGCCTTCTGGACAGGCAACTGAATGAACATGCAAGAGAGCATGCTCGAAGAGAGGCCTTCTATCGAAGAAAGAACTGGCATTGTGAGGAATTCGGTAGTCGACAATTTGACACAATTTTATTGAGATAATGATAATAGTTAATTAATAATTCTAGAAGTAGAATAATATGTCCTTATATAATACAGGGCACGCCAAGAAGGGTTGGTTTTTTTGACCATAGCACCTATGGAGATATTATGTCCGCTTATTGCAGATTTAAATGGTAGGAATTTGCAAAAGTATTAGTTATTACTCGCAATCAAGTGATGCCTCAGGTATCTTTGCCATCGCCTACGAAAGTGAGAGATGTATCTCTCACTCCGCAGATGGAGGTAGTGTAAATCCGCTGGAGATAATCGGGGCGGACATTGTCGCGGAAGCGGAGATAATAGCCCCGCCCCGCCCCGCCATCAGCTTTCCCTCGTCATGCAAGGCTGGCCGACATCACATCATCTCATTTTGTATTCTCAGTATTCTTTTCCCTCATGGACACCTCACAGAAAGTTGAGAAACGCAATCGGCCATCCCTTTCCTGTGAGCCTTGTCGCGGTCGAAAGTAATACCTGGACTCGGATCAATCATGGCCTTTCTGCTACAGCTTCTGATAGAACTCTAGATTAAAATGCAATCGCCAGTCACCATGCGACACCTGTATCCGCAGGAATTTAGCAAGCTCCTGTCACTATGCCGCTAATGCTGATCGGAATAGATTGCCTGCACGAAATAACAACTTGAGCGACAGACTCCAGAATATTGAACAGCTGGTGTCTTCATTGATCAGCAAACAGCCACCTCGTGTGGTAGAACATTTGCCCAGTCAAGAGCCTAAATCTCCTGCAAATTCGACTGACCATTCTACCACGCCCGGAAAAGAGACTTTGAAGGTGCTGCACGATCAAAATGGAGAAGCGATTTATACCGACCCAAGTCACTGGATGTCAATCTTACAGGAGATTCAATTCGTGCGCGCGAGTTTACCTTCTCAAAACTCTGGCACGTCTCATGAATCCACACCTGTCGACGGAGGACCTGATTTTGACCTCAATCTGAACTTGGGCCCCTCCGATACTTTCAGTATACCAGATGCTTTGACTTCTCTTCCTGCGCAGCCAGTCTGCGATATGCTCCTCTCAAAATACTTTAATTCCCGTTACATGGTCTTAGGTATGTTTCAGTACTTTGGCTGTGTTGGTATCCATCTTGCTGACTTGCGATACATCAGGAATCGTTCACTATGGGAAGTTCCGTAAGGAGGTGAATATCTGACCTTTTGATCCGGTCGAAATTTGGATCTGCTGACGAGTTTAGTATGAGGAATTCTGGAGACATCCACAGGGGATATCATTTCACTGGCTGAGCTTGCTTTTTTCTATATTGAGCGTCGCACTTACTTTTTACGAAAAGGCTAACCCAATCAATGACCCCACCCAAAGCCGACCTTCAGCGATTCTCTTACAACAAATCACTGCGCGGTGCTTGATATCGGGGAACTATGGAACTGCCAAAGCAGATTCTATCGAGGCACTATTTCTTCATTTACAGAGCAGATTCATGAATGAGACTAGTTCGACCACGCAACTATGGCTGGAACTAGGAACTATCATCCGACTCGCTCTTCGAATGGGTTATCACCGAGACCCTGATGGACTGCCTGACGTCTCTGTATTTGAGGGCGAAATGAGACGACGTGTGTGGCTTCATATATTTCAAATTGATGCCCTCGTGTCTTTCCAGATGGGACTTCCTAGTATGATTCCAACAGAATACTGTGATACAAGGCCCCCAGGGAATTTTCAAGATACGGATCTTTTTGTTGAAATGGACAGGCTTCCGTCTACCCGAAGCCTT
Organism: Penicillium sumatraense; assembly: GCA_020086695.1. Taxonomy (NCBI): domain Eukaryota; kingdom Fungi; phylum Ascomycota; class Eurotiomycetes; order Eurotiales; family Aspergillaceae; genus Penicillium; species Penicillium sumatraense. The sequence continues at coordinate 1,931,491 of JAGIKU010002689.1, read as the reverse complement.
GAAGAAGCAGCTCCAATGAGATACGGTATTGTTAAGTTCGGAATAATGGGGGTTTTCAAGAAGATTGTTAGCCACACCCAGCCTCTTGCGTCTCCGGAATACAGCGCTACGCTGGCCCTGGATCGAGAGATGAGGAGTGTTTATGAAACGATTCCCGATGTTTTGAAGCGGAGAGATATCTCAGACTCTTTCATGGACAACTCGGACATTATTCTTGAAAGATGCACGTTGGAACTCCTTTACCTTAAGGGCATAATTGTTCTTCATCGGAGATACATTCGACACGAGCCTCAAAACCCTCAGTTTGAACCGTCGCGCCGCCTCTGTATAGAGGCAGCATTGGAGATACTATCCCGACAGGCCGACATTTACAAAGCGACTCTCATCGGGGGCCGACTCTACGATGATAACTGGATGGTCACCACCTTAACAGAACATGACTTTCTTCTGGCTGCGATGGTTGTCTGTTTGGACCTTTCGGTGCAGATAGAGACGCATTCGCCCGAGGTCTCAAACATCGAAGGTAGTGACAGCTTTACGGCCAAGAAGTTCTATGCCCTTCAAGTATCGCAGCAAATTTGGGCAGCAAAGAAAAGTTCGCTGTTGCAGTCACATATTGCCTCTATGGCACTAGATTTGATGATTAGGAAAGTGACTGAGAGGCAGACGAGTGGAAACATTCAGAATCCAACGTCTTCAAACGGCGACCCATGGATGGGTGCAGGATTGCCATACATTAATATGGAAGGGATGATTGATGGCTCTGAGGCCGTCGACTGGGTAAGTTCGGCCTCGTCATTCAAGTGCTCTCAATCTAACGATCATCTAGTCGCTGCTTGATCAACTTTTCCAAAGTCAAGTCGTGGAACCAACACCAAGGAACACCGGGAATTAATTTGGTTTGTAATAGCCTCGTTATGAAAATAAAATTGATCTAAAAGCCCCCGCAAAGACATAATTTACAGAAAGAGACAGAATTCCTCTTTCATGTCCAATGGCTAACGGGCTCCCGTCAGACCAACGGAGAGGTCCTAGCGTTGCCACTTGCAAAGTGAAACAAAAGGGCATAATGACCAATTTGGGTAAAAAATCGACGCTCGCTAAGAAAGAAGTGCGAGCGTCTAGTGATTGCCATCAACAAGCATTGCTAAGCTTTGTGGGCGATCTCACGTCATCCGAAGTGCCTTGTAAGGCTGGCGAAAGTGGGGATTGACGTAAGTAGAAACATCTTGCGATGGGCTTGTTCTCTAGGAGAGCCCATCGCAACAAACCTCTTATTTAGATTAGCCAACTCTCCACGTCATGGAAATTTCTTGAGGTAAGTCTCAATAACGAGACTATATTTATTATCTCAACCGAATTTCGACTCAAACTTCATGCGCTAATGCACAAGAGCGGTTCAAACCAAATAACAGGTGGCTGAAAAACATGTCCACTGTTCTATGCAGGATGCGAAAGTCAGACTTTTGAATCTTTTTGAAATATGACCGTGCAGTACATCTCTGCGATAATGCATTTAGTAGAGAATGATTCATAGGAATAAAAGAATGTTTGTGATATTTCAGCAGAAGAAACTGGGGCAAACTGTTCACGTGCCATGACATCACTCTGTAGGGCTGAATGGGCTGCATAACAAGAAGGGAGCAAAAAAATGGGCTTGTTCTGCATTTGAGATGTTCTGCTGTCATACTTGAAGCGCCTAGAAAGCTCAGCTCGTCTAGGCACCAGCATTGTTTTCGGTCGGATTTGATGGAACTGCTAGCTAGTGAGGGCCCAAGTAACACCCACCAGAGTTTAGCTCCACATCCACCATCCACCAAGATCCAGAGATTACTTGCTACGTCATATTACCCTTGTCATGGACGAAATAGTCACTTGGATGGACAATGTAAAGCTGTTCGGTACATTCGTTCTTTTGGGGGCTACTTTTTCCACTATTCTAGCAGTTGGGATTACTGCTTCTTTCCTTCGACGATCCCCCACGGAGTCAATACAATCACACGGCAACATGGTGACGCAAAAGGTAGTAAATCAATGTCAGTCTGAAAAGACTGTTACTTCTGAGCTGGCCAAGGACCCAAAACAGTCTGCGTTCTCGATATTCAAAGATCTATACGATAATCACCACCATTTATTGCATGGCGAGAAAAATGGCTCGCCAAAGTCAATGCCCGGAGACGAAGCAAATGTTGAGAAAATGGATGAACTTGGAAAGGCGCGAGCATGTGGTAAATGGGGCTCAGCAGAGCCTAGTGATCTTTTTCTACGGGTAATTGTTCCATTGATCAAGGCTACACGGTTGTCTTCAGGAGTGAGACGTATGCTTACTAGTCTGTTTGAATTAGGTATATCATGGTGCACTGAGTGCCGTGGAAAAGAACCCTGAAACCGCCGTTGTGTCTCCTCCATTACTGGGAAGTACTGGTGTAGTACCTCTCACAATCGTTTCCCCTTTACCCGATCTCTGCCGTCATCTAGCGAACTGCATAGTGAGAACCGAACATGAGATTTTTCTCGGTACAAACTTTTGGATTCACTCAAATGCATCAACGTTGATTACCAATGCCATCCGTGAATTATCAAAACGAGCTGAAGAGCGTGGTCGAAAAGTCATAATGAAGATGGTGTATGATCGTGGAGATCCTCGTCAGGTACGTCTGTCCCATCTTCTTGTAACTGAAATAGCAATTCTAATTCTTTTGTAGCTCTGGGACAACAGATTATGTGTCGATGAAGACAATTATTCAAGTTCTCAAGTCAATCTCCCAACACCGAAAGAGATCCCAGGTGTTGATCTTCAAGTCATCAACTTTCATAGACCTTTGCTCGGCACGTTTCATGCGAAATTCTCAGTTTTTGACCGACGCATGGCTCTTTTACAAAGCAGCAATATTCAAGACAATGATAATCTCGAAATGCTCACTCATATAGAAGGTCCCATTGTTGATTCTTTTTATGATTCAGCTTTGCTTTCGTGGGGTAAACCGCTTGATCCCCCTCTTCCTCTGTTAGATTCACCCGCTGCACATTCACCAATTCCTTGCCATGAGGGAGAGGAAATAGAAAATTCTCAAGATTTGTTGCGCAATCTTCCAGAGCATACAACAGATTCTCCGCACTATGATGAGAACTTGAAACTCGAGGCACAAAGAGTGAATGACAGCATCATGCCTCGTGAGAATGAGACTCCAACCCAAGCGGTGACTCGACATCTGAGTATGTGAAATGAACATTGAAAACACTTTAATCTATTACAAAGCTGATGAGTAGTTCAGACACAACAATTCAACCCGATTCAACTGGGGATGCCCCAGACTCCGACCAAGATCCAAGGATGACACTTTATTCCCTGCTACCTCGTCATGAGCCTGTTCCCATGGCCCTTGTGAACCGAGAGTCATATGGATGTAAGTAGTCACAACAACGAAATTATGTTCACACTAATTATTCAAAAGCTCCAAACCATGGCAGCGATAATACTCCACAGAATAATGCCTGGATCTCGGCCATAAATTCTGCCAAACACTCTATCTTGATTCAAACTCCGAACATGAACGCCGAGCCTCTTTTAGAACCACTGCTGAACGCTGCACGCCGGGGAGTAATTGTCTCCTGTTACTTATGCCTAGGCTACAATGATGCAGGCGAGCTACTGCCGTTCCAAAATGGTACGAATGAGATGATCGCAAACCGACTATACAATTCTTTAGAGTCCGACGAGGAAAAAGGCCGATTGCGCATCTGCTACTATGTGGGCAAGGATCAAACACGCCCTATCCATAATTCGTTCAAGAAACGAAGTTGCCATATTAAGTTGATGATTGTTGATGAGCAAATTGCCATTCAAGGTACGTTGAGATCAGAGATGCACATTGTAATACTCCTGACGCCTCGTCACTAGGTAATGGAAATCTAGACACGCAGTCGTTCTACCACAGCCAAGAGATCAATGTCCTCATTGACTCAAGTTTAATTTGTAAAGCTTGGCTTGGGCAAATTAACGGCAATCAGAATACACTGAAGTATGGTGCGGCGAGTAGCAAAGATGGGTGTTGGCATGATCCTGCAACTGGGGAAATCCCAGATGGCTCAATGGGTACTAATCCCGGCCGATTTGGGTGGGCCAAGGGTGCTGTTGGAGCAATCAAGCGTGTAAGAGGTGTTGGAGGTTTCTAGAATATTAACTAGTTATTGTACTATTACTAGTTAGTGCTCTGTATGTCAACTTTGAGTTGCTGACCATTTACATCTAAGCAATTTTTGACTTCGTGGAGAAGATGTACCAAAGTCTTCCGGAAATATGTGCTCCCAGTTCTCTAGCATTTATCAATTATCTCTAGGTTACCTTCTTCAAATTTCACTCCATTTTTGAAGTAATTTTCAGAACAATCATTAGCGGTCCTTCTATATCTGCTGGTAAAACGGCAGAATAAATCAAGCGGTGTAAATTAGTCTAAATTTAGCAGTGACGTAGTGTGGCTTATCCAGCTGGCTCAGCCACACCGCGCGGGGTGGCTGACCCCTCCATCGTAGCCTCCTACTTTTTGATTCTTTGTTGACTACAACTTATCTTCTATTTCGAAAATCAATTCCCTTCTCACATACACCATGGCGCCTCACGAAGGACTGGTCCACCCCAAAGAATACGATATCAAAGACAGCAATGTTGAGCTGATCGGAAGCGACCTCGACCACCGCGTCAAATACAATTCCGCCGTAACCGAACCAGCATGGAACAACGGCAAGATTGGAAAAGAGCCAGGCCTTTTCATCTGGCGCATTGAGGAATTTGAAGTCGTTCCATGGCCAAAGGAGAAAACGGGTCAATTCTATGATGGCGACAGCTTTATCGTGCTATATTCCTACAAGGTTGGCGACAATGATAAACTGCGACACGATATCTTCTTCTGGCTTGGCAGCAAAACCACACAAGACGAAGCTGGAACAGCGGCATACAAGACGGTAGAACTCGATGAGTTCTTATCTGGCGCGGCTACCCAGCACCGTGAGGTTCAAGCGCACCCCTCAGATGAGTTCCTTGCGCTCTTCCGCAACTACAGCATTCGCAAGGGTGGTGTGCGCTCCGGGTTCACTCATGTTGAGCCGGAGGCTCCCAAAGAAGTCACAACTCTATTGCGAATCTTTAAGCACCCCACCGCTGGGCGTACAATCATCGTGCATGAAGTGGAGCCCACCTGGGAGTCTCTCGATGATAAAGATGTGTTTGTTTTGGATAAGGGAGACAAGATTTGGGTGTTCCAAGGAAAGGATTGCAGCCCGCTCGAAAAAGGAAAGGCTGCTCAAGTCGTCAATGAGATGACTTTGGCAAAACATATCGATGTTGAAGTGATATCGCAACATGAGTCGAGATCAAAGGTCATTGTCGACTTACTTGGCGGAAAGGAAGTATTCCAGCGAAGCTTCGAATGCCCCCGTCCCGGCCGCTTCCAAAATCTGGCGACTCAGGATGATGGTCGCCCAACGCGACTGTTCCGACTCAGTGATGCCTCTGGTCAACTTACCTTTGACCTCGTTAAGGACGGACAGAAAGTTCGCAAATCAGACTTTGATGGAAATGATGTCTTCCTGTATGATATCGGTAACAGGCTTTGGGTCTGGGAGGGGCAAGGAGCAAGCAGGAAAGAGAGAGCATCATGGTTAAAGGTTGCTCAGGCATATATTCGTCGCCTGCAAGAGAGTCAAGAGAACTCTGAGGCTCATTACACGCCTATTTCCAAGGTGGTTCAGGGCGAAGAAAGTCCTGCCTTTGTCAAAGCAATTGAAGTCTGAGTACTTCCAGTGTGGATATTAACGAATATGTGTCATGTAATCTGTGTTCAAACAATTCATCCCTGGACTAGCACTATGAAGTGGCTATTATGTGTACAAATATCGAAATGGGATTCGCTGTAGCAAAACATAGCTGTATTCACTTAGAACTAAATAGCAGGCTTTATGTGCAGGAGTATCTGTAACAAGTAAGGAGATTATTAGTATGTCTATAGGTCACAAATCTTCGTTTCGATCGTTTCACATACCTTTCGCTTTTGTGCAAATTCTTACTGGATAATTCGTAGTCATCGTCAAGTTCTTCGCCTTCGCCTTCCCTCGGGTGGGGCCGCTCCGCCAAGAATCTCCCTTTTGGGTCCCCGCCAGCGGAGCAAGCGACCAAAGCGTGTGGATGGGACTGCACTTTACGTGCACGGAGTTCCATTTTTGACATTTGTGTCATTGGAAAGATTGGGTCAAATGGTGGAGATCGCGTGTGGCTCAGAATGACTCCTCCTTGCACACGAGAACCCCACCAAGCCACTCATGCAAACCAATCCGAGGTTTACCGCCGGCTCATACAGTACCTATATCAATCATTTTTCGCGCATTGAGTATCACAACTCTATAGTCAGGCCCTTTTTTGTTTGCTCAATGTGACATCTCATACTATGACCTCTGTGCCTACTATTCTCGCAACTTGCAAGCAGACGCGATTTCATCTCCTAGATGACAACCCTTCAGCCGAGGTACGTATGATTGCAACATACTAAAACCCACACCCACTGCATTCTCAAAGTTGACACACCGCCACCCCTTCATAGGTCGATGTAGAGGGTCTTGGAATCACAGTTGCTTCTGCAACGTCTGAATCTACGGATGAAGGATCTAAGACCAAACCTAAGGGTAAATCAAAAGCCAAAGCACAGGGCAAGGAGCTTCTAAACGATGCACACCTACGACTGAAGGCGGGAATCCGTTACGGACTTCTCGGGCGAAATGGAACTGGCAAATCCAGTAAGAATAATTTTGGATGTCTCCTGTTCAAACTCGGCCCTACTAATACTTTTCACCAGCACTCCTCCGGGCAATGGCTGAAAAGCTCATCCCGGGAATCACCCACGCCACTCGTATCTCTATTCTCCAACAGATTGACGGAGAGTATACTGCCGGAGGTACTGATGGGCTTAGTCTTGAAAAGGAAGTCTTGCAATCAGTTCTCAGCAGCGATGAGACCAGAAACGAAGCAGTTCGGATAGCAGACTGTAAGCCATACCTTCATGTCACCGGAGACCAAGACATGTTTTCTAACACTGGGCAGTACTATCAAAAAGTTTTGAATCCGAAGACCCCTTGCAGCCAGTTCATACTATTCGTCAGATCCGGCATGATCAAGCGAAGAGTAAGCTCTTCTTAGCCCAGAAAATGGCAAATTTGAAGAGCGGTGCCCGCGGCCTACAAGCAAGAAAGGATCTCAAAGCAGCGGAGTCGAACTTGGAGACTTCTCAGGAAATGTAAGAATTCTCCTTATGATCCCCGGTCAAGTCTAACGCTAGCAGACTCAACCAAGATGCGGAGAGCATTGATGCCGAAGCCGTCCAATCCGATACTCAGGCCGCAATTGAGATGCTGGAGACTTTCCAGAGCCGACTTGAACAGATGAAACTCTCTGACATGGAGAAAGAAGCCCGAAAAATCCTTGTAGGTCTCGGCTTCAAAGAAGATGTACTCGAGAAGAAAGTCTCGACATTATCAGGCGGTTGGCGGATGCGATGCATGCTTGCAAGCGTTCTACTACAAGGACCCTCGACAGAAATCATGGTCCTCGACGAGCCGACAAATTATCTTGATCTCCAAGCTGTAATTTGGCTCGAGAATTATATCCAACGCATGAGTGAATCATGCCAAACAACCATTCTCTTAGTCTCCCACGACCGCGATTTCATAAACTCCGTTTGTGAAGAGATCGTTATTCTCCGTGACCAAAAACTCACCTACTTCAAAGGTAACCTCGCCGCCTATGAAGCGGATTTCGAAGAGCAAAAATTGTATTGGGGTCGCATGAAGGAAGCACAAGATCGACAGATTGCCCATATGGAAGCGAGTATTCGTGAAAATATGAAGATCGGCAAGAAGACCAATGATGATAATAAGCTTCGTCAAGCCAAGTCTCGACAGAAGAAGGTTGATGATCGTATGGGACTTCAGGTCAATGCCAAGGGAGGACGATTCAAGCTCAATAGAGATTTGGTGGGTTACCACCTCTCAAGTCGAGCCGAGATTGAAGTGCCGCAAGACGAGAGGGGAGCGACGATGAGCATTCCCGAAGCAACGGAGCTGCGATTTCCAGGACCGTTGGTTTCGTTGGAGGGGGTTAATTTCCGATACAAGAAGGGCGATAAGAATGTTCTTGAAAATATCAATCTGGTCATGCATCAAGGTGATAGGGTTGGTCTTGTCGGCTTGAATGGTTCGGGCAAGAGTACTCTTCTTCGCATCTTGATGGGTAGTAATCTACCATCCACGGGCAAGTTGACAACTCATCCCCGATTGAAGGTGGGATATTATGGGCAGCATTCGGTGGAAGAGCTCCAGGCGCGTGGGAAGAGTGAACCAACGCTCACTGCACTTGGGCTTTTGATGGCTGAGGTGGAAGGGTCTCTCAATGAGGGTGCTGTGAGAGGATTACTTTCTTCTTTCGGTCTTCCGGGTCGCATAGCCTCAGATGTTGCGGTGCAAAAGCTCTCAGGTGGCCAATTGGTGGGTTCCTCTTCCCTTGGTTGTGGTTCATTGCATAGTTAACAGAGTGTATAGGTTCGTCTCGCTTTGGCTCGAATTGTCTGGAATGCGCCACAGTTGCTCATTCTTGATGAAATCACCACGCATCTAGATTTCCACACAGTGACTGCCCTTGCGACAGCTCTGTCACTGTTCGACGGAGCAATTCTTCTCGTTTCTCACGACCGATTCTTAATCCGGTCAGTGGTTGAGGGAAAGCGTGATATCGAACGTAAGATGGACGATGAGTTTGAGGGTTTGGAGGAAGAAGAGGCAGAGGAGTCCACTACTCGTCGACGCTGTGTTTATGTTCTGAGAGCTGGTAAAATGATTGAGCAACAGAATGGAGTTGAACAGTGGGAGGAAACCCTGATGAAGAGAGTTCAAAAGATGCTCAATGCAGCTTGAGTAATTCTTGAATATCAACTACTACATGCGATACCTTCGTTCAATAAGAACTGAAAGCCATGGCTTCATTTTCAAGGAAATTAAGGCAATATTATGATATTTGTTGCCCTGACTGAGATTTTACCTAAAATATCTAACTTATCTCCGCGGATGAGTAGCACTTAGATAGTACGATCCACATAGTGTAATACTTATCTACAGTGTCGACACCGGAATTAGCTGGGAATGTAATAACCTATTAAAGCAGTAAGATAACTTGTGGATATCTTACATTCTGTAATTACAACTAATATTACAACCAAGTAACCAAATAAATAATATTAAATACTAAATACTGCTATACTATCGGCACCCCCCGGTCGTGTTGAGTGCCTCAGCCAATCCCCGCGCGGGTGACTCAGTCAACTTCCCCGCGATTTCTTCTGCTTCTCCTCCAACTTACTTCTCTTTTTTCTTCGGTCTTCTTCTTCTTCCTTTTCTTCCTGGTAGGTCCATCCGACATTCTTGGTCCGCCACTTGGAACCACTTATAATCGGTATCTTCCCCCCACGCCATGCCACCTCGCCCTTAACCACTTTATCCCCCGTCATGCTGTGCAGACCACTTTCGCCGCGGCTCCCTTCGCGGCTCCGCTCCGTTCGCGTTCGATGGCAAAGCACCAGCACTGCGACCGTACCTTCATCACCCCCACCTCTCGCAGAGGCCAACCCCCGCCTCAATGCACTCAAATCCGCAAAGCCCTTCTCCCAGTTCCTTACCGACTCCTTCAATCGCCAACATGACTACCTGCGTATCAGCGTCACCGAGCGGTGCAACCTGCGCTGTCTCTACTGCATGCCCGAGGAAGGCATCGAGCTCTCGCCCCAAGCGCGTCTTTTGACTTCTCCAGAAATCCTGTACTTGTCCTCCCTCTTCGTCTCGCAGGGTGTTACCAAAATCCGTCTGACAGGCGGCGAGCCGACAGTGCGGAAGGACATTGTTCCCCTCATGCAGGATATTGGCAATCTGCGACGCGATGGACTCCGCGAGCTCTGTCTCACCACAAACGGCATCTCACTACATCGCAAGCTCGATCCTATGGTGGAAGCCGGGCTTACGGGAGTGAACCTCAGTTTGGACACACTAGACCCGTTCCAATACCAGATCATGACGAGACGGAAGGGTTTCGAGGCAGTGATGAAGAGTATCGATCGGATTCTTGAAATGAACAAACTCGGAGCGGGAATCAAATTGAAGATCAATTGTGTCGTCATGCGAGGCATGAACGATCGCGAGATTATCCCATTTGTGGAGCTGGGCCGCGAGAAACCGGTTGAGGTGCGCTTTATCGAATATATGCCCTTTGATGGCAACAAATGGAACCAAAATAAGATGCTGCCCTACCAAGAGATGCTGGCGATTATCAGGGAGAAATACCCGTCCCTCGAGAAGGTCACCGACCACAAGAACGATACCAGCAAGACCTATAAAGTCCCAGGATTTGAAGGTCAGATGGGTTTCATCACCAGCATGACACATAATTTCTGTGGAACCTGTAATCGACTACGCATCACAAGCGATGGAAACCTTAAAGTGTGTCTCTTCGGTAACGCAGAGGTTTCTTTGCGCGATATCATCCGCCGGGAGAACAACGGACAGCCCATCGACGAAGACGCGCTCAAAGAGCTTCAGTTACTGGAGACTGTACAGTCTGCGGCACGTCTCAGCGATGAAGGTGGCCTCATCAATGAACGAGAACGTGAAATTCTCGATGTCATTGGCGCAGCTGTCAAACGCAAGAAGGCGAAGCATGCCGGGATGGGCAAATTGGAGAATATGAAGAACCGGCCTATGATTCTCATTGGTGGGTAGGCCCAAACTTCTCTTATGACTTGGAATGATTTATGATATACATATTCATGGACCTGGCGTTGGTGTCTTGGTTTTCGATTCAAATTTGATACCATGTACTTATGAATTGACATTTTCATTGCAATCGTTGAAATATGATGAAGCCATGCTGATATTCCAATAGATAGTAAGGATAGTAAGCCCAGCATGATGCCCGCATCTTTATCTTCATCTTTGTCTTCCCCTTGGTCAAAGATTCCTTCGCATCTCCTTTCTATGCCCGGATATACACAGGCTCGTCTCTTTCATAGTGGACGACCGAAGCAAGAGGAGAAGAAATCACACTCCCTCCCCACAACCTCCGATCCCGATCTCCCTCATCTTACCCCCTCACAAACCGTCCACATGACGCAAATCACCAAAAAGCCCGAAACAGCACGCAAAGCCACAGCCGCCTGCGAGGTATCCTTCTCGAACCCACGACCGTGGGAACTCCTCCGCAAAGGCCAAGGCACTCACAAAGGCGATGTATTCAGCGTTGCCCGTATTGCAGGAATCATGGCAGCCAAGCGAACTCCCGATCTTGTTCCACTGTGTCACCCGGGCATTGGAATTACCGGCGTCGAGGTCACAGTCGACCTGGTCGAGCCTGTAGTGACCGAGTCGGGGAATCACGGTTCTATGCAGATTGTCTCTACAGTAAGCTGCTTTGGGAGAACAGGTGTTGAGATGGAGGCCATGGCAGCAGCCACTGGTGCTGCATTAACTGTGTACGATATGTTAAAGGCTGTTGACAAGGGGATGGTGATTGGAGGTGTGCGACTACTTGAGAAGAAGGGAGGGAAGAGTGGGCATTGGGTGAGAGAGGAAGCAGTATAGATTGGTATTTGATCGTATACTATTCTAGTACTATAGTCTAACCAATCACTGATTGAATTAATATCTCATTTTCAAGTTCCAAGATGATCTTTTTCCTTTTATACTCGATAATCGCATTGTCCCCGCCAAGCCGCTTCTATTCTCCGCTCACCGTTTTTTCTTGTAGATTGATGCATCTCCTTCAATCCACCACTCACCTCACTCGTCTTCCTCTTTTATTTTCCCATTTTTATTTCTGATTTCTCCGACATGATGTCTCAATCATCTTGCGCAGAGCCAAGGCTTACTGTTTCAGCCCTATTTGATTTAATTCCAAGGCACCAAGTGGGGCATTCCCGTTATTCTTAAACAAAAAAGAAAATTCATCAAAAGCCACGGGCCGCAAAGCCCACAATTCGCGTTGGGCCCCTTTAAACTTGAATCATGAGGACCGCCTTTCTTTCTTCACTCATCCCTCGGTTTCGTTAGTCGTGAGTCGTTTCTGTTGGGGTTTTCCCTCAGCGACCCGACGAGAGGGCGTGAAAGGCGAAAGGAAAGAAAAAAGAAAAAGAACGCGACTGATTCAACGAATTATCTAATTCTTACCTCGACACGACACACAACCACGCCATACTTGATTAGCGTCGAGGAGGCTTTTCATCGCTGGTTCACATCATGAAATTCCACACGTTACTTTTGCGTATGTGAGAACCAGCTGCTGCAATACAAGTTGCATGAACTTGGAAGGTTTACACCGTACTGAAATTCGATTCATCACAGCGAGAGGCTGGCGTGGCCCCATTGGTCGAGCTATAACAGCTATTCTCCCACCTGCTAATTTCTTGACACTGCACTATCTTTACTTCATTGGGACTTGTCTATTCAGCAGTATTATCTTCTATCTTACCTCCACCCCCTGGAAAGATGTTGCTTATGTCGATGCTATTTTCATGTGCGTCAGTGCCATGACAGGTGCAGGTCTAAATACTGTATGCATGACATTGACCGGAAATTACATGCATAATTCGTGTGTTCTAATATTGAATTTCTAGGTCGATTTGTCTACTTTGAACACATTTCAACAGGCGATTCTGTTCATCCTGTTGATCCTCGGCTCGGCCATCCTCATCTCCAGTACGGTGTTGATGGTGCGCAAGCGGGCATTCGAAGCCAAACTGAAAGGAGTCTCCGATGAACGCGAAGCTTCCAGACGTGCTTCGGCATTGGAACTGCAGATGGGAAATCCAGACACCTTACCTGGAGCTGGAGCGCCACATCACAAAAAGCCAGCCAGTGTTGATGTTCAAGAAACTACAGCAGAATCATCTGCCCAACATGATTCAAATTGGTTGGACGATGACCAAATCACAGTGGCAGATCTTCACCCACGACATCACCGACACCATCCTCTCTTCCCCATGGCTGGCGTGGGAGCCCGTCCAGACCTACACAATCATCCCCGCGACGTTGCCGGTCCAATGCCGCTGTATGCCGAAAATGAGGCCTTGGGATTCAAAAATAAAATGATTCGCGGCACTCAGAAATACTTCTCTTCAGAGGGCAAGATCTCACGCAATTCGCAGTTCCACGGTCTAACCTCTGCTGAACGCGAGGAACTCGGCGGTGTCGAGTACAAAGCTGTTTCTTTCCTTTCGGTTGTTGTCTCGCTTTATTTCGTCATGTTCCTTCTTCTTGGTATCATTGGTGTTGGGACATGGTTGGAAGCGAATCATCCTGAAGTCAGTCGTGTCAATGGGCTTTCGCCCATGTGGACTGGTGCTTTCTTTGCTGTTTCGGCATTTGTGAATAGCGGCATGTCTCTGCTGGATAAGAACATGACCGCCTTACAATTGAAGTGAGTACACACACACACACATACACACACACACACACACAAGCGCGCACACATACATCCATCTCCACAGACCTATTCCATGCTGATTCTGATTTTTCAGTGCCTACCCCCTTCTCACACTGGGTATGCTCATTCTTGCCGGTAACACACTCTACCCATGCTTTCTTCGCTTCATAATCTGGACCATGCGCATGATGATACCGGACCGACCGGCGTGGAAGTCATGGCGCCTTACACTAGACTTCATTCTGGAACACCCACGGAGGGTTTATACCAACCTCTTCCCAGCCCGACATACCTGGTACCTGCTTGGAACAATCATCATTCTTAACGGAATTGACTGGGCCGGGTTCGAATTACTGTCGATTGGGAACCAAGAGATTGAGGCCCTCCCATCCGAGTACCGCGTACTCGACGGATTATTCCAAGCACTCGCCGTACGCGCCGGAGGTTTCTACGTTGTCACAATCGCCGACCTCCGACAAGGCCTACTAGTCCTCTACGTTTTGATGATGTATGTCTCGGCTTATCCCGTACTGCTCACGATGCGAAACACGAATGTCTATGAAGAACGCTCTCTTGGAATCTACGCCAATGATGAAAACAGCGAAGAACCCGCCAACACAAGTCGCAGCAATGTCCTCATGGATCTCGTTCGCCAACACATGGGTCGACCTACACTCACTGAATCTTCACGCGGCTACTTTGTTCACCAACAACTGCGCTCTCAATTAAGTCATGATATCTGGTGGATTGCTCTCGCAGTGCTTTTCATCGCGATAGCAGAGAGTGATCATTATAAAGATCAACCTGTGGCATTTTCCACCTTCAACATTATCTTCGAGGTTGTTTCTGCGTATGGCTGTGTTGGCGTGAGTGTTGGATATCCAGGAAAGAATTATTCGTTCTGTGGTGCGTGGCATACAATTAGCAAGTTGATTCTTGCAGCTGTCGCTTTAAGAGGACGTCATCGTGGTTTGCCTGTTGCTATTGACAAAGCTATTATGTTACCTAGCGAGTCATTGGCGTGGGCTGAGGAGGAGGATGCTGCTTTGAGGAGAGAACGGACTAGGGCTTGGGGTCAGGAGAGAATGCCTGCTGGCTCTGTTTAGTTCTTTGCTCCTGACTGATACTTTTGCATAACACTATCCGTTGAGTATCATGGATAGACGATGTCAACGATTTTTAGAATAGACTTGCATGAGCGATTCTCTAGACTGAGAATTGCTTCGAAAGATGGCTACTTTGCTGCCGTTTTACTACAATCATTCCTTTTACGTAGTTCTTGTACTCTACAAAGAAATAATGTATCCCTTTTACACTGGAAGATGTAAGAAATCTTTCAAGCTTTTAACTGTTGTAACGCCAATTCTTTTGATGCCGAAGGTATGAACACATGAATATACAAATTAAACCACTACTCCTCCTCCATCTCACCCTCATCTTCATCCTCGCTCTCTCCCTCGAGCTCAATCTCCTCCTCATCCTCACTTTCAATCTCTCCCTCGCCTTCACTGTCATAATCGCTACCAAAGTCATTCATCAATTCATCGTCATCTCCCTTCTTAGCCGCCTCTCGCCTCTTCTCCTCCTCGCGACGACCCTCCTCAAGGATAGCAGCACGCTCCTCACGGAGTTTGCGCTGGGTCTTGACAAAAGCACCGATAGGAGTAGTCTCCCACTCGACACCCTTCAGGAAGTTCTCCACCTCGGTGCGATTACGCGGGGTATAGGTGACGTTCGCCCGACGCTCCTCGATCCAACGGGAGTTAGCCTCGACCTTTTGCACAAGCAAAAGAATCATCTGGTTGATCTTGGCATTCTTGTTACCACCCGAGCGGGCAGAGACCTGCTTCAACCAGCGCTTAAGCGAAACAATGACAGGCACAGACAGCTCTGGGAAGGCAATGTGCTTGGACCAGAGAACGAAGAACTCAGACAAGAGTTCGGCGACTTGCTCGCCAACGCCATCTTGGTACGTACGCGTGCGCAGGTATGATTTCGGGGCGCGGATGGCGGTGTTGAAGTCGAGGGGTCGGAGAGTGCTGGACTTGGGGGACTTGCGCATCTCGGCAGAGTTGAGGACCTCCAGTAGTGACGATCCGAGCGGGATGTAGGTGCCGGTCGAGCGAGAGATACGCAGAAGAGCCCGGGTCATTTGGAAACGAAGAGGGAAGTATTGCGCGGTTGGGATAAGACGCATGGCGCCCAGGGTGATTTGGACGACGGGGTAGATGAGGGGACGCAGAGCGGACTGCTTGCCGACCTGGGCCTCGACGAGACCATCGCAGTGCTGGGAGAGCACACGCGACCAGAAGTCCAGTGAGTGTACGTATTGCCAGTTGTAGATGGTCTTGTAAGACTCCTTGGAGGTGTTGGTGATGCTGCTGCGCAAGTGCATGGCCAATTGGCGAATAAAGCTGAAACCAGCAGTGTATGAGACGTTCTGGTCAATACCCCAGATCTCGGCGGCGGAGTTCTTCATCAAGTTAACACCAGCCAGAGTGTGGACGGTGGTGTTGCGGCTACCCTTGACGACACCCTCGTAGGTTGCCTTCAAAACGGTTTCCTTAATACCGGCATCGCCAACAACCATGAGACGGCGCAGCAGGATAAAGGCAGTGATACGGGTGGCATCGGCGGTGGTCACGTCGGCCCAGATAGCGACAACAGTCTTGATCAGGGTCTTGAGAACCTTGCGGAACTGGAGAAGGTATGGCAGCATGGGCTCCATGGCCGAGAGCGTCATCTTGAGAGTTGACGCATCGGAAAGGTTAAGCAGAAGCTGGTGAACCGAGGATGTATAGGACTTGATCAATGGGGTGAGAGTCTTGAACTTTTTGGAATCCATCGAGACCTTGATCTTGCCGCCCGCGGTCTCCTTGACGGGGAGATGGTGCGACAGAACCTTGGGGACGACATTCAGAGATGTCATGAGCACCTGGTGGTAAACCTCGGGGCTCTTGATGGCATATTTCTGGTCCTCGGCCTCAGCCTCGTTGACAAGAGCGGCGGCACGGAAAGCAAGGACGGTTTGGCGCATAGCCCGAATCGAGTACTGCTCCTTCATCAAGCCTTCCCACTTCTTGATCATAGGGATAGTCAAGGTGTTGTCGGGGCCCTCTTCTTCCTCCTGTTCGCCCTTCTTGGACTTCTTAGTCTTCTTCTTTGCGGGTCCCTCCTCCACTGGTTCGCCTTCACTCAGCTCGTCGACCTCCGAGAGATCGCCGTGGTTGGTGAAATCGAGTAGATCGGCATCATTCTCCTTCAGGTACTTGTAGAACTCGGGGTCCTTCTCCTTCAGAGCCTCAAGCTGATCCTTGTGTTCGTCGAATGCATCGGCACTGCTGGCATCGTCATCGTCGTTGTCGCTGGCTTCAGAGCCCGAAGCTGCTTCGCCCTGGTCCGCAGTACGCTTTCGCTTGCCGATCTTGGGGGTGGTATCCTTCTTGCTGGCCTTCTTGTCGGTGGGGATATCAAAGCCACCAGCGAAGAAGTCATCGACGTTCATCTCAGCATAGGCATTCTGCTTCTTGACCTGCTCCTCGTCCGGCTGGTTTGCAGCCTCATGGGCCTCGCGACGGCTAGCACTTTTCTCCTTGCGCTTCTCATTTTGCTGAGCGCGCTGCTTGCCCTTGGCATTGGACTTGCGGCGCTCAAGGATATCCTTGAGATGCCGTTGTTCGAACTTCTTGGTAGACTTTTTCGTACCCATTGTGATTGTTAGGCTGTGGTGTATTTCAACTCGACAGCTTCGGTTTGCAGGAAAAAAAATTCGGGTTGAGGCAGATCAGCGGGTCGCCGCTCACCGCCATTGTCACCGCCTTGGTGATAAGCTGCGGAGCTTCAACTGTCACCTTGAGGAAGGCTGAACCATTCGAATTGAATGTGCTAGAAGACATCACGTTCTGTGTAAACTTCCCTCGCTGATTGCTGTATCGCCATTGGCTCTTGTTTTCTGGTCCCTGGCAGTCCTTTCGGCCTCGTCTGCCCGAAATCATGTATTCTCAACGCCCTCTCTCTTATGCGCCCACTCCGTACAGCTACACTCCTAACCCCGCCCGCTCGGCCTCGATCAATCTAGATGAGGTATGTCTCAAAATTAACGATGGAACACAAGGCAGTTTCTGACTTTTACTAGGAAGTCAAGCTAGTCTCTAGCTCTGGAGAGCGTGACCTCTACGAATCTCTCGCCGAGATCTATAGTATCATTGTTACACTCGATGGACTCGAAAAGGCATACATTAAGGATGTCGTCACCGAGGCGGAATACACTGAGACTTGTACACGTCTGCTGAAACAATACAAGTCCAGTTTGGGTGATGAGTCTGTATCACAATCGTTTGTTGATTTGGAGACATTCAAGCGATCTTGGGGGGTAAGTCTACACCAGTCCGCCAACTCTATTGGTTTGATCCATGTCTCACACATCGCAGTTGGAATGCCCTCGAGCTACAGAACGACTTCGTATCGGCCTTCCCGCAACCGTCGAGCAGGCTTCACACAGTGCACCCGCTGCCAACAATGCTACTGCTGGGGGTGGACCTGGTGCATCAGGCAGTCTCATCTTGGCAGCTACAGAGAACTTCATCACCTTCCTCGACGCATTAAAATTGAACATGGTCTCAAAAGATGCGCTTCACCCTCTCTTATCGGAAGTCATTCAATCCGTGAATAAGGTGACGGATGGGGAATTTCAGGACCGCGGAAAGATCATTCAATGGCTGATTGCCCTGAATCAGATGCGCGCGACAGAAGAACTGAGTGAGGAACAAGCACGAGAGCTGTCCTTTGATATCGAGCAGGCTTATCAAGGCTTCAAGGCTACTTTGAACTAGACATCGGATGCTGGATTACCTTGTATTAATGAATTCACGATTGATGATAGATACCCAGGCATAGTTTTCTCAGTCAATAAATGCATTGTATTGATTATCTGCATATTCAGATATGGTTTGCTAGTATATAACTATTGTTAGCATCCACTCCATCTGTTCTCCATGCTCTGTATGAAACTGATCATTTATGCCTGAATTTTCAGGCTAAAATGGCGATGGCGATGGCGAGCCGCGGAACCGCCGCGCCTTTCCAGTTTGGGATTTTTCTGCGCCACCGCCGCTCCGATAATAAATTCAATTCCGCAGGGCAGTTCCTGAGAGAAATGCGAGATCCCTTCGCATTTGGAATACACACACGCCCACCATGATAGGTACAACTGCTGACGAGCCCCTACACGGTAAGTACTACTACACCCTATAGTTAGTTGATCATCAACATCTACTCTACACTCATCCCTCTCATACCCACTGTCCACGACGGGTGGCTGTATACACTAAGATAGTGAACTGATAAGCATCAGTGCTCGACTTGCCCCAGATCTACAAGAAGCCTTCTGGCACCGAGCTGCTCAAGGCTCTTGCCCTGTTGACTCTGCAGCCACGATCATTCGGCATCACTGCCGACGCTGTCAAAGGCCCCGCGGTACAGCCCGAGGGTGTGGCTCGCTACCTCACTTCCATTATATCCAGTCCGCTCTCATGGCTGGAAACGGAGGAATTGCAGGAGGCAGTTTGGGATGCGGCTTCAGCCCGTCTCAGTGAGCGATCTGGCCGTACAGGTAGGCTTCTCCACCATCACCACACCTCCATCCCCTTTGTAGTGCAATGTAGGTTGCTAACAGGCCGTAGCCATGCCGGCCATGTCGCGTATTTTCAGCATCCCCGCCTCCTCTGGTGAGGAGTACACCCTCACCTTACACGAACCTTCTCTCACTTCGGATAACTTGGGTATGAAGACCTGGGTATCCTCCTACCTCCTTTCCCGTCGACTGCATAAGCTGCTGGAATCACCGCCCAAACTCGTACCGACGAGCTCAACCGAACCCTCTACCCCAGATAATAAACAACTTCGCGCATTGGAGCTTGGCTCAGGGACTGGCCTCGTCGGTTTATCGTTTGCGGCTCTGAAGGGCAGTTCGGCCACCATCCACCTTACCGATCTACCCGAGATCGTGCCCAACCTTGCCCACAACGCCTCCTTGAATGTTGAGCTCATGAATAGAACTGAGGCAAGCGTGACAACCGGTGTATTAGACTGGTCCATCACACCGAACCCTCTGCCCACCGCCGAGGAGAGATTCGATGTCATTCTTGCCGCCGACCCTCTCTACTCGCCGCTTCATCCGAAACTTCTAGTCGATACCATTGGACCTTGGCTCAGTCGTGGATTGGATGCGCGAGTTGTCGCAGAAATGCCCTTGCGCGACGCATATCTGCCACAGGTACAGGAGTTCCGGCAACGTATGGGGGATCTTGGATTGGCTGTAGTTGAGGAGGGCGAAGAAGTCGGTTATGATGATTGGGAGGGTGCGAACGGCGAGGCACTAGCTGTGAAATGCTGGTGGTCTGTTTGGGGATGGAGCGAGAAGGTATAATATGGCTCTGGTGGAATTGGCTAGGCCGACATGAAATCACGAATAGACGATACACGATAGAGGATGATAGACATAGAAATGTTCATCCGGTAGATGCATCGAGATAAAATAAGAATACAATTGCATTTGAATGAGGGTTCTGCGTAGAGTCGTTGGGTCGATGGGTGTATCACACGAGGAGAAGAGAAGAGAAGAAGCGAAGGAAAGAGAGTCGCACGACCCTTTCTGGTCCCGTGGGGCAATGACGTCGGTGGTCGAGACTCGCGTTCTCGAGGACTTCCAAGACTTTCTTCTTCGCTGTAAAAACAGATATCTCTCAATTTTTGACATTCCACCTCTTTGAAGTGCCTCATGCACACATTTTGGTTCTCGTGCAATCTCAACAATCTGCCTGATGACTGAAATGCATAGCCAGCGGTATCCATGAATCCCAAGGGTACAACACCATCACACAACTCGTGAACAAACAACGATATACATGTCCATATAGAGGCACCTCTTATATATACAGCATCTATATTATACCAATCAGCACCATGGTTATAGGACTTTTAGTCTTAACTTCCATCCCCACCGTCACCGGCACAGCATTCGCTGTCAGCGAACAGCGCAAGTCGAACCAACGCAAGGAAGATGCGCGGCGGATGGTCAAATTCAACATCGAGTCTATATGCGAGGGAGATACAGATGACGATCGCGATGTAAATGGGAGGAGAGTGGTCGTTCGGGATGAAAAGGTATGCTTCGCTCTACCCTACCTACCTCTATACTATCATCCTTTGCATCGGCCAGACTAACAGAAACAGGTCTACCTCGACATGGCCGATCCAAGAGCCCGCAAAATCCCCTCCTTCACAGCTCTGGCATTCTACATCGAATATCCCGAACTTGAGGAAACAAAACATCTCAAACGCGGTTTAGGTCTACCAACCTACGTCTCCGCCAACCCACCACTACTCAACTGGATCTATGCGGACAAGGATACGCATGAGTTAAGATATGGAAACCGGACACAGAGCGTGGAGCACGTCGTTGGGCCATGGGATTGGACTGAAGATGAAAAAACTCTTCTATTAGAAGAAAAAGATGCATTTTATGCTGTGGAGGAAGAGGAAGGGCTGTGGGCTTTATATTATGATCGGGAGGGGGATGAGTTGGTGCGTGTGTTGGAGGAGAAGGGCATGTTGGATAATGCATTCGTGCCTGTTTCGCTTGTTCGTAGGATTGCTGAGGAGCCTCCCCCTCCTCCAAGTCAGAGTCAGGGCCAAGGTCAACCACAGAGTCAGGGTCAGGGTCAGGCCGGGACCAGTGGAGGAAGCGCAGGACAAAAATAACGGGTCATGAGTTATGTGTCATGTTAATGATCACGAGGTAAATGATGCCACTACCATGGCCAATCGACTATATTATGTATACAGAATGTCTAATTTTCAATTCCGTTCCAACTTCCATCATCACTCACTGCTCCATCCACAGCAGCCGCTTTCCGGCTACGGCTAGCAGCAATAGCACCCTTCTTGCGGTTTTCCAGGCGACGCTCAAAACCACTCTTTGTACTGATTCTTGCCCGACGCGCCTCTCTCTCTTCCTGCTCCTTGTCATTGCCCTTGCCACCGATCTGCTTCGAGATCTGTCGAGCCTTGACGCCATGTCTCTTGAGTTCTTGCTTATCCTTCTTGCTGAGATCTGGCAGGGACTCGAGCAACCACTTCTGAATAGACTTTTCACCGTCCGTGCCACGGAGTTTCTCACTGGCATCGATAACATTGGCAATACTCTTAACGTAGGGAATATCTTCTTTGGTATAGAATGTCACTGCAATACCGCCCTCTCGGCCTGCACGGCCCGTTCGTCCGGCACGGTGGACATAGATAGCGGCCGAGTTTGGGATATCGTAGTTAACAATTCCGTTCAGACCCTTAATATCCAGTCCACGAGAGAGTGCATCTGTCGTAACCAGTATCCAGATTTCACCTTTGCGGAAATCGCGCATAATATCAGAGCGCTGGTTGTCGGATAAATCAGAGTGCAGCACTGCGATGCGGGAAGATCCGCCAGCCTCGGCGGGGATGTCATATTTTAATTCGGAGTGCAGAGCAACAGCACGGGGAATGGTTTGGGTGAAGATGAGGAAGGGAGGTCGGAGGCGAACATCGGTTGCTGAGGCCGCAGTAGGGTGCAGGAGCTGGCGAAGACCTAACAGCTTACCCTGCTCAGTTGCTGCGTAGACCAACCGGTGGTCGATGTTGGGAACGGCGGAGTCTTTCAAACCAACAACCAGACGAACCAATGGGTGGAGGGTGTTGCTGGCTTGACCAATGTTTTCTAACCGTTCTTTGATCGTTGAACGGGTTAGTTCCTCGATATTGGAGCCCATCGTGGCCGACCAAAGACTCACGCGCAGGTCAGGGTGCACACAAGAACGCCAGATGTCGAGTGTTTGCTCTCGGAACAAGGGGTCTAGGAGGACATCTGCTTCATCGAAGACCAGGCTTCGCACTAAGGGCATACTGGCCACTGGTTTCGTCTGGTTTGCAGACAAAGAGTTCACAAGCTGCAGTGGTGTGGTGACCAGGATATCACTCTTAGTGACAGGTGAGTTGTTTTGGCCCTTCTTAGGCTTGCCTTCGCTCTCTTCCTCTTCATCTTCTTCGTCTTCCGATCCAGATACGTCGCTATCTTCATTCGGAACTTTTTCTTCGCTCTCAACTACCCGCATACCCTTTTTCATCAATGTGATCTTAACACCGGTGCCTGCCACCAGCTTGCGCCCTTCGTTGACAATCTGACTCGCAAGTTCCTTGGTAGGCACCACGACCACAGACAGAATTCCATGCTCATCGGTGCCGGAGTGATGGTGTCGAACAATCTTGTTGATCACGGGAATCAAGAATGATAGCGTTTTTCCACTACCTGTAGGAGCAACCACGAGCAAGTCCGGCTCAGAATCTCCCTTTGAGGCGGATCCTCCAAGCAACAGTGGGAGAGCACCCAGTTGCACTTCTGTGGGCATGCTGAACCCTTGCTCTGCGACATTGTTGGCGAGTCGGCCAGAGATTTTGTACTTAGTACGAAGCTCCTTGAATGAAACAAGCGGTTGTGGATACATGCGCCGGGCACGTTTCTGCTCTTTCTTGCTCAGTTCCGGTGTCTTATCCTTCTTAGACTTCTTCTTTTTCTTTTTTGTTTCCTTCTCTGGAGATGGGGGCTGGATTTCGCTCAAGTCGCGCAAGTCGGTAACTTTGATCTTGTGCGAATTCAAAATTGTACGGCATTCCACTTCGTCCATGGCGTCTTCTTCGTCGGAGTCGTCATTGCGTTGTTCGGTTGCTTGAGATTGGTCATTCGTCGTGGTAGATGCACCGGTCGAAGGAGCAGCGGAGCGCTTCGTAGATTGGAAGAAATCTAAATCAGCCGTAATTGCGCCATCATCTTCAGCAGCGACCACACGCTTCCTCTTCTTGCCATGCTTCGACTCGAGCTCATCGGCTTCGGCGGTTCGGAAAAGTTGCGGGTTGGCTGCAGTCCCTGCGGAGGGAAGACGAGCAGCAGGCTCAGCAGCTGGTGCTGCGGCAGCCTTCTTGAAATTTGTCGACCGTGTCAACAGGCGGAAGGCATCCATTGTGTGGGGGGAATTCTCGATGGAGTTGGAGCTGTCGATATTTTGTCGCAAGGCAAAAAAAGATAATGCCCATCAGGACCCACCATCGTCCCTCCGCACCAATCAGCGTTGTTCATGTATCACACGGTTCACCAGATAATATACTATACGCAAAAGTAATGGGTGTCAGGCTCCACGAGTGATAGATGGCGAGTGCAATGAGGAAGTAAAATATGCCTGACATGGTACATTTGGGAAAAGATTGAGAGGAGAAACAAGGTTTCTAGTGAAAAGAAAACTACGGATAGATGGATGTGTACGACGCCCTCGGGAAAAAGAAGTTTGTGCAACTACGCATTTTTGGCTTCTGGTCTGGAACAAAGTTGCAAATGATTTCTATCTCAGACAACAGTTTATTTTCCATCGTCTATCATACAGAGTACAAACGCGGTAAGGGAAACATAGGAAAAAGGGTAGGGTAGGGTGGGCGAAAAAGAAAGGACGAGTTTCCACATCTAGTGGTGGTGTTCAGGCTCGCCCCGGTATCCAACAAGGTTGAAACGACCGATGATCTCGCCGACAGTGAAGAAACCGATCACCTCGGCGGCGGTGACACCGGCGAGGGCCATCTCCTTAGGGCTGGCGTTGCGGACGCGGGCCAGGAAGTTCTGGGGCGAGGGCAGGTTCTTGATAGCAGCGGGGTTCTTGGCGGCGTTGATCAGGGGCTGGAAGTAGGACTGGAAGGTGGCCATGTTGCTAAATACAGGCAGGATAAGTTAGATCAGGTCTGAGAGAGGTGACGTGATGCAGCGCGGTGCGGTCCGATGCAACTTACGGAGGAGTCATGTTCTGGCCACGGAAAACCAGCTTGCCGAGCTCGAGACCGACACGGGAGTAGTAGATGGTCGGGGGGATCATGGCTGTAAGTAAAAACCCAGGTGTTAGCGGTGTAATGTCAATAGAAACCGAAAGTTCATGTTAGAGATGTCAACAAGGAGAACCGGGAAACCCGGCATGGAATTGCCAGCGAGACCAGCCGTTGAGCAGCGCCAGGCGATAGCTAAACGGCAATTGAAATCTCTTCCACTCTTCCTTGACATTCTGAAGCATTTCCATCCGATATAGACATTGATGTTGGAGCCGGGGTGATCTTACAGTCGACGAAAGAGACGACCTTGCCGACGGGGCCGCCGACCTTGCGGAGAGCGGTAGCAGCATTGGAGATGGCGGGACCAGCGGCAGCAGTGGCCTTGGAGAGACCCTCGGTGGCCTTAGAGGCAGCAGATGAAGCAGTCTGGCTGGCCTTGTTGGCGGCCTCGGAGGTAGAGGAAGAGTGTCTGACCACGGTCCGACGGGTCAGGAACTGCGATTGCCGCAGGACGGCACGAGTGGCAGCGGGCATCTTGGGGACTGCGAGGAGAGAAGGAGCGGAGACGAGAAGTCGATCACAGAACACCCAGGATAGTCGCTGGTGGGAGGAGGAGGAGGTCCAATTGGCTTTAGTCTGGCGCAACGACGGGACCAGAATCTGCGGACTCGGGAGGTTCAGGAAAGGTGCTGGTCACGTGAGTAAACAGGACAGGCGGGAGTAGTTCCCAGCAACAGCCAGTAGGCCAGGAAAGTAAGTATTATCATGTGTTATAATTATTCCAATTTCTATTTATAATTCAATTGCCTGTCTTTATCATCATACCAGTAATTAGCAGTCTTAGTATGAGCTGAGCTGGCTGGTGAAAGACACCGCCGTACTCAGGGCTTGTTTGTACCTGCATGGCCACACCAGTGGCTGAGTAGCCGGCAGGCAAGGATTGGCTACAAGCGTGCATGCTCTACGATGTAATATAGTGTGGTGATGATAATTCTGCGATTGCTTGATTTTAGCACTATATAGTACGATTGGTTCAATAGAAAGAACGTTGCCGGAGTAGTAAAATGGTGCTCTGTCGTTATAAGCAAAGTTGGGGTTTCCACGATATATATTGCGGCAACAGATGGTGGTGCTTCATACTAGGCTACACCACCATAGATCTATGAGAACCACGACTCGTATTCTGACACCTCGGATCTTAGGTAACGCAATTGTAGTTTAGAACACTCGACCACTTCTATTTTACTAAAACCAATACATGTCAAATTATGCTGTCTATACTAAATCGACACAATGAACCGAAATAGAATCTATTACTGCCAACAGTCTTGCTGGGTATTACAGAGCGATATCAACCAGTAGATACAGTATTAAAGTAAATATAGGGTAGATTGACTTTAATACCGTATTTAGCATAGATTATTTAACCTACCCAGGTAGAACTCTATAGTTCGGCTTCTAGAATCCGGGCACTTCTACAGTAGGTCACGGGATACGGGTCACGGGTCACGGGTCACGGAGAGAATCCGTGGGATCCACTCGGGATAAATGCATTCAATTGCGGAGGAGAGTCACCCCTGGTTTGCCGTGTTTGCATTAGTGACTTGTACCACCAGTACGGAGTAAGTTGAGTGCTGAGTTAGTCCATCAACCAGCGACAGCCACCGGAGAATTGCCCTTTCGGTCTGTCAGATACTATCTTACACTAGATCGAGATAGTAATAGTACTAGATTTCTGCAGAGTATACTTATCAGACATTTTATTGAACCCAAGTTACAAAGTATACAATTCCCAATTCTACAGGAATATTTACTCATAGATAATACTCTACTACATGCTATTTAGTACACCTTTCTTGAATTAACCGACAGCCGACACCGATTGTACGGGAGGGGATTGCCCGGTTGGGGTGGCCAACGGCAAGTTGGCCCCGCGCGGTTAAATCGAATGCCCCTCCACTCCACTTTTCTACTCCATGTATGGGGGGGGAATGACATGGGGTCGCATTACTGCCACACGCAGAGTTTGAGATTCAGGCAGTATTAAAGAGCCCCCTGCTGCTCTTGCTTCTCTTCTCATCTCATACTTTGCTTTTCTAAAATATCAAAAAATTTCACCATGTCTTCCGCAACCACCGTGACCAAGACCAACATTGGTGTCTACACCAACCCCAACCACGACCTCTGGATTGCGGAGACTACCCCAAAGGTCGAAGATGTACAGAGTGGCAAGGGCCTGAAGCCCGGCGAGGTCACTGTTGAGGTGCGCAGCACTGGTATTTGCGGGTAAGTTGTTTCGATTATAAAAAAAAGTTGGGAATTTCCAGAC
Source organism: Penicillium sumatraense (assembly GCA_020086695.1). NCBI lineage: Eukaryota > Fungi > Ascomycota > Eurotiomycetes > Eurotiales > Aspergillaceae > Penicillium > Penicillium sumatraense. The sequence goes on along the minus strand of JAGIKU010002689.1, from coordinate 1,904,762 downwards.
AAGTCTCGAGACTGACGTGTCGCAACTCACAGTTCCGATGTTCACTTCTGGCACGCCGGTTGCATCGGCCCCATGATTGTCACTGGCGACCATGTCCTCGGCCACGAATCAGCCGGCCAGATTGTCGCGGTCGCACCCGATGTCACTCACCTCAAGCCTGGCGACCGCGTCGCCATCGAGCCCAATGTCATTTGTAACGCTTGCGAGCCCTGCCTGACTGGCCGCTACAACGGTTGTGAGAACGTCGCTTTCCTGTCCACCCCTCCCGTCGATGGTCTGCTCCGCCGATACGTCAACCACCCTTCCATTTGGTGCCACAAGATCGGTAACATGAGCTACGAGGATGGTGCCCTTCTGGAGCCCCTCAGCGTTACTCTGGCCGCCGTCGAGCGCAGCGGGCTGCGCCTGGGTGACCCCCTTCTCATCACTGGTGCTGGTCCCATCGGTCTGATCAGCTTGCTCAGTGCTCGTGCCGCTGGTGCTTGCCCCATTGTCATCACTGATATCGACGAGGGCCGTCTGGCCTTCGCTAAGACCATCGCCCCCGAGGTGCGCACCTACAAGGTGCAGCCCGGTCTGAATGCTGAACAACAAGCCGCCGGTATTATCAGCGCCTTCAACGATGGCAATGGCTCTGAGCTGCGACCCAAGCTGTGCCTGGAGTGCACTGGTGTCGAGAGCAGTGTCAACTCCGCGATTTGGAGCATGAAGTTCGGTGGTAAGGTCTTTATCATTGGTGTGGGCAAGAACGAGATGAACATCCCCTTCATGCGTCTCAGTACCCAGGAGATCGACCTCCAGTACCAGTACCGTTACTCCAACACCTGGCCCCGCGCCATCCGACTGGTGCAGAACGGTGTCATTGATCTGCAGAAGCTGGTTACCCACCGATTCGCTCTGGAGGATGCCCTCAAGGCGTTCGAGACGGCGGCGAACCCCAAGACTGGTGCGATTAAGGTGCAGATTATGAGCTCTGAGGAGGATGTCAAGGCTGCTTCCGCTGGTCAGAAGATCTAAGCATGGCTTTTTGGAAGATTGTTTTTTATACCTGGTGTCGGGGTTGTTGGTTTCAAGTTATACATATGAATGATGTCTAGAGATGCTTGGGTAATAGAGCATGAAATGAATTTCCTTTGTTTGTCAAACATCTTCATAACAGCGTGTTTGGAGGAGAGTGGGAGTGTAGTTGTAGTTGTAGTTGAGTGAGTTGTTTGGTAAGGACCCTGCGGACCGAGAGGACCCGCGGATCCGAGAAGAGTATTCCATGGGATACCATCTACTGTAGATAATTGTAGATATTATAGAATAATACCTTTTTCTTAAGTACACTATTAGTATAAATAATAGTTATTGTATGCCCAACGAGGTGCTGATCTCTTTTATCAGCCTCACCATTCGGCGGCTATTCGGATCTTAGCCGGGGCTTGATTGCTTGATTGTTTACTAGTGCAGTCAAGCTCCCCTAAGGAATACATCGACCCTGCAGATCAGCCAAGCCTCGTAGTCCGATAATTGCCCGGGTCTCCGCACGCATCGTGGACATGCGGAGACTACTAGAGTATTCTATATGTTTGAGTAAAGTCATTTGTTTGTACTCCGTAGTCTGACGTCGTTGCAAAGCTAGTGTAGCTGGACTAGTTGGACTAGCTAGGCAGTCCTCACTATTGATACCCCCGAATGGACCGACATCTCTCACCTCTCGCAGACTCATCGGTCATTATCCTCCACTCTTCTTCCCCACTCAAGTTACACTCATTTCTATCCGGCCTGACCTGGTTTCATACATAAAGCTGCACCAGTCCTCTTTTCAATTTTTTTAACATTGTCCACACCCCTCTCCTGTTGTGTCCCCAGTCAATTTCACAATATGCGGGGTGGTGTGCTCTTTCTGGCCTCCCTCGTGGGAGCTGTTGTTGCACTGCAACCTCGATCTTCCAATGAAGAATGTGCTGGTTATACAGCAACTAATGTTAACCAGCAGGGCTCGTCCTTAACGGCCGACCTCACTTTGGCAGGAGACCACTGCGATTCATACGGTACTGACTTGGAGAACCTCAAGCTACTGGTGGAATACCAGACCGGTAAGCACAAAATCCAGATTCTGAAACTTATGCCTGAGGTGAGGTATTGACCTCTGAACTATCCTAGATGACCGTCTTCATGTCATGATCTATGATGCCGAAGAAGAGGTCTACCAAGTTCCTGAGTCTGTCGTGTCTCGCCCATCCCACAACAGTAATCACCATGGGCATGAGAACTCCAACATTCGTTTCGACTTCGAAGCCGATCCTTTCTCCTTCAAGGTTCTGCGTGGAAAGGAGGTTCTCTTCGATACCTCTGACACAAATATCATTTTCCAGACCCAGTACCTGAACTTACGTACCTGGTTACCCAAGGACCCTCACCTCTATGGACTGGGTGAACATATCGACTCTCTCCAACTGCCAACAAAGAACTACACACGTACCTTATGGAGCCGAGATTCATATGGTGTCCCAGAGCTAGAGAATCTGTACGGGAACCACCCGATCTATGTGGATCACCGTGGAGACTCTGGTTCTCATGGTGTCTTTTTCTTGAACTCCAATGGTATGGATATCAAGATCGACCAGACTGATGATGGACGCCAGTACCTTGAGTACAATACTCTGGGTGGAGTTCTTGACTTTTACTTTATGGCCGGTCCGACCCCGAAGGAGGTTAGCAAGCAGTACGCGGAGATTGTGGGACTACCAGCTATGCAGAGCTATTGGTCCTTTGGTGTATGTATTCCTCGAAATTCAGACAGTGTCTTTGTTTTATTAGATTACTGACCCCAGGTTATAGTTCCACAACTGCCGATACGGATACCAAGATGTCTATGAAGTCGCCGAGGCTGTTTACAACTACAGCCGTGCTCACATTCCCCTGGAGACCATGTGGACGGATATTGACTACATGAGTGGCCGTCGTGTTTTCACTCTTGACTCGGAGCGTTTCCCATTGGGTAAGATGCGGGAGTTGGTGCATCACCTTCACCAGCATCACCAGCACTACATCGTGATGGTGGACCCAGCTGTCAGCGACAGTGGTATGTATTGATGACTTTAAGGATCAGCAGGACCATCCAAGCAGATAATTATGGTCCTGCTAGGGAGTGAAACATCATTCTGACTATTCTATAGACAATGGGGCCTTTGAGCGAGGCAAAGAGGAAGGTGTCTTCCTAGAGGGCGATGGAGAACTATACCACGGTATTTGTATTTACACATCACATACCAGAGTACCAACTAACCACAATGTAGGCGCTGTCTGGCCCGGTCTCACCGTCTTCCCCGACTGGTTCAACCCTGACACACAAAGCTACTGGAACAGCGAATTCAGCCGCTTCTTCAGCAGCGAGCATGGCGTTGACATCGACGGATTATGGATCGACATGAACGAAGCCTCCAATTTCTGTCCCTGGCCATGCAAAGACCCAGCACAGTACTCAAAGGACAACGATCTCCCCCCTGCACCTCCGGCAGTGCGCTCGCCGCCCCGTCCTATTCCTGGCTTCCCAGAAGATTTCCAGCCGCCCAAGTCCTCCAAGCGAACTCTCGACAAGCGTCGAAATAGTTCCAAGGGTAGCAAGGCTGGCCTGCTAGACCGTGACTTGATTGATCCTCCTTACAAGATTGCCAATGCAGCTGGATCAATTAGTAACAAGACTATTGATACTGATATTGTGCATGCGGGTGGAGAGGGTTATGTTGAGTATGATACTCACAATCTCTACGGAACGAGTAAGTTTTCCCCAGTACAAAGAATAATAATCCAAATAGCTAACAAGACCAGTGATGAGCTCTGCATCTCGCGAAGCAATGATTCAGCGTCGACCATCCAAACGCCCTCTCGTCATTACACGCAGCACATTCGCCGGCGCAGGTACTCATGTCGGACACTGGCTCGGAGATAACCTCAGCCAGTGGGACAAATACCGACGATCAATTGCACAAATGCTTGCATTTGCCTCAATCTTCCAAGTCCCCATGGTCGGATCAGATGTATGCGGTTTCGGAGGCAATACGACCGAGGAACTATGCGCGCGATGGGCAATGCTGGGAGGATTTTACCCGTTCTTCCGCAATCATAATAACCTCGACGCGATTCCTCAGGAGTTCTATCGATGGCCCAGTGTTGCTGAGGCGGCGCGCAAAATCATTGATATTCGTTACCGTCTTCTGGATTATTTGTACACGGCATTCCATCGGCAAACGGTGACGGGTGAGCCATTCTTGCAACCGCTCTTCTACATTTACCCGAATGATGCGAATACCTTTGACAATGAGTTGCAATTCTTCTACGGTGATTCGATCCTTGTTTCGCCTGTTGCAGATCAGGGAGAGACTAGTGTCGAGGCTTACTTCCCTGATGACCGGTTTTACGACTGGTTCACGGGTAAGATCGTGCAGGGTCATGAGGATAAGGTGAAGCTCGACTCAGTTCAAACGACGGATATCCCGATCCACATTCGTGGTGGCAGTATTATTCCACTGCGCAGTGAGAGTGCAATGACGACGACAGAGCTGCGACATCGTGGGTTCGAGATCCTCGTTGCGCCGAATGGAAGTGGATACGCACGTGGCGAGCTGTATCTTGATGATGGGGAGTCGTTGGAGCCAGGAAGTACCTCGCTGGTGCAATTTGAGTTTAGCCGAGGCAAGCTGAGTATCCGTGGACAGTTTGGATTCCAGACTGGAGTGGTGATTGAATCTGTTACTGTGCTGGGACAGAAGGGAGTGTCTAAGCGGAGTGAACAGACCAGCGAGGTCAAGTTCGATAAGAGCCGGGGAAGTGTCACCAAGAAGGTTCATATCGAGTTGAATGGGCCTGCTGAAGTAGAGATCTAACACTAGACAGTACTTACTTACATAGTACAGAGTACAGAGTACACAGTGCTTCAGATCTAACTCTCTCTCCTGCTCTGTATTCCGTAGTCCATCCTTCTTTATCTGTTCTTCTCTGTGAGTAGTGGGGAAGCGATGCGACCGGGTGATTCTACGGGGAGGACAGGCAACAAAGCCCTACCATAGGATAATGTGTAATGTCTTACATGTCTTACTTAGGTGGTTCACGGAGCAAAAATAGGGCAAGACATACTCAATAATATTGAGTGTCTGAATATCCCTTCCCACTTAACTCTTAGTACCCTGAGTAGGTACTCCGTAGTAACCCTCCGTATTTCGTACTTCGAACTGGTCAAGATAAAGGATTTCATCCTTGACGGCCCCATCCCGCCCCCATCCCCACTCATCCGCTCATCCCAGTAAGTACGGAGTACTGACTGATGTTCCTGCGTCGAGCGATGCCTAATGCGGTGCCGCAAGGGGGTATTAATACATAAAAACCTATATTGTGCAACATGTAATACGGAGTGTACAGAGTGTACAAGTGCAGTACAGTAGATAGTTCATCTATGAACCTTTTGTTTTCCCAAAGGGTACTGCTCTTCGGGTACTCCGTACTCCGTATACCAAAAATAACCGGCATAATCTGCCAAGTCACACTCACGAAATACGGGGTAAAGAAAGTTGAACTAGAGTCAGCAGGTTCCTGGTTCCTGAGTTAGGACTCATTCAGTACTAGTAGTACTACTGACGAGTAGTCAGTTGAGCGAGTGAATATGTCCATGGAGCATGCCTGGGTTACATGGCGCTCGGGCTCCCTGGCTTAATTTAGCTCGGGCCGAGAGGAAATTGGAAGCGAGCAATTGAGGAATTACATGGAAGTTTCGAGTGGCAAGACAGATCAGAAGTTTGAGCTTTGAGCCTGAGCCCTGAGCCCTGAACCCCTGAGGATTTGATTTGAATTGATTTGAATTGATTTTCAGGGACTGTGCATGTGGAGGTGGTATACTGTAGACTACGCAGATGTGCAGAGTACTTACAGCTACACAACTGTTGTACGTATTGGTGATCGCGCAATGACAGTCACAGGATTAGATCGGACAGTCCACTCGCCCCCGTGGAGGCCTAAGTGGAGCGTCTCGCTTGCATTGGCGAACGATGGGCCGTGTTGCGCCCCACGGAAAGTCGGGTCGTGGATACGCCGACAAAGGGATCTCCTGCTATGACATGAGCGGCCGGGATGATCAGTCGATCGGAGATACACAAAGTTCAGGGGATCTGAGCAGAGTGAGTAGAGTAGAATATTGTAGAAAGGGTCAGTAGAGAGAAAGGGATAGAGGGACAGGATGACGAGAGCGTGAGATGTGTATACACACTACCGCATGCGGTGAGATACCTCCGTGATCGTAGGTAGGCCACTGGGTATTACAGATGATAGACCACTCTGTACAGAGACAGAGTACAGTACCTACTGTACTGAACACAGTGAGTACTGAATCCCGTGTCTCACCAGCAACAGGCTTTGTCCAGTCAGGGTTACCCCAGCAGCTCATGAGGAGGCTCCACTACCTTTGCTGCGCTTTTTCAATGCTCCACGGCGCTCCACTTCGATCCCTGAGTGGGGGGAACTCCCTCGCCGAGCACCAATCAATGAATCAGATGGGTGGCTGGGACAGTCAATATTTTCTCCACTACAACCAGAAGAGGAAATACGGAGTATCGTTGAGTGCGAGAGAGAGTGCTCACTCTGCTCACTGCTCACTGAGTGCAGCTGCCCTTCGTGACTCTTTATTAACCCCAACTTTCCCCCCGGTCGTTTCCACTTCTTCTTCTTCCATTCCTCTCGTTGGTGACTTTGGGTGTTCAGCTTCAGCTTCAGCCTCGGCCTGCTTTCAACTTGCTTTATTTTTGCTGCTTATCACTCACTCATCACAATGCCTTCCCTTCTCAAGTACGCCACTGTGGCCATCGCCGCAATGGCTCCCCTGGCTTCTGCTCAGACTTATTCCAACTGCAACCCCATGGAGAAGTCCTGCCCTCCCAATGAGGGTCTCGCTGAATCCGACCATGATTCCGTCTTTACTTCCGACTCTGGTCTCGACAAGTGGACCACCACTGCCGGCAAGGTTAGCACCGGTTCAAATGGTGCCGAGTTCATCATCAACAAGAAGGGCGATGCTCCCACTATTCAGTCTGATTTCTACATTTTCTACGGTTCCGTTGAGGTCACCATGAAGGCCGCCGCCGGTACTGGCATTGTCAGCTCCATTGTTCTGGAGTCCGACACCCTCGACGAGGTTGACTGGGTACGCCGAATCCCCCCCCTCTAACCCAATTGATCTGATCTAACAATTTTCTATAGGAGGCGCTCGGTGGCAGCGACTTCAACTCCAAGATTGAGACCAACTACTTCGGCAAGGGTGATACCTCATCCTATGACCGCGACACCTGGCCCGCTGTGTCCAACCCCCAGGGTGAATTCCACACCTACAAGGTTGACTGGACCGAAAATCAGATCACCTGGTACATTGACGGCAACAATGTCCGTACTCTGAACAAGAATGATGCTCAGGGCGGCACTCGCTTCCCCCAGACCCCCATGAACATCCGTATCGGTATCTGGGCCGGTGGTGACTCCTCCAACGGCCAGGGTACCATTGAGTGGGCCGGTGGTCAGACTGACTACTCTGCTGCCCCCTTCTCCATGTACATCAAGGAGGTCAAGGTTCACAACGCCAACCCCGCCAAGTCTTACACCTACACCGACAAGTCTGGTAACTCCGACTCTATCAAGAAGACCGGTTCCGTTTCGGGCACTCAGACTCGTGACTCCAGTGAGTCCAGCACCACCACTACTTCCTCCAGCTCCTCGGAGGCCAGCGATGCCACCACCACTGCCAAAGATGCTTCTACCACTGCCACCACTCTGACTACCGCCACCCAGTCTTCTTCCGCGGGTAAGACCACCGCTGGCTCTACCACCGCGTCTTCCGATGCCGCCAGCTCCTCCGCCGCTGGTAGCCAGGGTGCTGGCTCTAGCTCTGGTAGCGCCACCAGCACTTCTGGCTCCGGCTCTGGCTCTGGCTCCGGCTCCGAGTCTGGATCTGGATCTGGCTCTGGTGCTTCTGCCTCGGCCTCCGGCTCCGGATCGGCCACTGGCAGCGGAAGCGCTCCTACCTCTACCTTCAACGCTGCCGCCAATGTCGCAGCCAACTACATGGGTCCCCTGAGCCTTCTGGCCCTGGTCTCTGCTTTCATCCAGCTTTAAATGAACAAAAACACCACGCAACGCAAATATTAATCATGTTTTTACGGATGAAGCACACTGGGCTGGAACCGGGTTCTTGGATATGAGGGATGGCTTTACTTTTCTTTTTTCTTTCTGTGATGTATCTTTCTTCGGTCATACCTCGGTGTCCTTGATTTTCTTTTGCTTTAGCCTTCGCGAAGAGCGGTATCTGTGCTAAGGCCTTTTACCAATGTATCTATGTATCTACAACTAGATCCCTTAATTCACCCCACGGGACGGACAAACCGAAACAATCCATGTGCATCGCATTCCGTAGTACACAGCGTAGTCTGCAATAAACGATAATCATTTCAGTCAGCCGACCAGACGAACAGCCAAGCCGCGTCTAGATTGTCTTTGTGGTGACGGGCTGACAAGCTGATTGGATAGAAAGCTCATACTTTATGCTTGACGCAAGGATCTCCTCAGCCGCGTCGATATCCCATCTGTAAATGGACCGGTCCATCCCCGTGTCTGCACCATGTAAAGCGTACAGAACAGCTGGGTAAAGAAAGCCGTAAAAGCAATGCTATTATTGAGCATATTATGTAGGTAGGTATGGATGTGATCGTGTGACTGAAGCAGCTGCTTAAAATGCACTTCATGTGTACGGAGTACATAGTATTTGCATATACACCCTACTATCTGCAAAGTTACGCTTCAATAGGTAGAACACTTGAAGTGGCTTGACTCTGCATACTTTACTCCGTACTCACCGGTTCCCAATTTTCAGATCCTAATTTTTCACTTTCACTTTCGCTTTTCTTATTTTTGACTTTGAGAATCCCTCCGACGCGAATAAATTCTGTAGCCTATTCTCTTACATTCTTTTCTTGTCCACGGTGTACTCCGTATACTCAACCATGGACTCTCCAACTTGGCCGACTATTCTAGTCTAGATATTTTAGTGGAAAACCCTTAGAGAAATCGGATGAATTGAATGAAATGGGGATTTCGGCCGATGCTATTTATTGCAGTGCGATTGGCTACGGTGGATACATTTTCATGAATTCCGTGGTTGATGGTCGGATTTGTGGCCCGGTTGGTGGGTTCTAATAAAAGAACCCTCTTTTCTTTCTGGGCATTTAGCATAGCAATGAGTGGTTTGGGATTTGAAGTTAAACCGTGGAATAGAATGACTTAGCTAACTATTTCGGACTAAGCTAATAGTATCTATATCTTCGGTGGTAAAGATAGATCTTTACTCTTCAGCGTCAACCAACATAAATCACGTGATTTGCAAGAGTATAGAATAGCAAGAGAGTACACCATTGCAAGGGCATCTATTTGTGTCCTCTTGATTGGCAAGTTTGGCTTCACTGTATCATTATTTCATGATGACTCAGGATCGTCAGGGGTAGCGAGTAAGTAGTACAGTAAGTCAGTACTTTTGCAGTTATTGTACAAGTCATATGTACGGAGTATCTTGTAAACAGTTTACTATTCCGTACAAGGGAGACCAGATAGAAGAGCATTTCGGTCGGAGGAGTAAGAAAAATTCATGGCCCTCTAGAAGATCCCCTAATTTCCAACCCGAGTCTCCTCCATCTTCTTGAATTTCTCGGAGAACTTTGTTTGGTTCGGTATGATCGACGAAGAAACCTGTGTCAACTCCGGAAACCATGGGGCTATTCTTATCACCGAAAATCCGGCCATGAAGTTTTGCGTTACGAATATATTCAATGGGTGAGCTCTTGATGACTTCCTCTGCGTCAGTTGCAATGAAATCGAGCTCCACGTAAGGACTTTGCAGACAACTTGTAAAGCTTTTCGTTGCTGCCATACAGGCTGCAGGGTGAGAGCTCATTATCCCGAAAATATGGTCCTTGTCCTTCCTCAGTAGTGTCAAGAGGGTTGTTGCAAGATGGAGGTCGCGGAAGTCTTTGTGGATACATAATTGTGTAATCCAGCAAACGTTCAAGTCCTGGTACTGCCATCTGCAAGCAAATGCATAGCCTACAAGTTTGTTGTTGCTTTCGACTCTGGCGTATGTTGTATCTGCGGTGGATGGGAGGTATTGCTGTCGTAGCCTCTCTGGTGATAGACTAACTGGCTGACCTGTAAATAATTAGCACTGCTTAAGAATTCTGGTCATGTTGACATTCGCGTATCTGCTCGTGTTGTCTGTGGGCTCCAAACTCCATAGTTCTCACGAAATAGAGTCGCTGTTTCTTCGAGCTGCTCATTCGTGATATCACGCCCGCAGGCGTATGTGAAGCGGTAATCTGCCATGCAATAGATATTTTCTGGAGATTTGAAAAAAGTATTTCAGAATCTTGACGGGACTGTACAGGGATGAGAATTTTGGGGAGAAGACCTCTTCTATTGTGAGTCATTGTAGGAGGTCAAAATAGGCTATAACTATGTGAGGGTCAGTATGATGCTATCTACTAATAAGGTTCAACCTTGATTACCTACTATAATGAGTTATTATGTTAATCTTATAGTTAGTTTATTTTTCTCTTACAATACTTTATTATTAGGCATCAACTCATTGAAGTGTTTCCTATCCTTTCAGAATTCGTACGCTACACTACCGTTATTGGAACTTGCAAAGTAATGACCGAATTCTTACAGCTGCTATGCTATAGGTCTGCCGCTTCCCAAACTCCTGCCCCACTGTCCTTCCGTACTTCGCACTTGAGTAATCTACATTCCGACCCTATAACCTCCAGCACTCACTAACCAACGATTTACACAATTTCAAAGTCACCATGGAAAAACTGAAATGCCATATCAGGTCTTACTTGGCGCTTTTATCTGGGAAGCCTCTCTCGGAAAATTACTGTAGAAATACGCTACCTGGCCTGCCCCCAGAACTGTTACTACTTATAGGTGACTTTTTGTCTTGGCTTGATCTCGTTTGCCTTTCCCTTTGCAATCATCGACTCTATAAGATATTTAAGAGATACTACCAGCTACGACCTTCCACCGAGAACCAGAACACATTGACTGCAGTTAGATTGGGAAAAGATCACCCGGAATACTTTGCCTGCACAATATGCAAGAAATTCCACCAGTATAATGATTCGGTGGGTTTTGGTCTTGGTCAACCAGATTCTACAATAGAATGCCGACTACCATGTGTCAAAAAAATCCAAAGAGAGAGGAAGAAGAAACCTTGGCTCGAGGCTTTATCAATTATGAGAAAGGGGAATTGGCTAGAACCGCAATCGACCCTCAGAACGCACCGTCGCCATGATTATGTATTGGCCAATTTATCTTTTCTCCATCTAAAGCTTGCAATGAGAAGATTCAACTATGGCCCAAGCTTTGGAATCAGTACCGAGTCTCTGTCCCACACGCAGGTCCGCAAATTTGTTCTCCCTGAGTTTGTGTCAACTACTAAAATAGAAATTCTCACGCTGTTCTGAAGGGAAGCGCAAATATGCTTCAATCCTCTTGGCCTTTGTGTCAGAACGCAGGACATAGTACGCGGTCCTCAATGGCCCTATCTGTTCTTTGATGAAAGATTACGGGTCTATGACACTTGCATCCATCATGATCCCATTGAAAAAATGTATGAACTGCCGGGGAATATGTATCATGAAAGACCGGACTCTTTTTCTTGTCTCTGTGAAATATGCAACACAGCCTCTCTGATTCAGACCGCCTGGACTCCTTCTGATGAAACTTTCATAATGACAAGATGGGTGAATCTTGGCCCTGGCCTGAGTCCCGAGGACCCTCGATGGAAGATTCATGTTAATTCCACTTCTTCACGCCCAACTGAATTGCCCGCTGTTCTGAAAGCTCAAAACCCTCGCGATTGTTTTGGGCAAACAGCACTTCAGTCGTATGAAGAACTACTTTCACAGAACGATTCTTACCTCAGGGATAACCAATACCAAAATAACGAGCTTTTTATTCCAGCAGGGGAGGATACCTGGTATATCCCGCATAAGAATTCTTAGAATTTTTCTAGATACTGAGAGATTGATTCTTTATCTAACGCTCTGTTAGGGTCAGTATTTACTGTCTTTGATATCGCTTTATAGGATCTCTGTATTCGTTAGCTGAAAATTACTACTTTTAATATTCTTACCGGCCCCTAAGGGCCTTGTCTACTTTCAGAGTACCCTCTTTCTAAAACAACTCAATATTCTGTTCTCTTTCTTTTTTTTAAGGAATAATATAATTGAAGAGTTAAGTTAAATATTGTATAAAATTCTTTCTTAAGTTCTAGGGATCGAATGATTTTTTTCTTTTCGAAAGAGTTCTCTTCTTCCATTACACCAAAAAATGCATCAAGTCGACTTGTTTTTTTTTTGAAGAAAAATAGCAAAAAAATGTAGATCCTATTGAAATCTAAGATAAAAAGATTACAAATTGATTTAGTAAATTATTTTAACGATCAGGAGTATTTTATTCAACAATAAGATTCATTATTACTGAGCTTTTTAAAAAGCATTTTTTGATGTTCTTGAATTTCATTCGTGTAATGATAAGGTATCATAGTTACAAGGGGCAGTCCAGCTCGCCACCCCCTGAAAGTACAATTAGTGCTACCTACAGCTAAAGTACGGGGTAAGTACAGTACTCCATACATGATGCTCAGGGGTTCAATCCAGAACTCTTGTCTGTGTTCTGGCCGATCTCGATCGAGCCTTGTGGCAATACATCATGCGTCATCCCCATGCCGATCGCTATCAGTCATAACCAACCCAGGTGGACCCTCTGGCACGTTGCAAATCCCTCAACTGTCGTGATATCTTCTCCACCGACTCAGCAACAGGAAGATGATGCGTCGCCGCCAATCTTAGCATCGCCAAGGTCGTGGCAGGCCTCGGAATTTCGGTCCCCGTTTCATCAGCTGGCTCCGCCTGCCCCCCGAGTAACTTCGTGCCAAAAGTGTACTTTGACAGCGAGTCCAGAACAGATTGCAGTGCGTCGCGCCTATCATTTCCACTCCCCGACCCCGTTCCTGTCAGTGAAGCGAGCGACGCCCGTCGCGTCTCACGCGAAACAATACCATCAACTGCCTCAAGATGATCGTCCAGGGTACTGAAACGTGTGCCGAGAGCGTCGGTCTTACTACGGATCTGTGCGCGTAGTCGATCGAGGTACTCTGCGCGACGGCGAAGCTGAGCCGCAAGCCTGGTGTCACGGGTGATGGAAGCGCCTGTGGACTCCTTTGTCAGGGGAGAGGCAAGAAGGGAATCTATGGCAGAGCGGAGGTCAGCGCGGAGGGAGTCGAATTCCCAGACCGCGGTGCGAAGGGCTTTGTCGCTCCCTTGAAATTCCAGAGCGAGGGCATTTCTTGCGTCGGGGAAGCTACTTTGCAGCTCAGATTGGAGGTCTAACAGCATTGATTCGCTCTCTTTGAGAACGGGCGCTAGTGGAATGAGGCTCGCGAGAGAGCTTGTGAATATGGATTCTAGATGGGTTTGCGCGGCAAAAATCGTTTCCTCCGGCGTGATAGGATTCGACGGGGGTGAGGGATGAGAATGCAGTCGAATACAACTCTCAGGGTAAATACTCTTGACACAAGGTATTTTACAGAGTCCTTGCGCTTGATAAATGAATTCGGGGAGGATTAGAAGGTGGAGTATGAGGCCGAGCAGGAGGCCGTTGATTGCGGTGCGGACCAAGGTGCTTTGGCTCAAAGACGGCGTAAAGCTTGCGAGAATGCCTCTATCAGTCTTTATTCCTGGAGCCGACGAGCCCGCGTTGGTTTTATTTCCAGTAGTTTTGTCCGGTGACTGATGAGACTCAGGTTTGGTTGTGATCTTGCGTCGCTTTCGCATTCCTCTCGTACCCCGCTCAGTGCTCTTACTAGGTACATCGGCCGATCGCATATTTGGCGCCACCCATGAGGCTTCTGAGATGGGCGCTTCGTAGATCGAAGGCATGATGAGCTCCGGCCCCGGCGTAGTAATCCATGAGGAGGATGCCGGTGATTTGGAGGACTCTGAGAGCATCTTGTCGTTGTTTTTTGGAGTAGATCTCGGTGCTGGCGTTGGACTAGTTCCTAGCTCGGGCTTTTCACGATCTTCTTCTTCCTGCTGGACTTGACCATCCTTGATAGACGCTGTGGAGGCCATCACCCAGGATTCACCCAGGACCGAGCGATCTGGGGTACGCGGTGGCTCTGTTGACATGACGTCGATAACATTATCCGTTCAACGGGAGGGGTTCGTGAAGTATCGTAAATCGTAAGTAAGAAGTAAGAAGCAGTCGTGAATATGCACTATGCAAAGAAGGAATAAAACCTTTAACAAGGAGTTAAACTGTAACACGAATCACCAGGACTCGATACAGAAGTGAAGAGTGTCTCATGCGCGTGTTACTTTTTGGTTGTTGCCAAAGCGGTGGACGACAGTCACGGCCGATCGGCAAAACATTCAAAGCAGCTCCACTCGCAAAGGTCATCTGCCAACTTGAATCCAACAATGCGCCTGGTCACTCGGCTTCGACCGCAGCAATTCTGCGGCCGGCCATTCGTCTATGGTCGTTTACGAGCACCTCATGTTTTGAACAGACCACAATGGCTGTCTACTACGGCTATTCAACGCTGTTCATGCGCTGATGCCGCCAATGGCAAACCCGAAGCTGCTCTCCCAGCCAACGACCATCGAACGCTAGGAACCAGCCAGGAGCTTTTCACTTCTTCAATCTACAGTCCCGGCTCACCTTTATTTCTACCGAATGGAACCCACGTTATCAACAAGCTGATATCCTTCCTCCGCGCCCAATATATGCAGTATGGCTTTCGCGAAGTCCTCACCCCGACCATCTACAAGCGCTCGTTATGGGAGATCTCTGGCCACTGGCAAAATTACAAGGACGACATGTATGAAGTGACAGGTCGCGGGGCGAGTGGTGAAATTGAAGGTGAAATTGGCGAAGACGAGTCATATGGCTTGAAGCCAATGAACTGCCCCGGCCATTGTCTACTTTTCAAGTCTCAAAACCATTCCTACCGGGAATTGCCCGTGCGATATGCGGATTTCAGCCCACTCCACCGAAATGAAGTATCAGGCTCATTGACCGGTCTCACACGTGTGCGTCGCTTTCACCAAGATGATGGTCATATATTTTGTCGCCCACAACAGATCAAATCGGAGATCGCATCGGCATTGGGCTTCGTTGATATGGCCATGACAACCTTTGGACTTGGTCCTTATCGACTAGTGCTGTCAACACGACCAGATACGGATTATATTGGAACCCTGGAAATGTGGAATAACGCAGAGAACCAGCTTCGTGAAGCATTGAATAGTACTGGACGGGATTGGGCATTGAATGAAGGCGATGGTGCTTTTTATGGACCAAAGATCGACATTCAACTTCAGGATCAGTCTGGAAAGTACCATCAACTATCTACGATCCAGCTGGACATGAACCTTCCCCAACGGTTTGGGTTGGAATACCAAGTTGCCGAGGGCGAAGAGGACTATAACCCAGCTACGCCGGGGGTTGCGACACCAGTGCTGGTTCACCGGGCGATCTTCGGCTCTCTCGAAAGGTTCTTGGCCTTGCTCATTGAGCACCATGGTGGTCACTGGCCTTTCTGGCTATCTCCACGACAAGGAATCATCTTGACCGTCAACCAGGATGACTCAGTCGTGAAGCATGCACAAGATGCAGCTTCAAAATTCGCCGGATTTAGTGTGCTCCAGAATGATAGAGCATCTGGACCGCCGCGTCCCCTATCATCCGCTGATTCGACTTTCCTGGTCGATGTTGATACCAGTGCGCAGACTCTGGGCAAGAAAATCCAACGAGCCAAGCAGATGAAGTATAATATGATCTTTATCGTGGGACCCCGTGATGTTACTGACGGCGGTGTTACTGTCGATGTTACTGGACAGATGCAAAGCAAGACCGATCCGGAAGCCGAACAATTCCAATCGGTGATTCGCACTCAATTGGGAGAGAATGCACTTCAGAACCCTCGAGCTGTGAAGCTGAAGTTGGACGAAGTGCATCCGCTGTTGGTGCAGTTCGAGAAGAACTTTGTGTGATGAGCTTTTCCCCAGCCATTTTGTACTATATATCCAATGTACGAATTAGAGTGATATGAAGAATTGAAGATAGACTTGTAATATTTAGTACCAACCTGCATAATGTATGTATTTTGTATATTAATCCACATAACTCCGGAATCCACTATGACATGGCTTTCCGCGCGGTTAGCCTCGGCATCACCTCCGAGGTCGGGCTTCTTAACTACTGCGACTGCTGGGAGCAAACAGTCGGTATGCTGCCACATTCATAATGTACAACCACATCGTAGATACAGGAGGTGACACAGAAAGCTTCCCAATCCCGTGAAATTCTCTCATTCGCTGGAGAATTCTACAGTCAGAATGAAGGGAGAGACTAAACCGCCTTTGGTTACTCGCGCGCCCTGCAGATCTACCAATTGACAAGCCCACGTGACTCCGCTTTCGGCGCCGAAAACTAAAACTCGGCGTCATCGCCTTTGAGTCAGAGAGTCACAAATGCCCCTACTTTTATTGGTGTCCGCTTTATTTTAAATAAGAATCCGCTATCCCATCTTCTTCTTTTTTTGATCACTTTGTGTCTCTATTTTGTCTCGCCAGCGCAGTCCTGCGTCTGTCCCTCCACTTTCCCTTTTATCGCCTTATCCCCACTGTACTACCCCGCCAACCGCCGCCATGCCAATGTATGTCAATTGCACACCGGAGAATCAATTGATTCGCCCCAGAATTTCAATTTATTGATTTGTTTTTACAGGCTCAAAGACCCTTCAACGAAATATAAGCCGTTCAAGCCTCTGAACCTGCCCAATCGCCAATGGCCTAACAAGACGATTGAACGTGCCCCGCGATGGATGGCCACCGATCTGCGCGATGGCAACCAGAGTCTTCCTGACCCAATGGTATGGCAATTTACCTTTTTGGGGCCTATATCATCGATTTGAATCAATGCTAATAGAAGTTTTGCATATAGGATGGCGAACAAAAACTACGTTTCTTTAAGATGCTCGTGGAAATCGGCTATAAAGAGATCGAAGTCTCATTTCCCTCCGCCTCTCAAGTCGACTTCGATTTCACCCGTCGCTTGGTCGAGGAGCCTGGCCTGACTCCTGACGATGTTTGGCTCCAGGTTCTGGCTCCCTGCCGTGAGGAGCTCATTCGCCGTACTGTCGACTCCTTGAGAGGCGCCAAGAAGGCTATTTTGCACATCTACCTTGCCACCAGCCCCTGTTTCCGTCGTATCGTTTTCAACATGAACAAGGAGGAGAGTCTTAAGAGAGCTGTCGAGTGTGCCAAGTATGCTCGTTCAATTACCAAGGATGACCCGTCGATGGCTGGCACCGAATGGCAGTTCGAGTTCTCCCCCGAGACCTTCTCTGATACCGAGCCCGAGTTCGCTGTGCAGGTCTGCGAGGCAGTCAAGGAAGCTTGGGGCCCAACTGTGGAAAACCCAATTATCTTCAACTTGCCCGCCACAGTTGAGATGTCAACCCCCAACATTTATGCTGACCAGATTGAATACTTCTGCACCAACATGACCGAGCGCGAGAAGTTCGTTGTCTCGCTGCACCCCCACAACGACCGTGGATGTGCCGTGGCTGCCGCCGAGCTGGCCCAGATGGCTGGTGCTCAGCGTGTCGAGGGAACCGTTCTTGGAGATGGAGAGCGCACTGGAAATGTCGACCTCATGATCCTTGCCCTGAATCTTTACACACAAGGTGTCTCACCAAACGTCGACTACTCAGATATCAACTCTGTCATCAAGGTGGTGGAGGAGTGCACTAAGATTCCCGTTCCTGAGCGCTGGCCATATGCTGGTGCCCTGGTCACCAGTGCTTTCTCTGGTAGTCACCAGGATGCTATCAAGAAGGGCTTTAACCTGCGTGAGAAGGCTACAGCATCTGGCGATGACGAATGGGTCATTCCCTACCTGCCCCTGGATCCCCAGGATATTGGACGAACCTACGAGAGTGTCATTCGTGTCAACAGCCAAAGTGGAAAGGGTGGTGCGGCCTGGGTTATTCTGCGCAGTCTGGAGCTGGATCTCCCGCGTGCGCTCCAGGTCGAGTTCAGCAAGATCGTGCAAACAGAAACCGAGAAGGCCAACCGGGAGTTGCGCCCTGCCGAGATTGTCACTCTCTTCGAGGAGGCTTACCACCTCAAGTCAAACCCCCGCTTCAACCTTATCGATTACAACATTACTACCGACCGTTCGCAATCTCCTGCTCCTCCTGAGCCCGGTAAGGCTCTGAACACCAAGAACTTGAAGCGTCGCTTCACCGGTATTGTCGAGATCGACAATGTCCAACACGCCATCACCGGTGTGTCCAATGGTGCTATCTCATCGCTCGCCGCTGCTCTGTCCACTCTGGGCATTGATCTTGACGTCGTCGACTATAAGGAGCACTCTATTGGTACTGGTCGTGAGACTAAGGCTGCTACATATATCCAATGCACTGCCTCTGGTAGCAAGGCCCAAGTTTGGGGTGTCGGTCTGCACCAAGATGTGGTCCAGGCTTCTCTGATTGCGCTCCTGAGCGCTGCTAGCTCCGTAAGCTCAAAATTTAACCTGACGATGTGCTTTGGACACTCAAACTAACCTGATTTATAGTTCCTCGCCTCCAGCTCCGGCTCTCCGGCTCCCTTCCGCCCTATCCGCTCCAACACCTTGACCAACGAGGACCTCCAAGCCCTTGAGCAGCTGACGCCTCATGCCCCGGCTGCCGGTGGCCTTGGTGGCAAGGTCAACATCGAGCAGTTGACCAAGCAGGCCGAAGCGCAATAGGCTGTAAAAAGTTTTGTCATTTACGAAGTAGCAAATAATGCATATACCATGTCGTTTTGTTTTATCTCAGAGGCCCTTTGATTTGAACGTAAATATGATCCAATAAATTTACTATGGTATAGTTAGTTATTTCTAGTAGATGGCTTAACACCGGACTGAAAATGGCGCGATTGGCCCCGATTTAACCGAGACATCGTTACATCGAATTGCTTCTTATCGAAGTCTCCACACAACGTTCTCCTTCTTTCACATACCTGCCACATACATTTCATATATCTACCAATCATCATGGAAAACAAACTAGTCATCGGCACGCGCAATTCTAAACTAGCGCTTGTCCAAGCTGAATGTATCTCCAAAGCGTTGAGCGAGGTCCACCCCCACATCAAGTTCTCATGGCAGGAGGTCTCAGTCCGAGGCGATGTGGACAAAACAAGCCCATTTCTGAAATTTAGTGGCCCATCAGATGCAGCGAAAAGCATCTGGACAGAGGAGATGGAAGCCAAATTATCTTCTGGCGAACTGGATTTGCTGGTGCATTGTCTGAAGGATATGCCAACAAACGTGCCTGACGGATGCATCTTGGGTGCAATTGTGCACCGTGAAGATCCAACCGATGCACTAGTTATGAAGAAGGATATGCCATATACTAGCTTGGATGAATTACCTGCTGGATCTGTCATTGGCACCAGCTCGACACGAAGGAAAGCTCTGCTGAAGTATAAGTATCCCCAGCTAGTCGTGCAAGAATGTCGGGGCAATCTGCAAGTCTCTCGCCTTTATTAAAACCACCAAACGGAAAATATGATCTAATAATCAATAGTGATACCCGCCTTCGAAAATTGGATGATCCAGAAGGTCCCTTCTCAGCTATAATCGTTGCAACGGCCGGTTTGAACCGCATCAACTTATCACACCGCATCACGAAAAGTCTTCCCAAGTCAGAATTCCCATATGCCATTGGCCAAGGCGCACTCGGTATAGAAGTCCGGGCAAACGATATCTCAACCCTGGAAGTCATTCGAAGTATTGAGGAAATGTCCACACGGTGGATCTGCCTCGCTGAGCGATCCTTGCTCCGCACACTTCAAGGTGGATGTTCGTCACCAGTTGCTGTAAACAGTGTCATTGAAAGTCAAACCACAGGAGAGCTTGGCTTGAGGCTTGAAGGAATCATTATACACCCACATGGTTCGACTCAAGTATCATCTACAAGTGTTGCATTGGTTAAAAATGATTCTGATGCAGAGGCTCTTGGCGCTACTCTTGCGAAGCAATTAGAAGATAATGGGGGACGGGAATTGTTGGATGAGATAAGAATTCTTCAAAATGGTCAAGCTAATATATTGGTTTGATTGGTGTATGAACAAAGCTAATGTAGACAATATAGAAATCTCTGCTCTTACTACTAGTAGCCATCCACATTTCACACGGTTTGAAAATTCAAATCAACTTCCAGTAAGGTTTTTATAAGCACAAATAAGCATACCCTCATAAAACTTAGTATCTATAAGGTGATAGACTCCATCACCTCATAGATTCTGAGTCAAAGATAGACAGAGAGAGGGCCTCTCCTGTCCTATAGAATGTAACGAATCGGCTGTGGTCGTAGCTGATTGTAGACATATTTTATTCCGGGTGGCTTGCACTGCTGATGGGCTTGATTTAAATGTTTCCTTAGGTTTCGGCGTTTCTTAAAAACCATCCCACAATTCCTCCAAGGGCAAACTTCCCCAGGAGGGTGGTGCTTGCTGGCTGCCATGATGAAACTTGCTTAAAGTAATAAGGGGGAATTAGTCTTCCTAAAGTAATAATAGGCAATTTATATGTAGTAGAGTTTATAAAAGATAGTTATACCAGATATGCTGGGTCAAATTCATAATGTTCGAGTACCGGATGATCTTATATACCTGAGACTTAGCTGCCAGATCGGTGTAGTGGTCTAAGTCTCTCATTGTTATCTCGAGAGACAAAGATCGATAGAATAAAGGTTTCTAAGAGATCGATTCAGTCCTTGATCTTTGTCTAATAATGTTTATGTCTCACTGGGGGTGATTTGGAGATGATAGAAAACGCCCGGTTTAGGAAGGTTATGCCAAGGCTAGGAGATGCGATTGGGAAACCACCATGATAGATCTATTATATTTCAAAAACAATGCAATTGGCTCAATTGATACTATTCAATGAGCAGAGCTTTGTCCCACACTGAGACTCGTGTTTCGTTATGTCTCAGCTGGCTTAGCCAGAGTTCGGGGGGGGGGGGGGGGGGATATACCGTCATATTTGCATACACCTCGTAAGCGAGTGATGCTTTTACAACATTGTATTCTAGAGATGCAAACTGAAAGAATTTGGTGCTCAAACAGAATTAGTGTATCAAAGATAGGATATTAGAGACTTTCGTCATCGCAGCCCATGTGGGAGCTACATAGGTGGACAAAAGTCTGTACACACTGGCACTGTGCACAGCTTAAAGAGCTAAATATGGCCTTTTTAATCTACGTTTATCTCAACAAATTTACACTAAGATATATATTTTTTATTTAATTATATTAAATATAATACTCTAAGATATAATTTATACATATATAATTTTTTTATAAAAGTATAAAGCTTTAAAATTAAACCCTTTATTTTTATAGATTTTTTTATATGGGGCTCCATACAAAAAAGTCAAAAAAATATATAATTTTGCCCTCGCTCAACTTTGAGATGTAACTATTTCGTGAATATTATAGATTAGTATTGAAAATTTTATATATATAATTTAGAGATATATATTTACTTTCTTACTCTAAAATATAAAATAAATACTATTTAATACAAATCTGTGAGATAAAGTAGGGTAAAAACGGCTTTTAATGCTGTAAATTTGCGTGTGTACAGACTTTTGTCTACCTATATACTGATAGCTCGTATATAGATCAGTGATCTAAGATACAAGCTGTAGATATATCTAATTAAATAGGTATCCACTGCAAACATGCTACTTGGTTTTCTCTATATTCTACGTTTCTTCACTAGCCAGAGAAAGAAGTTGAATATTTTCAAAATCTACCTAAATTTCACGAAACCTTTTCTTCATTCACTAATTCTATAAATGGAAGTTATGTACTACCTTGTGATATGGTGACAACATTTGTCACCATATCGCAAGGTAGTACATTACTTACATTATTCTCAATATAGTCCGACTATTGGACCTGGATCGGCATTGCCATCAGCTCCACCATGATCTCCGCATCTTCATATATTTAATCTTTAGTAACGATAGCCTGTTATTTTAGAACTAAACTTGTGCTAGAGTCAGTGATTCTTGAGAGCATGTGCGTGAGCTTCTTCGGGGTTGGTAAACCAAAAAACGACGGCCCGTTATTTTCTTAACCCACAATGGGTTCGCCACCCATAAAGAAACTCATGCACATGCTCTCAAGAATCATAATTTTAATTCTAAAATAACGGGCCATCGTTACTAAAGATTGAATATATGAAGATGTGGAGATCATGGATGACCCAGACATACAATACAAAAGAAATTGCGCGTTACCTGGGGGTAGGTTCGTGCTGGACCTAGATCGGCATTGCCATCAGCTCCACCATCACCTCCATCACCACCATCACCTCCGTCACCTCTGTTGTCTCCACCACGGCCTCTGTGTAGACAAATTTGATTCCGGGTGTCTTTCACTGACAGTGCAAGATACCCGGAATCAAATATGTCTACACAGAGGCTGCACCTCTGCCTGAGCGTCCGCGGCCAGTCATACTCACGAATGAATCAGATGAGGTTCGAACACGAAATTATTAGGATACACAAGAAAGATGGACTTTTTCCGAGACATTTTCTCCTACTGGGAGTTTTTCACGGTTTTTCATGTCTGTCATGTCTTTGTTCGCTATAATAAAGAAACTTGCAAAACGCCACTATATTGCGTGATTGCTACTTGCTTTGTTTATAAAACGTGCAGGGCAATCGTTTCTTTAAAGCAGCTTGCTTCTAATTGCTATTTTAATTGCTCTTTGAATTGCTCTTTGAATTGCTCTTTGAATTGCTCTTTGAATTGCTCTTTGAATTGCTCTTTGAATTGCTCTTTGAATTG